>JAGFBZ010002818.1:0-18774 GCA_018398805.1 Hirundichthys speculiger
TGCACTCTTGTCACCACAGGGCTTTTCCAGATACGTGTGAGGACATAGAGTCTCTTTGAAATCAAGATGCAATGGTTCAACTGGACCTTGTTAACCCTTTAACCTTTGTGTCGTGTTCGTTTCTCCCCCCCTACTTTAGTGTTCCCGGTCAAATTGACCGCCTGTTTTAACTGCTCCTGCATTAACAGAAAAACCACTGATCATCACAAATTTATTTAACTCCCTTTTAAGCTGTAAACAATTCTCAAACTAGTGGTTTACATGAATAATGCAGTGAATATACAAAATACAAGGGGGGGGGCATGTGTCTTCACTCACAGGATGGCATTTTGCAATCAGATTGTAGTGTGCCTGCAAAGGCATCACTTTGAAAATAAAAACTTGTTTTATTGTCTCTAAGGGCACAGAGGTGGCATCTCTTCCACTTCTGCCCCTGTTTGGGGGGAGAGCCCAGGGCAGAGGCTGGGGCTGCAGACTCTTCACAGACTGGCAGAGGCTGGTGCAGGTAGAGGTCTTCACGGGTCCACTTTCATGGACCCGAACCCGATGGACCGTGAAAATCAACCCGAAACCGACCCCCGGCTATTATCATAAGTCTGAACCCATGGACCCGCAATATTTGGCTGGACTGACCCGCCCCGAGGTTGTTTCCGACCACGAACCGAACCGAAAACCCAATAGAACCGAGACAATACAGCCATAGTTGCTCATGTTAAAGTTGTTATCGTTGAATAAAACTGATTTTCTTACCTTGTCTTTTTCTACCGGTTCAGTTGTACAATAGGCTACGTGATGTAAACAACAATAAATCCACATTGTTATTTTCTTTGTGGATACAGATGCTATTGTAGAAACGCTAATGCTAATAGCCTACACCGGTCAGGACGTGTCGTAAATATGTTTCTAGATCCAGCGTTGTCATGTTGGATCCGTTGTGCTTTACAACTGCCGGGCAAACCGCTATTAATATGCTAATAACACGCTACGCAAACACGATTGTTTCATGCCAAACACGCCACGTAATGAATAATAATTTTAATGCCCTGAGTCCTGACATTGGTGCCACCGGCCAATCTTTACCTCTCTCGAGTAAAGGTGAACCCGCCTGTCAGAGAGCACCGACCGGACCCGAGACTAACTACCGATTAGACCAACCGGAGTCACGTCTTTTGAATGGACCCGAGACCCTGATTCGGGTCGGGGGAACCTCAGGTTTTCGGGTTGTCGGGTTGTTCCGAAACCTCTAGCACGGGGAGGTGTTAGCGCCGCTGAATCAGAGAGTCAAAGCTTTCCCAAGCTCTGCCGAAAGATCTCCTTGAAACACAATGTTCCCATAACAAACACCTAATTGTTTTACTTTGAGATGTGGGAACAAGTGTTATAACATTTAGTTTGGAAGCTGTAGTTCATGTGGGGGGAAGAGCACATGAGGAGAGAGACCCTATTTGTTCGTCTGAAAGGGTTTATGTGAGGTGGTGTATGTGTGCGTGCATGTGTGTGTGTGTGGTGGAGTCGTGGGTGTGTGGTTGTGGTGGTGTATTTGTGGTTGGTACTATCTGATGGATAACACAATCTGGTCACCCATTAATTTCCTATGGCGGTCATTTTTGACGGGAACACCAGGTTTTACAAAGTTGAATAACTACTCAAAATTCAAGAAATGGTGATCAGCAATTATATATGTTCAAATGGCTAGTGTGGAGGATATCATAAGGTCCTGAGACAATCAAATGTAAAACACAATATTTATGATTGATGAAAGTAGGAAATCGGTCAGATTTGACCCGAACACGACAGAAAGGTTAAGTGTCAAAGTCGCAGTATTGCGACAAGCAACATTGCTGACTATAACAGGTTGTATCTATAAATGTGATGTCGAATCTTGTTATTACTATTCACCAGGAGATGGCGGACATGTGTGCCTGTAATCTAAGAACTATTTTTGGAGGTGGCGCAATTCAAAGTTTTAGCGTAAAATGAGTTTGAAAAACACCCTCCAGCACAGAGACGCGCGGCGCAGCAGTGGTTGAAATGCTGAACGTATGTAGAGAGAGCAGAACAGAGGGAAAGAGTGTTTTGTCATTTACTCACGATGTCAAGAGGCTGTTTTACCGTCCACGAAGTACTTTGTCAGATTCTGGCTAACTCCGATTCCGAGGAGGAAGACATGCAGTTGTCCAGTGAAGCAGAAACTGACAGTAGTAGTGACGGCGAGTCCGCGTGCCATAGTGCACTATCAGCACAAAGTATAGCGAATGCTTGTCCTCGGTATGGTCGGGTTGGAAGCATTCTGCGATCGCTAAGCAGGTGGAGGTGTCAGTGGGGCTTATGACCACGCAAATATGGAAAAATGTAGCAGGGATGAAAACAACCGCGGTTGTCCTGGCAACGCGGGAGAAGCCGTGGGAAAAAAAGACACACTGCTAATGGCTTACCAGAAATCATGGTGATGATGATGATGATGATGGTGGCTCAGAGTTCTTGAGAAAAGAGGAAGAGTATTGAAAGTGGAGCCTAAATTTTGATGAGCCTGTTGGTTATTATGGAGACGATCTGACAAATTCTGAACCCATTGATTTCATCCCTTTTCAAAATGATTAGTTTTGGAGCTTCATCACCAATCAAACAAATAGAAAAGGTCACCAGTTCTTTGAAAGGGAAATATTGAAACCAAACTCCAGATTTCATGATTTTATGATGTAATTGTCGCTGAAATGAAAGCTTTCATTGTGCATGGGGCTTGAGGAAAAATCTGAAAAGGAGGACTACTGGGCAGGTTTGGGTAGGTGATGTCACAATAATCAAATTAGATGACAAATCTACTCTCATTCCAAATTTTGGTTCATACTGAAGATATTTCTTATTTACAGTATACCTTTATGTCAAACCACTTTAAAGTTATAGCCTTTTGAAACCTTGATATCAAAATTGAACATTTTCCAATATGGCTGCCACCTTGTGACATCATAATATGTAAATTATATGAATAATTTCACTACCATCACAGACTTTGAGTCATACTGAACAATTTTCTCATTGACACTATACCTTTAGCTCAATCTGCTTTCAAGTTATAGCCTTTTGAAATCTTGATATCAAAATTGTATATTTTCTTGAAAATAGCTCTGGCGCCTAAAGGGTTAATTAGTTAAGCTACAGCAGGGATGTCTGCTGAGGTGTCTGCAACATTTCCCATTAGCAGTGGACATTCCTGTAGGGAGCGGGCTCAAAGTGCAGACACCTAAGGCACGTCCTGACAATTGTATTGAGCTCTTTAACACATAAACCTGGAATATGACATCAATTCAATTTATGTGAAAACCTTCATAGCAGAATAGCGTCTTATCGGAATAAAGGTCAATAATAAGATTTTTGTTGTTAATGTTTAAGTAGTCAATGTCTTCAGAGCTGCAAAACTATTTGTAAATGTTAACTGTCAGAAAGAGGTACGAGCCTGTTGTCGGGTTTTCATTTTTACAATTTATCTTGAGCAGGGAGAACAAGCCGTTAACCAGCAATGCCACACTGAACTGTGAAGCGGGGCAGTCAAATGTTAACTTCCATGGGTGTCACTTGACAAGAGCATAAAAAGCCACGTAACATGGCAGACACATCCACAACACAACCTTTCCCTGACCGGGAATTGAACCCGGGCCGTGGCGGTGAGAGCGCCAAATCCTAGCCACTAGACCATCAGGGACACAGTCCCTGGGTTATGGCTACTGGAAACCTAAAGGCTTTTGGCACTCTTCTCAACACGAGGTTACATGAATCTGTCAGACGGACTTTCACTCACTGTGTGCCTGCATTCTTCTAAGATTAATGTTTTCTTGTGCTAAGTAAGAAAAAAAGCACCAACCTGGAATCTTAAGAGGAGCTTTTGCTCCGATAGAGACAGGGATTTATCGTTGGGCAATCCATGTTAAACTGAAGAGCGGGGTGAAAGGGAAGGAAGCGCCAGATGGCACAATTTTCCACTCAACTTTCTACACCTTGTTGCCCTCAAATGGCACTTTGAAACCTAGGAGTGAGACAATGCATATTGTCAATTGGGAACGGCAAGAGATAGTTCAGCCATTGCAGGGACATCTGCCATCTTTGACGCTGAGCACTTTGTTTGACTTTTTTTTGCCAGCATTGTGTGGCTCGTTGGTATGGTAATATGATTAGAGTTTTGGGTGGGAAAGCTCCTGGGTTTCATTCCCGGATTAGCCCAGCCAATCTTCCTGATGTACTAGCAACCCTCTTTTATCCCAAAAAGTCTTGTGCTGAGTATTGGGAAGGTACCGCAAGATACCGAGTTTGTGGAAAGCGCAACTGGCATGTTGGCGCGTAAAAGAGTGCGTTCAAATCCCGTCATTGCGCGTCCACCCAGTCACATGTGGACTGTACAACCGGCTCTACCTCTCGATTATGCATCACTGTATTACTTTCATACGTTATTATTCTCTTAAGGGCAGGTGATGTCTGTACAGCTGTGGCATGATCTCATTCAGATGTTTGCTGTGGAGGAAACGAGGAGATCACAGAACTCTGTTGTGGAGTTTCTTGTACTGTGCGCCTCTCTCTGATCCTTTCCTTGTGCTCGGAGCACCTGAGATGCGCTCACTGGTAGAAGGTAGATGTCATCATACGTGTTCATCTGGCTCAATGCTCATCCAATGATCCGTTCTGCAGTATTTTAAAAAGCACCGCTTCCAGCGGCTATGCGTCTTGGCGCAGCTGTGCGTCTTTGCGCAGGGGATATGTTCAAGATAACTCAAAAAGTTATGAATGGATTTTGGAGTTGTCAAAAATGTGTAAAGAAAGAACTGATTTTATTTTGGGTGTGATCCGGAAGAAATCCTGGATTCTGGATCACTTTCAAATTTTCGATAACATTGTGCTGTTAAGGTTTAGTTGTTTCTTGAACCCTAAAGCAACCACAATGGAGACAGGAAGGGAGTTCTGGAATTTTAAGAGTTTAATTCTCTCAGATGTAAAAAAGGAGGATTCGAGGGTTGGCAGCCAAACCAACAATCCAGGGGACGACGAAGGCAAGGAGGTGGCACTGCGAATGGCTGGATCAGGCGTTTCTATGGGAAGATCTGGAGACGAGTCTGGTTGAATGATGACTGAATAGGTACAGGTGTGCAGTGCCACACCTGGGCTGCTCGTCAGATGGGAAGGGGAAACAGAGGTGGATCTGAGTGTCTATGTAGAGGATTGAAGGTGGTGCAGTGGGTTGTGCTCAGGGGCCCCAGAGGTGGAAGGTTGCAGTTCACAACCCGGCTTGAGGCCGTAACATGCGCTCAATGGGGCTGGAAATTTTGTTTCTCAACATCTCCGTTAATTATTGCCCACAACTCATTAAATTTCACTCAGGTATTGACAATGAAAACCTCAATCAAACTCAGAGGCTGATCCGGATCTGATCCAGAAGGCGGATTTTATCACAATCTGTAAATCGCTGTATGGGAGAACTGTTGTGCTTGGTGGAGGTCTGCGCTCTCTGAGTGCTTTTCTAGTTAAGAAATGCTTTCCTGGATGTTCACTGGCTCTATTTTTTTCTGAGCAGTTTGTTGGAACTTCTTGGAGTACAAAAGAAATGATTAAATCATTTGCTCCACATTAGTTAGAGCTAGTTATGTATATATCAGCGCAGAGGAAGAGGAGGAAAAAAGAGGAGGAAGCTCTACAGCAGAGTCCCAGACCAGCTGCCCATGAGAGCTGCTCCGATCTGGGTGAAACGACGCTCCATAGCAGTTTGCAGGTAGCGCAACCTGCTCCTAAGGCAATGGCTACTGACGCACTGATTGGTTAAACAGGTGGAACGCCCTAACCACTCCCATGCATAATGTGTGCATAATATAGTGGTTGGCGCAGGTAAGATCACAGGTTTCAGGAGGTGGAAGATTGCGTTCTTTGTGGGGGAACGCCCCTCCTGCTACCTGCTATCCCTTAATAGCAGCTTTAGGAGGTTTGGCGCAAGATAGGGCCCTTATTGTTCAAAAAAGTATACAGTGATCTCTTGCCACTTCGCGGTTTGATTAGCGCGGTTTAAATGCTTCGTGGATTTTTTTCAGAAATATATTATAATAAAAAAAATCAAGAAATAATCACTGAAATTCTGCGAAAATCCACCTCACAGCAGACAAGAAGCCACAGTTTCCAGCGAAAATCAAACAATGACTCACAGCCCCCTGTAAGCAACAGGAGAAGCACAGACGGCCCAGAACTCTAGACTCTGTGCGCTGATTGGCCGAGATGCATTTACTACAGTTTAGAGACCGGAGGCTGTGAGGGAGACTTGTCCCTGCGGCGCTGGACGCTCCGGTTTGTGCCCGGTGTGTGGTGGTTTTGCGGTCGGGTGTCGGCATGCTATCTGCGGGTGCGGATCGGTTCTCTTGCGGCTGGTGGAGGCGTGCCGCCACAGACGTGGATGGTGTCGCTGGGGTCCGGTTCGGGGAGGCTGAGGGGTCCTGGGCTGCTGCCCGCGGCGGGTACCACCGCTGGATCCAGGCTGCGGCGTCGGCTGGGCCAGGGCGGGGACCCGCGGCGGGGGGGGGGACGCCAACAACCTGGTCCGCATGATGAATGGTAAATGGTAAATGGTAAATGGACTGCACTTATATACCGCTTTATCAGCACCAAGGTGCCCTCAAAGCAGTTTACAGGGCCTCACATTCACCCATTCACACACACTTCACACACTGCGAGGCTACCACGCAGGGTACCACCTCACCAGGAGCAACTTGGGGTTCAGTATCTTGCTCAGGATACTTCAACATGTAGCCAGGGGAGCATGGGAATTGAACCGGCAACTTTCCGGTTACCGGACAACCATCTCTACCACCTGAGCCACAGCCATGAACCGGGCTCTGGGACAGCTTAAGTACACCAGACTGGACTGTACTAAAACCTGAATGTCCCCCTTGGGGGATCAATAAAGTATATTTGAATTTAAATTTGAAACAGAAAGACCACAGTTTAACCTTTGTCTTGTGTCACTGCAGTGTCTCGCTACTTTTTTGCGGTGTTTAAACAGATTTTAAACACATTATTTAGGTTGGGGGGGGCTCCGGCTCCAGTTCGTGGATTTTGATTGTCGGGGGGGGGGGGCGCCGGTCCCCATTAACCGTGAAAACTAAGGGATCACTGTATACAAAGTCACTCTATTCTCCGAATACACGTTGAAACACATACACATGATATCTTCTAGAATGCGCCGCAAGGTGGCTGCAAACTGTAGTTGCTCTCACTTATTTTTTTATAATTTTTTCGATTTTATTTTATTTTTTGAAATACAGCGGTCATTTTTATCAATTTTTTGAAGAGGTTATTGCGTCAGTTCAGAGGCTGTGCTGCACGGGAGAGTTTTCAGCATACTTTTGTCTCTTTTTGGCTGTCTCCGATAATTGTTATGATGTGTCTCCACGGCAACACTGGACTTGTTTAGAGTCGTGATCAACTGCTAAAACTCTGTAAAATGAAGATTAACAGTGATATAACACGACAAATCCCAATGGAGTTGAAAAGAAGGAGAAGAGGATGCAGGGCAGGAGTGAAGCAAAGAGAAAAGCGGTGGAGATTTAAACCGTTTCCTTCAACTGTTGTGATGGGTTCTGCGATCGGCAAGCAGGTCCAGGTGTCAGATGGCCTCATAACACCGCAAATATGGAAAAATGTGGCGGGGATAAAACAGTTCTGGCTGTGAGGGAGGAGCCGGGGAAAAAACGCCGCTGATGGCACACCAGAAATCACGGTGATGATGATGATGGCAGCTGAGAGTTCTTAGAGAAGAGGAAGGGTATCAAAAGTGGAGCCCAAATTTTGATGAGCCCATTGGTTATCGTGGAGACGATCTGAAGATATTATCTCATTAACAGTATACTTTTATCTCAAACTGCTTTCAAGTTAGAGCCTTTTGAAATCTTGATATCAAAATTGTATATTTTCTTGAAAAAATGTTCAGGTCCTGCATCCAGCAGAGGTCCCAGTTCTACACCTGTTTGGCAGTGCAACAAAGAAAGGTGAGTGTAAAAAAAAAAAGGGGGGGGGGGGGGGGGGGGGGGGGTGGCAATATCAAAAATATGTTTATGCTGATTGTATATATTTCTGTAATTTATAGGTTGTGCATCCAGGTGTCGTGGGGAAGACTGTCTGGAATGAAGATGTCAAAATGTGTTATATCAGGGGTGGGCAAATCCAGTCCTGGAGGGCTGGTGTCCCTCCTACAGCACAACTGATTCAAACGAATGAATTACCATCAGCTTGTCATCAAGGTCTGTTAACGAGCCATTCATTTGAATGTTCGATATGTGTAAATCAGGGGTCTCAAACTCATTCCTGAAAGGGCCGTGTGGCTGCAGGTTTTTGTTCCAACCATGCAGAAACACAGCTGAGTTGTTTTAGTCTATCAACTAGTTGTCTTCACTGAAGGTCTGAACCAGTTCAGTTGATTGAGTAAAACAACTCAGCTGTGTTTCTGCAAAGTTGGAACAAAAACCTGCAGCCACACGGCCCTTTCAGGAATGAGTTTGAGACCCCTGGTGTAAATAAATCATTATTTTTGCCATCAAAAACCTTCTGCCTTTTTTTCTTTGGTTCTATAGAAGGAAACCACTGTTCAGATGTTTGAAGTGTCAGTAAAACAACAAATATTTGTGTTAAACTCATTGTTTTGCTTCTCTTCACAAAAAGCTCGTTTTCTCAATTGTTTTGGTGAAACTTCCCCATGTTCTACTGCTGATAACTTAAGATTGGAAGAAGGTAGAAACAAACTTTTTTTTCCTGATGAAAGAAGAGAGTCTACCCTTTATGTTCGTGGTTTCAGTGTTCACAGAGTCATAAAACACAATATTCTATGGGTCTTAGAAAATCAGTGAAAATGCTCCCAAACGCTGGCAGTATGAGGCTCTCTGCTGTGCAGCTGTCTGGCAGTCAATGAGTTAAATATGTTTCACACAAATAATACATTTGAACTCTTGCAAAGAATTTGAAATCATTAAGTATGAAAGAATTTTGCATTTATAGCTTATCTATTTATAAATGAATTCTCTTTTTGTTCTTTTTTTACTGACTGATTTTATTAACTATTTTTAAACTGCTTTAAGTGACTATTTTCACTATTTAATTTGACAACTTTTTAATAAAATCAATCTATCACACATGCAGCCCTAGGCATACGCCAGAGGTCCATGTGCACATATCTTAAATTCCAGTTCCCATACAGTTTAGGGAGAGCAGTTTGAGTGATGTATTTTGGATCTAGAAAACTGTACTGCCACTCCAAATGTTCAGTCAAGTGAAATCTGACATTTTCAACCACTGACAGGGGCTGGTCATACAGGACACTGGCATCAACTATTTAGTCAATTATTCCTGGATTTATTTGGGGAATTTCTCTCATTTCTGCAAAGTAAATTCCAGAGTTTACTGTTGTGGTTCGTCTGTTGTCCCTTTTGTCTGAATAAATTCATCACCATCGTTCAACTGATGGCTCCTTAAAGGGATTAACAAGGTTGCTCTTGTTGTATTCAGTAATGGTTGTGACTCCTTTGGAAAATGCAGAACAATCTGAACAATGAGCATGTTGGTGGTTTGCTGGTTATATTTTTCAGTGTAAAATAACTTCAGATAGCAGACTTAAAACAGCAAGTTGCTAGACGGCATAACATTTTGAGATTTTGTTTATAGATATAATCTTAGTTGATGATATTTGCTCGGGGGTCATGCTCTGGGTCTCTGTAAAGCGCCTAGAGACAATTGTCATTGTAACAGACGCTATATAAATAAAATTGAATTGAATTGAATAGAAATTAAGTAGTATAAGGTGATGTTGAGAGGTAAATACTCCCAGATCCTGATACCATTATTTTTGGCAGAATATGGAACTATTTCCTATGCTGGTACTGGAATCATCAGAACTCTACAAACAATTACTGATATTGAAACAGAAGTAAAAACATTTTTGGATGAAACATTTTACATTTCCAAGGTTCGTAGACTGCTCCACCAGAGAAAATTAAATGTTAGATTTGTTTCATGTAAATGTCAGAGCTCTTCTGCACAACCTGCTCTGGACAAAGCAGATCATAATCTGGTTTATCTCTCCTCAACCTATGAACCCATCCAGGGCCGGCTCTTGGCATAGGCGATATAGGCGGCCGCCTAGGGCGCCATCTGCTGGAGGGACGCCGCCACGCCGCCAGTCCCCCTTGGCCTTGAGGGAAAATAATAATAAAATAATAATTTTCTATGCCCACTGGCGCCCTCACTTTGTGTTTTCTGTCTGGAAAAAAGTACATATTAACATTACAAATCAAATAAACAGTGACATGTTCCTAAATTATGGGTGAGCACGTGACGTGTCGTTATTGGGTCCGGATCATGATGCGCGGATCAGAGATCAGATCTGGGCAGGACAAGTGGAAGACGATCTCGGACAGGTGTGATTTACGAGATGAAAAGGCCGTCCAAGCCCTCGGGTGCACAGAACAGAAAGAGAAGAAAAGAGGAGGAGAAGAAGAAGAAGTTGCAATATAAAGGTAACAGTTAATGCCTTCTCTTTTTTTTATGCCATTTTGTGTGAAGACTTTATTTGAGCTAGCTATGATGAAGTAACGTTAAACAACGCCAGAGAAGGACTTTGGGCATGGGCAATGCTGACTTAACATGCTAAAAAAAATAATAAAACACACTGATAGCTACTAAGAAGGATTAATAAATGATGAGAGGGATCAAAATAGAGGCCAAATCATCTGCATGCGCTGCCGGTCAGCTGGGGATGGGTCGGCTATGATCAGTTCACTCCTGTATCTGGCTTCCTTTTTAAAAATACAATAAAACACAGCTTTCTGCTAGCTGTTCTCTGTGTTGTTTAATGTGAAATGCACTGCATCTGCGCCATTTATGTCTATGATGAGAAGAATGTAAAAGTTAATTTGTTCCATCCGTTATAGGATAGTTTCTACTCAGTTATTATCCCTGCCCGTGTGTCCGGTCTGATACTGCATTACAGTTTCATCACATCATTATAAAATTGAAAATTAATTTTACCATTACTATTAGTAACAACTATGTGTCCAGTGTCGCTGCTGCTTAGCTCTCCTCCTCCTACTGTACTTATCACATTTGATATTGTGCCTAATGATTGCTGAAATTCAGTAGCCAGGTGATGAAAATGTAAACTGCAGCAGCAGCTGTTTTTTTTTTTTTTTTTTTCATTTTTTATTTTTGCTTGTACAGTCATAAATATATCTACTCTATATCTGTCTAGATGCACTCAGAAAATATTTGCAGATGCCCCAAACAGCTGCTGGAGCGGTGCCTTCTGACCAAACATCTACACAAACACAGCTCCGTGAAGCATGTAAGTTTATTGTTTGTGGTCTCTGACACACTGCTATGTTGTTGTTGTTGATGTTATTGTTGTTAATGTAAATGGTAATTACAGTAATGAAGTTATTAGTCAAATGAAATGAAGTGTGTTTATTAAGTGAAGTAGAATAACACAACAAACTTAATGGTGTGGTGTTACAGTATGGATGTCCTCTATGTCCTGTGACAGTTGCTGCTGCAGAGAGGAGCTTCTCCAAATTGAAGCTCATCAAAACATACCTGAGATCCACCATGTCTCAGGTGCGTTTAAATGGACTTGCCCTGATGAGTATAAACCGTGAAATGTCCAGGCAGGTGTCATTTGATGACACCATAGATGTCTTTGCTGCCAGGAAGTCCAGACGTGTCCAGACGTGTAAACTAGTTAAAAGAAAAGTTTAGTTGAAAGTAACTGTTGCTACCGTTGAGTTTGTCATTGTTCAAATGCTCAAATTAAACTGTCATGATTGCTCAGTTGGTTGTTGTCATTGAATTGCAGTGGGCTGGGGGGGGCACCGGGGTGTAATCTCGCCTAGGGCGCCAAATTGGGTAGAGCCGGCCCTGAACCCATCGTCCAGAGGCAAGCTGTGACCAAAAGGAGTGTGAGGAGGTGGTCACAGGAAGATGAAGAAGCCCTGCAGGGGTGTTTGGAGGCTCCAGACTGGGATGAACTCTGGGAACCACATGGAGATGACATCAATCCATCATTGAGTGTGACTGACTATACTGACTTCTGGGTGGACAACAGCATCCCCACCAGATCAGTGAGGTGTTTCCTCAACAACAAACCCTGGATCACCAGAGACCTGAAAGAGCTCCTCGACAAGAAAAAAAGAGCTTCCTCTTCACTCTGTCCACCTCAGTACCAGTCAGAGTCCTGATATCTGCAGAAATACTCAGGTGACTGCAGCTGTGGTGGACCTTTAAAACTAAACTGAAAACATTTCTGTTCAGTAAAGTCTACAGTTAGTCTAAACTATAGTGTGTAGGGGCTAATAGTTATAGCCATAGTTGTAGTAGCTCAGACTAGAGTAGCTTGTCTTAATCACAGCTTCATCATAGTTATGCTGCTATAGGCCTACGCTGCAGGGGGACGCCAACATGATCTGCTGAGTGGTGTCTCCACTGCTCTTCTCCCTTTCCTTTCCTTTCCTCCTCCCTTCCTCCTCCTCCAGCTCATTCCATAATTAATTAGCAGCACCTCGTTACTGTAACTGTGCTCCATTTTCTTTCCTGTAGTTTGTTGTGCTGTTTTCCTCCTTTTTCTCTTTTCTTTCTGTGTGTTTGCAGGTCAGAGTTTCCTGAGTTTCATGCTGACTTGCAGTTCCCTCCTCTGTCCATCCCAACGTTTACCTCCACTTGTGTGTGTAGATGTGTTCAAGGTGTCAGTTACCGTGGTGACCGGTGATCTAGTACTCTGACCATCTCACCTCAGTGCTGCTACCTGTATCTGTTTATGGAGTCATTTCATTCAGTCATTTGTATCTCTCCTCTCTCTGTCCTCCATCCTCTCTGTCCTTCATCCTCTCTGTCCTCCATCCTCTCTGTCCCCATCTTCTCTCTGTCCTCTCTCCGTCCTCAGTCCTCTCTCTGTCCTCCATCCTCTCTCTGTCCTCTCTGTCCTCTCCTCTCTCTGTCCTCCCTGCTCTCTCCATCCTCTCTCTGTCCTGTCTCTCCTCTTTTTTCCTTTCTTTATCCAGCTAGTCTTCATCAGGAAGGTCCCTCCATCTGATCCAGGTCCTGGTCCAGGTCTCTTCCTCGTAAAATGGAGTTTTTTCGTGCCACTGTTCAGCTTAAAGGTTTTTTTCTTCCTCTGTGGGAGTTTTTTACCTGCCATTATCCTTGATTTGGATTTAATATTATAATTTTAGTTAATGATATTTGCTCGGGGGTCATGATCTGGGTCTCTGTAAAGACCTGGAGACAATGGACATTGTCACAGACACTATACAAAAAAAATTTAATTGACCAGAGACTGAGTACAGAAAACTGGTGAACTACTTTGTAGCATGGTGTGGGAGTATAAATATGTCAGTGTTCACCTGGACAACAGACTGGACTGGAGACACTGATGCTGTTGATAAGAAGGGACAGAGCAGACTTGACTTCTGGAGGAAGCTGAGGTCCTTCAGTGTTGCAGCCAGATGTTCAGATCTTCTATCAGTCTGTTGTGGAGAGTTCAGTCCATCTGCAGTCATCTGTAGGAGGAGCAGCATCAGAACCAGAGACTTAAAAAACCTGAACTACTGATGAAGAAGGCTGGATCTGTTCTGGAGATGATGGAGAAAAGGAGGATACTTCACAAAATGAAGACCATTGTAGAAAATCCTGGACATCCTCTACACCAGTGGTCCCCAACCCCCGGGCCGCGGACCGGTACCAGGCCGTGCAAGAAAACATTCATTTTTTAAGTTTTATTTATTATATGAGTCTGAACGAGCTTTTATTTGGAAAAATGACCAAATTCTCTCGGTTACTTCTTGGTAACTTGAGCGCTAAAATTTAACCAAGCTAGCAAAATGAGTAAGAAACAGACGTCTTTGGAAAGTTTCCTTGTGAAGGGAAAATGCTCAGTGAAGAGATAGAAGAACAGCCGACTACTTCCAAGAAAAAGAAAGATTTAACAGACAATACCAGGAGTCCCACTGAAATATGGATTCATCACCACAGCTGATTCTACGTACCAAGCCTGCTCTGCATAACTTTTTTTTTTTTATTTATTTAATGGGTACAGAGGATGTTTACAGATACTTTGATGTTATACTCATGTTATTGGCGTAATGTAACAAGGAAGCTCAGAGCTGAGCTTCAGCAGCATCATCAAGGCTGGAACTAAAACAGCTTTTTATCTACTCAAACTGATATGAAGAGTCAGAGATCTGATGTCCAGAGCAGATTTAGAGAAGCTCATCCAGCCTTCATCTCCAGCAGACTGACTACTGTAACGCTCTTGTCTGGTCTTCAGCTCATCCAGAACGCTGCTGCCAGAGTTCTGACCAGAACCAGGAGAAGACATGAAGATGCTGAACATGGCTGGTGGAGACATTTAAACATTCAGAGCTTTTCCTAATGGACAGTGAGTAGTTACTAGTGGACTTTCTAACATCTGTCTTGGCGACGTCCTGAAATACTTTCTAATAACCTGTTTTAGGTCGTCAGTCCAACTAGAGAACAGTGACCTGTTGACAAAGGATGAGGTTTGGTTTTGACCTTGGTGGGAATATAAACAGCCCCACCCCCATTTTACAGTGAAATTTACCCTCCATCCACCATAGAACATATTCAACTGATCTATATGAACATCAACAATGACATGACATTTGATCTATTACTTTCAGAACACAATATGTTCATTCATAATTTTGTGTAATTATAAAGAGGAGAAATGACACACAAGGAGGCAATTTCATGAAGGATTTAAACCTTTACTCCAGTCATAGTGTTCCTATAACATCAATGAACCCTGAAACATCAAACAATACCACACCTGACAACAAAGAGCTTCTAGAATACAAATATCCAGAGATGTTTCCTGCTAAATGTGGATTATGCAGAGAAAGAGAATGTAAATGATAAAGAAGCACATAAATGTATTACAGTAAAGCATAATATGTAAAAGCAGAAGTCAAAATCTGAACATCTTCATACAGGAACCTTTGAAATTACCCAGAGAATGCAAAAGTAGACAAAACTTGAAAAATCTCAATTCAGCTAACAAATAAGAACAAGCTAAATACAGCAAGGTGAGCTACATACTAGCCTCAACTAAGTGAGAAGAAGTGCTCAAGGAAGCCTAGTAAAAAAAACACTGCAAAATTAGAAGCATGTTAAACTAAGCTAAATTAATGTTATACTCAAAATTCCTGTCAGCTGCATGTTAACAGCAAAATTAGCAAAATCATCATTTTCACAGAGTTAATTCTGCCTATAAGAGACAGTAATAATGGGGATCATTTAGATACAAGTTGTTTTGACTGATCAAGTAAAGGAAGGAAGTTAGTTTCGAACAGGTTTTGAAATTTTCTAGTGATGCATATGCCAAGGTATTTTACATTGTTCATTCACTTTCCAAAGGGGAAAAGCACCATAACTGAGTTTAATTGCCTCATTATATCTTCTTCTCTTTGATGCTGTTGTTGAGGCAGATTTTCAAAATCTGGTTACTGATGAACACATCAGTAACCAGACATCTGATGATCTCAGACAACCTTCCCCACAGTCTACAGACAAAATTCATTTCCAACATGATGACGTTTGTGCATTTTTAATTGGAAATTTTAATTGATATTTAATCCACACTGATCACATGTTTACTGTTTCTCTCCATTGTGACTTTTTTGGTGCATCTTAAGTTTATTTGATCCAGTAAAAGTTGTCCTACACTGATACCATCTGTATCATTTATCTCTAACGTGTGCAAGTTTGTGTCGTTTTAGATTATTTGATGTGGTAAAAGCTGATCCACACTGATCACATCTGTATGGCTTAACTCCAGTGTGAATACGTTGGTGTTTTTTTAGACTACCCAACTGGGTAAAAGCTGATCCACACTGATCACATCTGTATGGCTTAACTCCAATGTGAATACGTTGGTGTTGTTTTAGACTACCCAACTGGGTAAAAGCTGATCCACACTGATCACATCTGAAAGGTTTATCTCCAGTGTGAATACGTTGGTGTTGTTTTAGATTGCCCAACTGGGTAAAAGCTGATCCACACTGATCACATCTGTATGCCTTAACTCCAGTGTGAATATGTTGGTGTTTCTGTAGACCACCTGATGTGGTAAAAGCTGATCCACACTGATCACATTTGTATGGCTTAACTCCAGTGTGAATTCGTTGGTGTTGTTTTAGACTACCCAACCTGGTAAAAGCTGATCCACACTGATCACAGCTGTATGGCTTAACTCCAGTGTGACTACGTTGGTGTTTTTTTAGACTACCCAACTGGGTAAAAGCTGATCCACACTGATCACATCTGTATAGCTTAACTCCATGTGAATATGTTGGTGTTGTTTTTAGATTACCCAACTGGGTAAAAGCTGATCCCATTGATCACTGAAAGTTTATCTCCAGTGTGAATAGTTGTGTTGTTTTAGATGACACAACCTGGCAAAAGCTGATCCACACTGATCACATCTGTATGGCTTAACCTCAGTGTGAATATGTTGGTGTTTCTGTAGATCACCTGATGTGGTAAAAGCTGATCCACACTGATCACATCTGTATGGCTTAACTCCAGTGTGAATACGCTGGTGTATCTTTAGATAACCTGATGTGGTAAATGCTGATCCACACTGATCACATCTGTACGGCTTAACTCCAGTGTGAAATACGCTGGTGTATCTTTAGATAACCTATGTGGTAAATGCTGATCCACCTATCACATCTGTATGGCTTAACTCCAGTGTGAATACTTGGTTTTCGTAGATCACCTGATGTGGTAAAGCTGATCCACACTGATCACTCGTATGGCTTAACTCCAGTGTGAATACGTTGGTGTTTTGTAGATCCCTGATGTGGTAAAAGCTGATCCACACTGATCACATCTGTATG
Source organism: Hirundichthys speculiger (assembly GCA_018398805.1). Lineage (NCBI taxonomy): Eukaryota > Metazoa > Chordata > Actinopteri > Beloniformes > Exocoetidae > Hirundichthys > Hirundichthys speculiger. Next base: position 16,920 of record JAGFBZ010002818.1, read on the forward strand.
GCTTAACTCCAGTGTGAATACGTTGGTGTTTTTTAGACTACCCACTGGGTAAAAGCTGATCCACACTGATCACAGCTGAAAGGTTTATCTCCAGTTTAATACGTTGGTGTTGTTTTAGATCACCCACTGGGTAAAACTGATCCACATTGATCACAGCTGAAGGTTTAACTCCAGTGTGAATACGTGGTGTTGTTTTAGATCCCTGAGTGGTAAAAGCGATCCACACTGATCAATCTGTACGGCTTCTCCAGTGTGAATACGTTGGGTTGTTTAGATACCCAAAGAAAAAGCTTATCCACACTGATCACAACTGAAAGGTTTCTCTCCAGTGTGAATTCTCATATGTTTTATCAGACTTGATGAGAGGCGAGGACTTTTCCACATTGCTCCAGCGTGACTCTTGGTTCCTCCTTTGTCTTGATGTTCTGTAACAACAGAGAAGAAGACTTCGTTGTGTTGGCTGAGCTGTTGAATTATTCAGTTTTAATCAATCTCTCAGACATGGTTTTTAAACTATGAGTGAAGAGCTTTTTTGTCTATGAGGAGTCATATGAACATCTCCTGACAGCCAGGGCCTTCAGATAACACATCTCATTTGTCAGGTCAAAGGTGTAAACAGAGAAAGCTGCTGAAACAAAACCCTCAGAACACATTCATGAACTGTTTTTATCAAACACTTCAGATTGACAGTGGGTTCCATGCATTCTCTACACACACAAATTTCATCAGTCAGAACTTGAAAATACAGTTTTTTGTCTTCAGAACATGACCCTTCAGTTTGACCGTCTGCTCAGATCAAAATGTGATGTCACAATAACAGATATCAGTGTTTCCCACAGGTCAAGGATGTACTTGTGGTGGTGTGGACAGGGTGGGGTGATGGTGCTATAGTGATATTATCATAACAACACTCACACATATGAACTATTTATGATTGTTTATTAAAGAATAATAATAATAAGAACAATATTAAAGAATGACTAAACATCATTACATCTCCAAAACAAAAATGAACATAAACACTGTCTTTTTTACTTCTATTTTACTGTTACTTAAATGCTTGCATTTAAACAGAAAAAAATCTATATTATGTCACATATGCTTGATTAACATTTATTTATTACCATTAGCTGTGAAGCTTCACTTCTGTTTCCAGTCGGACTTCCTGTTGGTGGTTTGAACGGTGAACGGTCTCTGATTCCTTTACCTTTTTTTTACTTAAAATTACACTCGATTTTGTGATAACTCAACACTGTTGTTGTAAATTGTAATCTAAGCACTCGCACATAGTTTCCACTTTGTGTTTCCACATAGTTTCAAACCACTCTGGTTTGAAGGAAGCATAGCCCAAAGAAAAGGCACGTATATCACCATCACTTGCTTCACATATCAAACCGTTTTTCCCCACTCAGCGACACACCCACTGAGAAACCCACCCTGCTGATTGGAGACTGGTATGTGAGGCCAGCAGCTACGACCATAGTCAGGTGTTTCCCAGGAGCCAGAGCGGGCGACATCGAAGCAAATTTGAAGCTGCTGGGAAAGAGAAACCGTAAGTACAGTAAAGTTATCATACATGTGGGCACTAATGACACCCGGCTACGACAGTCCGAGGTCACTAAAGTTAACATTGAAGTCGGTGTGTAATGTTGCAAAGAGCATGTCGGGTCCGTAGTTTTCTCTGGTCCCCTTCCTGATTTGACCAGTGAATATGTTTAGCCCATGTCATCGCCCCGTCGCCGGTTGTTGTGGTGGTGTCCAGCAAAGGACGTGCCCTTTATTGACAATTGGCCGGATTTTTGGGGAAAGCCTCGTCTGATTAGAAGAGACACCATTCATCCCACCTGGGATGGTG
>JAGFBZ010002820.1:0-58254 GCA_018398805.1 Hirundichthys speculiger
AAACTCACAGAAGTCTTTTTTTTTTTCAGAAAGCGACTGCCAGCTTCTCACCAAACTGCCCAAAGCAAAAATTCTTCGCACAACAGGAGAAAGGTACGTTAGCGAGTGTGTGAAAGGGTTTGATATCAAATATGTTGTCTGCTGTAATTAAAAAACCCTGGCCTTTGATTCCACAAAAAAACTCCCACACACACACAGAAGAGACGATGAGTGAGATGAACTGGTTCATTCAGCATGAGCAGCAGCTCAGACGCAGGTTCGAGCCCAGTCGACGAGCAGTCCCAAACCAGATTAAAAACACATGATCGCAGGATTAATTCAGATTTCCAAAAACGGCTTCAGGAAATCACGGATGCCAGAGTTGAGTTAATGCCGTCACACTGAATATGGAGCTGCTTCTTGCTAGTTTGTAATTTTTTATGAAATCCATTTGGAGACGTCCCCAAGCTTTCAAATGTGGAATCCAAAAAAGCACAAATAGATTTACATGACATTTGACAGGTGGTGGAGTCGTGATGCTTTGGCAGCTTAACAGCATGATTAGGGGCCAGAAAAAGGCTTGAAAATGTGTCTTTATCCTGCAGAGGATTATGGATGTATTACGCCCGTTCTAAGGTGGTCAGAGCTGTTGCTATTAAAATTTAGGTTGTAGATTTATTTTTCTTTCTTTGAGAAAGTTTTAAAAACAGATGTGTTGTCAATGATCTTTTGGCGTTTTAGTGTTTGAATCTTAAATATTTTTCGACCAGATTGTCACTTGGTCGAGTGGCCATAGAGACGTGTATCCAGTAAGCCTACTGAAGGACAAGCACAGACGCTCTTGGGTTTTCCCTTTTCTTTATTTTCAATTACAGTCCAGAAACTCCAGCACCAGCCAACACACATTCAAAAGGCTGATACCAACACCTAATAAACCAATTCCAGTATTGGAACAACCACCTGGGGTGCCAGAATTCCCCAGTACACAAACAATATAAATATCTATTTTAAAATATATACATTCAGTCCTTCTAAAATTCCAATCAAACATTAAACATTAAGCCCAGACCCCCCCCAGGGAATGTCCCTCTGTGCACATGAGAAACCAGAGCCAAGAGTTATCACAATCAGTCCACGCCACTGGCTGGTAGCTCACCCTTGGATGTCTCCTCACCTGGAACCTGGCTTACCACCATATAAAGTTACCCTGTAACATATAACATCCCAATACAAATGAGGTAACGGCATTTCGTCGTTACATTCCTCACCCCCCTCTAAGAAGGACACAGAACCTCAATCTTCATGTGCCCGGGACAGACAGTCTGCAACGCAGTTAGCCTTCCCAGGTGTATACTGGATTGTTAAGTCATATGGTTGAAGGGATAAGTACCATCCAGTGAGACGCGTATTCGTGTCCCTCATCCGTCTCAACCACTGCAGGGCCCGATGATCCATCTCCAGGTAGAAGTGCCGGCCCAACAAGTAGTACTTCAGCGTGTCAACCGCCCACTTCATGGCCAAACACTCCTTCTCCACAGTGGAATATCGTGTCTCCCTGTCCAGAAGTTTACGGCTCAAAAAACAGCACTGGACGCCTATGGCCTTCCATTTTCTGCAAAAAGAACAGCTTCCAGACCTATTGCAGAGGCATCAGTCTGTAAGATGAAAGGTTGTGTAAAATCAGGACTGTGGAGAACAGACTTGCCTGTAATTGACCCTTTTAAATCTACAAAGGCTCTATCACAGTCCTTTTGTCCATTTCACTTTGTTTGGTGCTAAGGCCTTACTAACAGAGTGCAAATTATACAATGGACAATTGGGGGGGTCAACATTTTCTAGAGATGACAAAAATGACAATTTTTGTCATCTTTAGGGGGGTCGAGATGACAAAAATGACAATTGTACCTTCTTAGGGAGGTCGAAGTGTAATTGGGGGGGTTCAAACCCCCCCAAAACCCCCCCGTAATTCGCACTATGCTTACTAAGATCCGTGAGGACTGCTGCTCTCTCAGCAAAGTGGGGAATAAATTTGCTGTACCACCCCACTAGTCCCACAAAGGCACGTACCTTTTCTTGGTGGTTGGCACAGGATATGAGTGAATGGCATCCACCTTCCCAACACAAGGCTTCACCAGTCCCTGGCCAACAACATGGCCTAAATACTCCACCTGGCTTTGTGCCAAAGCACACTTGTCTGGTGATTGTAAGACCTGCATCCTGGATCAGGGAAAGAACCTGTTGAAGGTGAGAAACAGTTCCTCCCAGGTCTGGCTGAAAACAACATCATCCGATATGCTGCTGCAAACTGTGGAACATCCTCAAAATAAGGTCCATAAGTCTCTGAAAGATTGCAGGTGCTCCTAAAGGCCAAATGGCATCACTTTAAAATGAAACATGCCATACGGTGTCATGAATGCTGTCAATTCTTTGGCTTCTGATGCTAGGGCTACTTTCCAATATCCTTTGCTCAGGTCAAGTGTGGAAATAAAATTAGAATTGCCAACCCTTTCTAACAAAAACATCAAACGTGGCATCGGGTATGCTAATGACTTTGAAAACAGAGTTCAGGGTCGAAAATCAATGCAAAATCTTAAGGTACCGTCTTTCTTTGGGACCAACACCACAGGACTACACCACTCACTGGTTAAAAGGCTTGATGATCTTAAGCGGTAGATCACATCAATCTCTTCCTTGAGCCTTCTTGGTACCAAAACCGTACAGGGATCCTGTAACACTTGCGACGAGGGGTTGAATCTTCCTTCAGATGAATCTTATGCTGGACCAGAGTGGTGTAACCAGGGGTCCCCTGAAAAAGCTCCGGATCCAGTAACGCACCCAACACTCTTTGTTGGTCAGGCTGGAGATGTGACCAGACATGAGAAAGAGACTTTTCCCCCTCACCTGGGAAGAACTGCTCAGTTTCCTCCTCATCCTCACTGCACGAATAAAGAGATGTTGATGCTGTTGTTGTTGGGACAGTGCTGGCCTGATGGCACGGGCACCTGAAAACTCCTTCAAAACTCCTTTTTTTTTTTATCTTATTAGGCATATAGAGTTCAAAGGTGACCTCACCCAGGACATTTGGTAACTTGGTAAGGTCCCTGCCATGGGCCAACAGCTTACTGTCACTAGAAGGGAGAAGCAGCAACACCTGTTGACCAAATGAAAAGTCTATGCCTGGCTTTCTTATCATACCATGTCTTTTGGTGAGCTTGTGCCGTCCTCATGTTCTCTTGAGCGAGAGCGCTCATCTGCTCCAAACGGTCTCTCATTCTCAGGACATAGGCCACCACATTGTCCTGGTCCGCTGTAGGTGTCTCCCAATGGTTTTCAGGAGATCTAGTGGGTCCTCTCACTTGGGGACCATAGGAAGCTCGAAGGGTGAGAATCCAGTAGATGCTTGCGGGACCTCCCGGTACGCGAACAGGAGATAGGGCAGCCCTGATCCCAGTCCGAGCCTGTTTGAGAGACAAAACTTCCGCAGCATATTCTTAAGAGTCTGATTAAAACCTCTCAACCCAAACCGTTCATCTGAGGGTGATATGGGGTGGTCTTAATACCCTTCACCCCTAGCAAAACCGTACACCTGACGTAACATTTTGACAAAAAAAATTGTACCACAAATCTGTGAGGATTTCCTTTGGTACACCCACTCTGGAAAACAGCTGGAATGAGACAGTTAGCTACTTGCCTTGCTTTAACAGACCTCAGGGCAAAAGCCTCAGGATAAAGTGTGGCATAGTCACAAATAACTAAAATGTACCTATGACCTGATGAGCTTCTCTCAAGGGCCCCACCACATCCATGCCTATCCTGTGAAAAGGTACATCAATGAGTGGTATTGGTTGAAGATGAGCTGGAGGAACCCCCCGGGGTGATGTTAGCTGACATTTTTCATAATTTTCAGAGTCATTTAAATCCATCAACAGATAAGCACTGCTTGCCTTACCAGTGACGAGAGGAATAAGTTGAATAGCCCACTCTCCTTTTGACAAGCAGCAGACTGTGGCTATCCTTTTAAATGTAGCCAAATAATGTTCAATGTCCTCATCTGGAGAGAGCGGCATTATTTTGGGCTGTTTATGAAGTTGAAGAACCCTTGGAGGATGAGTTTCACTTGGCTGGTCAACTGCTGTTGCACCGTCCTCAGCATCAATACTGTCATTCTGCTGTGCATTTGCGCTCTCAAATTCTTCCTGCAACCCCTTGACCTGGGCTTGAATTTGAAGAAACTGGTGCTGTAGACTCCTCCAACGCTGTTCCTGACGTGTGGACTCTTTCTCCAACTGCTGATCTCTGGAGGCTTGGGAGCAGAGAAGAGACTGTACCATCCCAGTCAGCTCTTCTAGCTTAAGACCACTGCAAGATTTAGCTCCATCCTGCTGATCACCCGAAGCAGCAGGCTCACTACTCTCCGGCTCCTCCTGATGATATCCCTTTTTACCTCCACGAGTCATTTTTCTCATCCAAGGACCTTAGCTTGACTTCTGACACCACTTGTCACGTTGGTCGAGTGGCCATAGAGACATGTATCCCACTAAGCCTACTGAAGGACAAGTCACAGACGTCTTGGGTTTTTCCCTTTTCTTTTTTTCAATTACAGTCCACAAAACTCCAGCACCAGCCAACACACATTCAAAATGGCTGACACCAACACCTATAAACCAATTCCAGCTAATTGGAACATACCACCTGTGGGGTGCCTAGAATTCCCCAGTACACAAACAAATATAAATATCTATTTTAAAAATATATACATTCAGTCCTTCTAAAATTCCAATCAACATTAAACATAAACATTAAGCCCAGACCCCCCCCCAGGGAAGGTCCCTCTGTGCACATGAGAAACAGAGCAAGCCAAGAGTAATCACAATCAGTCCACGCCACTGGCTGGTAGCTCACCCTTGGATGTTCCCTCCACATGGAACCTGGCTTACACAATATAAAGTTACCCTGTTAACCATATAACATCCCAATACAAATGAGGTAACGGCATTTCGTCGTTACACAGATCTATGCAGAGCCTTTATGAACTGTTGAAAACCCTGAAACAGAAATGATCCACATCAAATGCTAAACTGAAAAACACATGTTCTCATGCTTTTTAAACGTCCTGCCTGTTGAACAGTTAGAATCGTTGTCGGCTACCTAAAAGTGTTTAAAACAAATTTGTATATGAAAAGAAAAAGAAAGAAGGGTGGAGTCCAACGTATTGACTTTATTTTAAACTTTTCCAAAATATTTTTTGGCTGACTTCACAGGGTGTTTTTCACAACTGCACTACACAGCTGGGGATCACCCCAACATCTGTCCTCACTCTGCTCCCATCAGTCTGCGCCTGAACGTACCGTATCTGCAGTTAAATGAAGGATATATTTGGTAAATAATTTGCCGATAGCTGCCCATCTCATAAGTACAATTTCAAAAAAAAAGAAAAAGAACTTAAAAAGGGGGTGGAAACTGTTGTGGTTCAACCTGACCTTCAACTTTCTTAAATCTGTAACCTTGTAGTGCAAAGTTTGTTAAGAGAAAGTACAAAAAAATTCCTTTTGGATAGATATGTAGAGGAGGAAAGATAAAAACAGGTTGATAATTTGGAAGAGTGAATGTTAATAGTTGAATGAGCAACTGAGGACACTTGAGTCATGAGGGATGGGAAACTTAAAAGTTTATACTTCGTCCCATTCCTTTTCAAACATTTATTATGGTTATGTATCCATTGTGTTGTGTTGTATTTTACACTTTATATTGTGTTGTTGTTCGAATAAAAACAAACAAACTGAAACTGAAACTGAAACCAATATAAAGTGTCTAAAGTAAACATCAGGTTGAAGAGAACTCTGTTTAAGGCATTAACCATGAATAAAAAGTGCAAACATAAAAGGCTACTTTGTAGAAGTAGATTGATTCTATCAAATTTATCGTTGCAGGTTATGAATTACATACTTGCTGTAATAATTGATAAAATTAGGTTAAAAACGATAGAAACGATAGAAAGAATATAAACGATAGAGAGAAATGGCATGATACACACTTTTATATCATCCCCTCGATATGTATTGTCATATTGCCCAGCACTGTACATCAGTACTTGTCTATCTCCCCTTTTTTCTGGAACAGAACTGCATTTGCAGTAGGATGGTTCCAGAAACATCCAAAAAAAAAAAAAGTACTGGAGTAGTAGTCAGGGAGGCCAGCTCTTAGTGGTGGCTAAGGCTTATTCAAGTTTTATGAAAAGCTTCTTCTGCCTTATGTTCCAGTCTAGAGGAGCCTTCAGGTTTTGCATGCCTCTATGTTTGACCATAAGTCTGAGTGGCTGGGTGAGGTCAGTGCACTCTCTACCATGATGCCTATCTCTCTGTACATGTTCTAAAGCGGCCTCATCTACTGCTTCACAAGATATTCTGTGTATGGTACCTGGCGAGAAGGACACTCGGGGAGTCTCCATGAAGATCCAGTCCTTCTGGGTAAGGAGAGAGTTCTAACACACCACCTAATTCTTAGCCTGATGTCCAGATTGCAGAGCCAAGGATACATGGGTACACTGTCCTCAGTCATCTTAAACCAGCTGTACGTGTTGGGGTCAACAGGGTGTGTGCTACACCCCCTCTGGGGAGCGTAGATATTACCAGTTACAATCTCCATTTTCTGACCTTCTAACTCATCCTCAAACTCCTGATGATAAATATACTCTCGTGTCTATCGTAGAAACAATGTCACATGCAAGGGGCTGTAGGAGACACATAAAGGTGGAGACCAGAGGACCAGGGTTTCCAAGCCAGTAAACAGAGAGGATACCTCGGTGCTTTGGTGTTTCGGGGTCAATCAGAGCCCAGTATAGGTCCACTGAAGGTCCTGGAGTGGTTGCAGGAGATACTGGTGTTTCCCACCAGGGGCTGTGTTTTAACAGTTCAGCGTGATGGCATCAGGGAGGCAAACCCTGAGGCCTTCAGGTCCACAAAGGATGGAAGCGCCAAGTTTGATCAGCAAGTCTCTTCCCAGCAGTTTAGCAGATACAGCTGGTGAATACAAAAAGCTGTGTGTGAAGGCCTGTGGCCCTATCAGGGCGATCAAGGGTTTGGTAACGGCAGAGTCTGTTTTTTTCCCTAAAAAATCCAACAGCAGAAGTGGAATGGGCAGATAATTGCTGTTTGACCCCCTGGGTCCTCCTCTGGGCCCTGGTCCATGCCAGCCGTTGCCTGCATATAGTCTCTTTTCGTATGGGCAGTCTCAAACTCAGTGTCCTGGCTCTTCACAGTAGAAGTGATAATCAGCAACCCCTTTCTTTCTTGGAGGTCCCCCTGAATAACTCCGGCCCCTGAGCTCTCACGGCCTCCGTAAGGACCCCTCTGCATGTGCCCTGTGTTCTCCTCATACTGGCCTTCTCCTTCTCTAGGAGGGCATCCAGCTGCCCCCTCATACATGATTTCTATCTGCATTTTCAGTAACTGAGTCTTCAGCTCTTTAAGAGCTCTTTCCTCTTTTCTTAGTTCCTCATTCGCTGTGGTCAGAAAAAGGCACTTCCCATTTTACTGGTGTCTGCACCCGGGATATCAGGATTACTATTCATGTCTTTTCTAACTGCCTTCATCTTCCTCTCCTGCCTCAGGGATGTGTCTTTCCCCTGTCGTCAGGTCTCTGAGATTCAGTGTGTTATCAGAGTATTGTCTTGCTCCAGACGTATCTGCATCTGCATCATCATGCCACTCCCCTCTCACAGCCATCATCACACTGCCTGTTCTGGGGGAGGAGCGTGTGGCGTGGAGTGAGGAGCTGTGGGACGGTTTGCAGGAAGTGGGAGAGAGACCACGTGTCTCAGTCTGGTTCCCTATGGGGCCCTGCGAGGTGGGGGTTAATGGGTGGGGGGGTTTTCCTCAAGTTCTGTTCTGGCTCTTTTTTATCTGTGTCTTTGTTCTTTGACTGGTTTATAGGGGCTGCCTGAGTCCCAGCTGTCATCATCTACGTCTCAGTCGTATTCTCGTCCATTCGTCAGTCTTCATGTTCTTTGTTATACCAGAATAAAGCTGTTTCTTACCACATTCCCGGTTTAAAAATTAGTCTAGATAATGTCAGGTCTAATTATATGTAACTATCGTGGCTGTCGCCCACTGAGCTACTAATTCAGTCAAGAGGTATCTATTCAAATTCAAGATTCAAGATCGTTATTTGTTACATACACAATTATACTTTGTACATTGTGCAGTAAAATTTGTTATTGTACCCCACAGGGCAAACGCTTTCTTTTAAGAAGAAACAAGAGAAGAAAAAAAAGAATTAAGTTTAAATAAGTAATAAATAATAAATAAACACACAGTGCAGGAGATGAAAAAAGCTATGAAGTCCAAATAAAACAGAGCAGAGTCACTGTTCAATATTATGCTTAAGTGAGTAGTGGTCACAGTTAAGCACTTCCACTATGTTTTGGCCAGGGTCTGTGTCGTGCTCTCTGTCTATAAAGTTTGGCCTTGTGACTTTCAGCACCAACGGCCAACTTCTACCAACTGCAATCCTCTGTTTTGCTTTAAGCTTGATTTATTAATATACCACAATCAAGCCTTAATCAGGTTTCCATGTGCTCAACCCCAACAGCCACTGCTTAGTTATCACCGTCCAGGTATCCAGTTTGCTGCTTCAAACACACTTCCACCACAATCATACACATTTACACATGCCTCAACCCCGGGGGTGCGTGTTTTCCTTTTCTTCTATTTCTCTTAGGGCGCTTTGACTCACGACTTTCTATCTCTGGTTTTGTTATCTCCAGGGCCAGGAAGATAACTCACAGTATTATTTATTCTTTTTAACTCTAAGCATTTATCTTAAGTTCTGGCCGCTGAGAGATATGACACGCTATGTTCCTAGTACTCAGTCCAATGTGGTTCAGAATTAATTCTTCACCTGACACCAGAACCTTATATATCTGTAATTTGGATTTCCATCACTTACTCCAACACAACCTAAAAAGTGTTACAGCTGTTTCAGTTTCAAGTCATCCACATTCACACCTGTGTTTTGCATGGTCTGTCATTAAAATTGAACAGAATTCGGGGGTCCTCAAGTCCCCGGGGCCTCTAACCCGCTAAGCAGCCCCTCGTCAGAGCACTGGTGGAGTTGCCAATCTCTAGGAGTCCCTTTCTCTTATTACTCTCAATCTTCTCTGGTATCTTGAGTTCTCTTCTTAATCTTTATATCCTTATTTCTTCCCTTATAATCTCATTATTTTACGGACCAGATACCACTCAGACTTAGGACACGAGTAATTTTAGAAATAGTCAATGCAGATTTGATGAAACAGGTTCTGCTTACCTTATTTTGGCCGGCCTGTATCCTTTGTACGTTCGTACCTGCTCCTCATGTTCAATCATGTCCTGATCAGCAGTAATTTCGCAATCCCGGACAACGCCCCCAATTTGTTGTGGTTCAACCTGACCTTCCCGGGGACTGCTGATCTGTGGACTCAAAGTGAGATTAATTTGAATCAATAATAGTCATGACACTCTCAGTTTCGCCTTTGCAAAGGGAGAAATCAGCCAGGAGACCGACCCCGCGATCTGTCCTCCTGCCTGTCCGGTGATTTTCTGTCTCTCTGCAGCTCACAGGCTGGTTTTATTGACCCCTTGGGCGTAAACATTATGTTAGTTAAAGGCAAACTCCCCCATTGTCCCCGGAAACAGTTCCTCCCCCTACAAGAACACATCACCCCGACACAGCCCAGTTGTCTTTTTATTGCCTGCAAACTTTATGACTCTAGCTCAGCCGTGACCTGCAAACCTGCAAAGGCAGACCTTTTAAAAAACCTAATTTTACTCTTAATATATGTGTCCAAATATGCAAGCACAATTATAATTCCCACAAAACTTTTGTACTTTAACCCTTTAAGCACCAAAGTCACAAATTTGTAACAAGCAGCATTGCTGAATAAAACACTGTATCTATAAATGTGATGCCAAATCTTGTTACTACTTTTTACCAGGAGATGGTGGACATGTGTGCCTGTAAACTGAGAACCATTTTTGTTGGTGGTACTATTCAACGTTTTAGCGTGAAATGAGTTTGTAAAACAGCCTCCGTCACAGAGACACGAGGCGAAGCAGTGGTAGAAATGCTGATCGTAGAAAGAGCAGAGCAGAGTGAAAGAGTGTTTTTTCATTTACTCACGATGTCAAGAGACCAGTTTACCGTCCACAAAGTACTTTGTCAGGTTCTGGCTAACTCCGATTCAGAGGAGGAAGACATGCAGTTGTCCAGTAAATCAGAAACTGACATCAGTAGTGACGGTGAGTCCGCGTGTCATAGTCCACAATCAGCACATTGTATATCGGATACTTCACCTTAGTGTGGTTGGGGTGGAAGCATTCTGTGATCACCAAGCAGGTCGAGGTGTCAGGGGGCTCATTACAACGCAAATATGGAAAAATGTAGCAGGGATGAAGACAACCGCAGTTGTCCTGGCAACGTGGGAGGAGCCGCGGGAAAAAAAACACACCGCTAATGGCGCTACAGAAATCATGATGATGATGATGATGATGATGATGATGATGATGATGATGATGATGATGATGATGATGGTGGTGGTGACTGCAAGTTCTTGAGAGAAGAGGAAGAGTATAGAAAGTGGAGCCTAAATTTTGATGAGCCTGTTGGTTTTTGTGGAGACGATCTGACAAATTCTGAGCCCATTGATTTCATCTCTTTTCCAAATGATAAATTTTGGAGCCTCATCACCAATCAAACAAACAGATATGGCCACCGGTTCTTTGAAACTAAACTCCAGAGTTCATGATTTTATGATGTGATTGTCCCTGAAATGAAAGCTTTCATTGTGCATGGGGTTTCAGGAAAAATCTAAAAATGAGGACTACTGGACAGGTTTGGTTAGGTGATGTCACAATAATCAAATTAGATGACAAATCTACTTCCATTCCTAATTTTGGTTCATACTGAAGATATTTCTCATTTACAGTATGCCTTTATTTCAAACCACTTTAAAGTTACAGCCTTTTGAAACCTTGATATCAAAATTGAACATTTTCCAATATGGCCGCCACCTTGGGACATCATAATGCAAATATATGAATAAGTTCACTCCCATCACAGACTTTGAGTCATACTGAACAATTTTCTCGTTGACAGTATACCTTTATCTCAAACTGGTTTCAAGTTATAGCCTTTTGAAATCTTGATATCAAAATTGTATATTTTCTTGAAAAAACTCCGGCGCCTAAAGGGTTAAACCGTTGGTTTTCTACGCTGTGATGCTGCTTTTTAAGAACTGGAATTCAATAAATGCTGCAATTAGATTGAATAAATTATATTGTAATCAGACTATAATGATCTGGACTAAACTGAATTTAATGAACAAAATGTCAGATCTGGTAAATTTTAGATTAGACATTTGTAAAAGAAGCACATTATTAATTTAAATTGCATCATTTTATAAGCACATATTTTCTTTCTGCTCACAATATGTCTCTTAGTCTTTTTTATTTATTTTCTTAGTTCCTTACTCACTTAATTCTGTATCCAAATGAAGCTTTTGCTGAGATTTACCAACCAATTTATTCACTTCATGGGGTTAAGTGGCAAAATCCAAGGTAAACAAGATACAAACAATTCATTTCTTCACACATTCAGTGTATTTATAAGCTACCAACCATCATGTCAATAGTCATTTGTGATTTATTCAATCATTGTTGGAGAAAAAGGTGGTTATTTTTACAGTGAAACAACCCTGAAATACAACTGAACCTGTTTTTATTATAATATATGTTTTGGATTTTTTTTTTTTTTTTTTTAATGCCAACTGAAATTAGTATTGATTTTACTTACGTTCCTGCAGCTTCAGTCTGAAACAACTTTTACTTTGACTTTAAGTTAATGTCGGGGTAAAATGCCAATGGAGGCGTCATGTCATTGAATGTTCCAGCAAGTACAAAATGTCAAATAGGACTACGGCAGCAGGCAGGTGTCTTTTTAGGACATTAAAAAGATAATTGAGCCACAAAGCAGCTTAACTGGTCTCTGGTAGAAAAGAGGTTTGAACATTTCTAAATCAGATGCTTTCCAAATGTAGATAGCGAGTACTGTGAAAATAGTGTCCACTAGGTGGCAGCAGTGGTCGAGACCCGTAGTTTCCACTGCATTTGGTAGTTTAGGTAAATGTTTGAAAGTCACTATATGAACTCCCACTGATTCAGATTTAGCACAAGGGCTATGTGGCTCTGGTGCTTTTCTTCGCAGTCGGCGGTAAAGAGGCAAAAAACTGGTGCAGAGTCTGGCACTGGGTCCAAAACAGCACGGGAACCTCTTTGGTAGAAAAGCCCTGTATGAGGTCTTTTTTTATTTATTTTTTATTATTTTTAACAATTGTCAGCATATTTATTGATGATTAATGCCAGAATCTGGCCAAACCTGGATATATACACAATTTAATCTTGCAGCAGGCATCAGTTTTCTTGTGCAAAAGTGTGAGTGATAGTGAGTGTGTCCTTCACTAGTCCTCTTTGACCGTCCACTCTAACGTGCTTTATTCACTCCTTAAACCTCGATTCTGTCAGAGAGAACTTAAATCACCAACAGTGGAGTACAAAAGGACAGATGAGGACAGATAAAGACTCTAAACAAGAAGTTATAAGACAGACAGTGATGGCGTGGTGTGTGTAATGTGTGTGGGATCGTATATGTGAGTTTATACAGATGAATGTGTGGTGGTTTGAGTTATGATAGTGTTTGTCTCCAGTATCCTCCCCAGAGATAAAGCAGTCCAGCAGCCAGACACAGAACAGTGAGCAGTGATGTTGGCCTCCCACGCTTCTTCAGCATCAACCAGAGACCACAACCACAGCTACAGGCTGGACCACAGTTGGTACTGGTGTGTTGGGTCAGGGTCACTGGACACTGGACTTCCCTCCAGGCCTAACAGGAACCATCCAGCCCATCCAACCCTCCCACCGCCGTAACCCTAACCCTAACCCCTAACCCTAACCCAGGCCTTGAGAGGTGAACTTTAGGCTGTTTTCTAACTCCCTGATTAGAAACCAGTAGTGCTACCAGTAGTGCTCTGTGACCCCCAACTAAGTGAATGAGGGAAGGTGATTGCATTAAAAAAAGGAGTGTTTAGGGTGTGATGGCGACCCACTGCTGAGCCGCAACCCACCCACCACATGGTTCCCCACCACAAAGAGCCCCTCCAGCCCTACCATGTGACCTGGTGTGTGACCCTTGTGTCTTGTGCCCTGATCTAGAGATGCGCATTAAAAGAGGTATCTATGAGGTCTTTAACATACAGTAGAACTTGGACTTCTTGCCACTTTTAGTACTTTTATATGTGACGAGAAAAAATTTAAATCCAAATGGTCCCCACAACAAACAAACACACACACAAACACTCGCTGATGGCCCATTGTTTGCAGTGACAGAACTGATTCTCCAACCCGTTAACATAATCTTCATCATCTGAACTAAAACTTATCAACTCATCAAATCCTCCATTATGACATCAAACTGTAAAAAAAAAAAAAAACCTCCGCCCACCAGGCTATGGGGTTCCATGAATGCCAAAAATATTGTTTTATGCTTATCATTTGGTTGTATCCATTTAACTTTGGTTTACACTTCTGTTGTCTCCTTACACTCACTATCTGATTGTGTCACCTGTTTTTCTCGTTATGATGCGTCGTTGGTACCTGTCATTGCTATGCATTGTTGCTCTGCGCCATTATGATGCGTTGTTGCTATGCGTCCTTGCTATGTGTCCTTGCTATGCGTTATTGCTTTGCCATCGTAGCTACGACGGGTAGCTACGACACATAGCTACGACACATAGCTACGACGCAAAGCAACGACGCATAGCAACAACGCATCATAATGGCGCAGAGCAATGCATAGCAATGACACGTACCAACGACGCATAGCAACAACACATAGCTACGACGCGTAGCTACGACGCGTAGCTACGACGCGTAGCTACGACGTTGCTATAACGTTGCTACGACGTTTCAACGACGCAAAGCAACGACTCAAAGCAATGACACATACCAACGACACATCATAATGGCACAGTCCAACAATGCATAGCAATGACACGTACCAACGACGCATCATAACGAGAAAAACAGGTGACACAATCAGACAGTTAGTGTAAGGAGACAACAGAAGTGTAAACCAAAGTTAGATACAACCAAATGTTAAGCCAAGTGAGCAATCTATATAGACAAAGTAGTTGTTAAAAGAGCTTTGACACCACCAGAGTTAAAAGTTGAAAGTTAAATAAACATGGGGAAATGTCTTAAACGATTAATGGACATAAAGAGTGAGCACTTGAACATATTTTTGGCATTCATGGAACCCCATACCAGGCCTCTATTTAGATAAGTGAGGACAGTGGACACCAACTCTTTCTATTGTCAGTCAGCTTGCTGTGTTTGTGTTGATTGAACGCGTGCGTCAAAACAAATGGCCGTCAGAGGTTTCTTCGTTTTTCCTCCAGTCTGTCTGCTCTGCTCGCAGGTGGGTCGAGTTTATGTATGTGGGTTCGTGTGTGTGTCCATCCATCCAGAAAATAAAGCTTTATTGAGGATGAAATGGGATTTTTAATTGGCTGAGCCTCAGCCTAACGGTGCCTCATGGAACTTCACGGCTTCTTGTACAATGTCACCGACACACACGTTCACAACGGACCCACGCACAGCTGCAGAAACATGGTACAACTTCACCGACACACACGTTCACAACGCACCCACGCACAGCTGCAGAAACATGGTACAACGTCACCGACACACACGTTCACAACGGACCCACGCACAGCTGCAGAAACACGGTACAACGTCACCGACACACACGTATACAACGGAGCCACGCCCAGCTGCAGAAACATGGTACAACGTCACCAACACACACGTTCACAACGGACCTACGCACAGCTGCAGAAACGTTTTTTAAGTCATAAAAATGCATCAAAACATGTTACCATTAGATTACTGCACAATAAACATAATATGACAGTTGTACATAATAAAAAACAAAGAATAAAGTAAAGAATAAAAATTATGTTCATTTACCTTTTAACTGCTATCGTCATCACCTTTTCTCTCTCAGCGGTGGTTTTTGCCTGATGTTTAGTAAAGAACCGATTCAAGGACGTTTGCTTTTGTCGGCTTTAACAATCCTTCGAAAATGTGCAAAGGTTAGCATCATTACCTCTGCCAAGGAGGTAACGTTTTTGCCAGCGTTTATCTGTCTGTCTGTCTGTCTGTCTGTCTGTTTTCAAGATAACTCAAAAAGTTATGGATGGATTTTGATGAAATCTTGTCAGAAATGTGAAAAGGAAGAGCTGATTTCATTTTGGCTGTGATCCGGAAGAAATCCTGGATTCCGGATCACTTTCAAATTTTCAATAATTGTTGCGCTTGGCGGGAGTCTGCGTCCTCCGAGTCCTTTTTTCTAGTTATAATGAGCGATAGCCCGACTAGTGAACACTTTTTTTTTTGGGTGATTCTTTTCAAAGAATTCCAAAACTTCATAGAATTTTCCTAAAATGTCAAAGGGATGCCAGGAAGATGCTAGCTGATAGCTTATGGCAGAGCAGCTAAAAGTATGTTTACGTTCGGTAAACTCTGGGAGCTGCGAGTAGCAGCGCGTACTGTATTTTTGCCTTTCGTATCCTGAAATTTCTTTGGTAACAAGACGCAATATTTTCCCGTTGAGACGTGTCGTAACCTGAAAATTCCTTATGTAGAGACGTTCGTAAGTAGAGATACCACTGTACATGAATACATGGAAATATGGATAATGAGAAAAAAAAAAGACTTGTTAAATGAAATGAAATGAAATGAAATGAAATGAAATGAAATTAAAAATACTTTATTAATCCCAGAAGGGAAATTCAACATAGTAGTAAGGATTTTTCTTTTGTTGTTGTTGTTTGTTTTCAACAATAATGCCCTAAGATTCTCACATTTTCATCATGTCAGATTGGATATGGTCTCCTTTTACAACTTTACTGAGAATGTCATGATTTAAAACTTCTGTTTTTGTCACAAATATTGAGCCAGTGGCAGTATTTTGGATCCGTCAATAGTCTCAATATGTTCGTCAAGAAATAGTACAAACTTCTCATTTATGTGAGAAGAAGAAAAAGCCTGGGGAAAAGTCTTCCAACGCAGTTTAAAGGAAGAGTATTTTTACAGTCAGTTGCAGTCAAGCATCCTCAAACTGGTATCAGCAGTTAACTAAAAATACACACATGCTGTTGAACAAGCTTGTACAACAAAAGATATTTTTGTTTGACAGTGAAATTTTGAAACAAGGAATAACAGAGGCAGCTGGTAAAATGTGACCATTTTTTAATTAAAAAGTCTGATGTGTTGCCCTCTGACTACTTAAAAAAAAAGTGCTTTTATATCGTCTTTCTAGTCCAGGAAACACTCAAAACACTTTTACAATGCAAGCAGCTTTCTCTCACTGCCACACACACATTAACTAGATCTTAACCAAAAGAGCTCAGACGGTCCGGTTCAATAGTGTTCTGTCCAAGGAGGTGATTAGGAGCACTGGGGTCCCCCAGGGAACTGTCAGCTCCTCTTTTTTATTTAGCTTGTACACAAATGACTACGTGAGCTCAGATCCAGACCAATATGTGATTAAATTATCCGTTATACTCAGTCTGCTTAGAGATTAATCTGGCAGGTTTGTTGAGTGCTGTGACCAGAACTACATGATCATTAACACACATAAGACTGAGGAGGTCATTGTGGACCCCAGGTCCATAGACGACCACGACATAATATGTATTCATAACAATGACATCTGTCAAGTCTCCTCATATAAGTACCTAGAGGTGGATATTGATAAGGATATGAGCTGGAACACGCATGTAACATCTTGTTGTGCAAAGACACATCAACAGTTACACTTCCTTCGTAGACTGAGGCTGTTTGGAGTCAGTGTGAATATAATGCTGATTTTCTACGGGGCGTAGAATCGATGCTAAGATACGGCATCGCCAGGTGGTTTGGTAACCTGACTGTCTCAGTCAGGTTACCAAACCACCCCTCAAGCCATTTTTGAACAAGCAGTAATCAGACAGAGTTGAAACATCGTCTCCGACCCCTCACACGTTCTCAGTTTTGAGTACGTGTTGATGTGAACTGGTAGGAGATATAGAGCCCCTCCACAGAGATACAACAGAGAGATTAATCTCTCGATGAAGCTTCTCAACGGCGTCTGGATGCACCTTCTGAAGGAAGTGAATGCACCAGGGTTTATATGTGATGTGTATTTGTAATTTTCTGTGTTTGTGTCTCTGTCTGTGTGAACTCTGTGTGCAGCTCTGATCTGTGACTCCAAGACAAATGTCTCCCACGGGAGACTAATAAAGTTATAACCTTGAACCTTGATTCTTCCCCTAAAACTCCAGCAGCTGGTTCCTCACTTCACAGATGTTTCCAGACAGCTGTGAAAAGAGGAGGAGATGCTACACAGTGGTAAACATCACCCTGCTCCAACCTTTCTGAGATCTGTTAAGGCAGAGGTGTTTTTGGGGGTGGAATGTATGAGGATGTGGAACAGTGGGTTAAACAGTGTCAGAGATGTGTACTTACCAAGTTGCCACAGCCTAAGATTCGTGCCCCTATGAAGCCCTTTCTAGCCACCAGACCTCTTGAAGTTGTGGCAGTGGACTTTACGTTGTTAGAGCCCGCGTCTGATGGTCGAGAAAATGTATTGGTTGTTACAGACGTGTTCACCAAATTCACACAGGCGTTTCCAACACGAGACCAGAAAGCGGATACAACTGCCAAGGTCCTCCTGGGGGAGTGGTTTATGAAGTACGGTGTGCCTGAAAGGTTACATGTGGATCAGGGCAGAAACTTTGAAAGTGAGGTCATTCAGGAACTGTGCAAATTATATGGGGTAAAGAAAACACGTACAACCCCACATCATCCCCAGGGAATGCTCAATGTGAGCGTTTCAATAGGACGCTCCATGACCTCTTGCGCACCATCCCACCGGAGAAGAAATGTTGATGGCCTGAGTTTCTGCCAGAGCTGGTCTATGCATACAATGGGACTCCCCATGCCACGACAGGTCATTCGCCATACTATCTCATGTTCGGGGTGCACCCACACCTTCCCGTGGACGCTTTGCTGGGTCAGGAACAAGTGCTAGACAGGAAGCATGACTGGTTAGTAGTCCATCGGGAGCGTTTAAATGAGGCACACAGCAGAGCAAGGCGGTATGCTGAGCAAAAGGCAGCAGAAAGACTTGAACTTGAGAAAGACAAAGTGTACAGTCCCCCTGTGAAAATAGGTCAGTTAGTTTACCTACGGCAGTGGCCTCAGGGTAGAAACAAAATCCAAGATGCCTGGAGTCCTGTTTCTTACAGGGTTGTGGAGGTTCAGGGCAGTACACACACTGTAGAGCCCAGTGGAGGGAGGGCCAGTAAAAAGGGTTCACAGAGCCAACCTCAGACCCTGTGTTGGTCCAGTTCCTACACCCAGGACAAGGAAAAGTGGTGTCCCAGCTACTGTAGCATCACTTCCCATGGAAGGAAGTAAAAACAGATGACTCAGATGCAGACCCTGAGTATGTGGTATTGGAGGAAACCATGTACCCAAATTTGGACCAAAGACAGGAAATGGACAGAGGTGAAGTCTCTGAGCAGGACAGTGTGGTCCCAGGATCTGTGGACAATGCTGAGACTATTGTTGCCACACTGCCTGCCACGGAACATCTGAGGGAGCCTGAGACGGCTGCTACATCCTGCAGTAGATCTGAGAGGGACATTGACACGGTGGCACCCACTCCCGCGCCTCGGCGGACGCAGAGAACAAATGCTGGGGTGCATTCAAACCCTCATCACATTCCTATGTCAACCTGTAATACTATCACATTGAGTCCTGATGTTCTGTCTCAGTTGTTGACTAGTATGGGTGCTGTGTTCTTTAGAGAAGCTGTAAGTGAAGTTAAGTGTGGTAATTAAGTCACAGGGACGTTGCCTTTATAGCAGGGGAGAATGTAGCCGGGTGGGAAATTAAGCGTTGCAATTGCTCACTAACGCCACAGGGCGGCACTGTCTCAGTGTGGGTAAACTGCTTGGTAGCGCCCGAGAAGAAGAAACCGGAAACCGGCATCTTGTGCACTGCAGCCTGGACACTGTTTTCAGGAGTTAATACGGGTGAATATATAAATGTAACTGTTTATATGATATGACGGAGAGATATACGTTCCATAGAAATGCATGGGTAAGATTGTGAAATGCTGTACATTTATGTGGCCGTAATTGTTAGTGTTTACAGATAAATGGGCGCGGAGAGAAACCCAACGATTGTTAAGTAGCTAACGGCCAGCCGGTTATGATGTCGGTGCTGCGGGACAGATGCACGGGTTTGTATGTCTGGTAATTCTGCATTTTGACTAACGTTTTGACCTGTTTTATATGGGGTTGCTGACTGTATATTTGTGGCCTGTTTTTGTTATAGAGTCAAGCACTATAGTTAATTTTTGCCCTCTTGTTCTAGCCTAAGAGTCTATATTTGTATATACACTGTCAGCAAGATTTATTTTCACACTCTTTTGCACTATGAACAGTAGGAGTTAATGACAATACTACTGAGTAGGGACTAGTGGTTAAGTGTAACGTTACTAAACAGAGGGTTGTTGTTGAACTTCTCTGATTTGTGAATTGTTACCGTAACTGTGCAGCAGAGAACAGTCTCCCAGTTAGAACTTTTTTATATGGTGAAGGTTGTTAGGACACCAAATTCTTTTGTTCAGAAATAAAGACCCCTGAGAAAATATTTCTGTGTCCTGTGCTCATACTATTTAGCCAGGCTACACATGTATTCGTTTGTGCAAGCTAATATACTATGTTTTTGCAGTGTCTTGTTTACTCTCACAGGGCTGTGTCTAAACTCATGGGGACCACATGCTTTTGTACTGTGTTTGCAGAAGGCAGCAGCGGTTCCACCAAGATCCCAGCCTGACAGTGCAGTTTTGGACATGGTGACCGTTCCATCTATGGAGTCTGCTCTCAACACTCCTCCAGCTACTGTGGGAGGTGTCTCGTCTTGCACAGAGTCCCATGACAAGGTGGGACATGGATTCAAGGTCTCAATCACTATGCCTGACTCCAGTCAGTTTTGATAGATTTAAGACTTTGTGGCTCAGGGCCCACCTTCCTAACTATTGGGGAACACATGTTTGTGTGTTTTGTTTTGCAGAAGCCCGCAGAGAGTCTGCTGAGAACTTTGCCTGACAGTGCATTGGTGGACAAGGTCGCTGTTCTTATGGAGCAGCCTATGAAGTCTGCTCTCATCACTCCTCCAGCTACTGTGGGAGGCATCTCATCCTGCCCAGAGTCCTGTGACAAGGTGGTACCAAAACAAAGGTTTAGAATGATAATGCCTAAATGCTGTACAGTAGTTCTGTACTGTGGTATTTGTTTATAAATCATCATGTGTTCTTCACATGCTCTGACAAATCAGATTGTGACTTGGCTTAAGAAATACTTTCAGTCAAGAGTTTCTCTTTCTTTCTTTCACCCCCTGCAGACAAGCGTGGACAAAAAGACAGCTGAGCAGACACAGACAAAACAGAAGACATCAAGACGGCACCAACAGCAAACCATTGAAAAGCAAGATGAGTCAGCAGTGGATTATTCTTCAGACGAGGTGGAGTCGGATGGTGCAGTGGATCAGTTGGGTGATGAATCAGAATGGGACTTCTCCAGTGTAGACATGGGAAATGAATATATACCACCTAAAGATGAATGTGAGGACAGCACAGATGATTCGAGTGGAAGTGAAGAATTGTGGAGAAAAGTAAAGAAGACCGCTAAGAAAGGCCATACAGTGTCATCAAAAAGCAGAGCCCCACGTTCATGGAAAACAAGAAGCAGCATCCCTACCACATCAAAAACTCCTCCTGGTAAGGAAGATGATGAGATGCCACTGTCTCCTCCATCTCTGTCTGTGTCTGCAATCTCCAAAAAGTCAGATGGTAAAAGGATATATGACAAAAAACAGTTCTGTCATTATTGTGAAACTTCAGTAACTTAATATGCAAGACATCTGGAGCGTCATCACAGTACTGTGGCCGAAGTTGCCAAGGCTTTAAGTTACGTGAAGGGTTCAAAGGAAAGAAAAACCCATTTGAATTTTCTTAGAAGCAGTGGCAACTTTCAGCATAATGCATCTGTACTCAAGAGTGGACAAGGGATCCTCATCGCAAAGAAGCGACCCAGATCACAAAGTTCTGAGAAAGACTATGTGCACTGTTCCCACTGCCTTGGCCTTTTTGCAAGGAAACTGTTGTGGAAACACCTTAGAAAATGTGATAAACGACCATCTGAGGAAGGAGAGCAGAAGACGTTTTCTAAAACTCGAGTGCTGGCCACCTGCTCTGTTGAACAACCTTCACCTTCAGGCACACCTGAAATGTTTAATGATCTGACCAAGAGCATGCGTCATGATGATGTAACTGATATTGTGAAAATTGATCCAGCAATCAGGGGTTTTGGCTGCCATTTAATGAACAAGGTCATGGGAAGTAGTACTGACACAGTTGGCAATAAGAAGACTGTCACACAACAGCTGAGGAGTCTTGGTAGGATGATAAAGGCAGCAAGAGAGATAACAACTATGAAGACCATCCAAGACCTAGTGAGCCCTGAGAATTTCAAAGAGACCATTAAAGTTGCACGACATGTGGTCGGTTTAAATGAAACTACATCAAAGAAAGCCACTAGGGCGTGTACATGTCAGGTCATGGCAGGAGGGACCTCCGAGAGGCCAAATTTAATGCTCCCAAGCTCTTACCATTTACAGATGATGTTAGACTTATTCATGCTCATCTCTTTGACAAACGTTATACTGTTCAACTGCCGAAGGGAAGGTGAAGTCTCTAAGATGGAGTTGAAGTTATTTCAGTCAGGAAAGAAATCATCGCCTATTGAAGAAGTCAAACAGCACCTCACAGCCAATGAGATGAGTATGTTCTCATATTTCACTCAGATTGAACTGCCAGGAAAACTTCGCCAAGGTGTACCTTTACTACTAACTCCACAGACTGAAGAAGCACTTGAACTGCTGTGCAGTAAACGTGTGCTGTTAAAAAAGACAACATCTATTTGTTTGCACGTCCTGGCAACGACACCCATCTCCGAGGCTCTGATTGCATTCGAAAAAATTTCAAATGAATGTGGTGCCAAAAATCCTGAAGCCCTTCGCTCCACAGAGCTACGGAAACAAATTGCAACATTGTCAAGTGTCCTGAATCTCAAAGACGCAGACCGTGATCAATTGGCAAGGTACCTCGGTCACAATATTAGGATCCATGAGGACTTCTATAGGCTCAAGTTGGACACTCTTCAAATTGCCAAAGTCAGCAAGCTCCTACTTGCTATGCAACAGAGGCGGATTGGAGACTATATAGGGATGAACCTTGATGAGATAGACATCTCCCCAGATGGTATACATGCTGCATTTCTCTCAATGACCAAAGTATTTATTAATTCTCGTAAATATACTGTTCCCTTTTGTTTAATCATACAGAGTCTGTATGACACCTAACAAGGAAGATGTGCAAGGAGAAGATGAGATGGAGGAAGAAGACAGCGAGATCAGGGGAGAAGACGACAAGATGAGGGGAGGAGAAAACAGCGAGGCAGAGTGCATGTCAGGTACCATATGTGTTGTCAGGTATATGCAACTTTTATAGGTAATGCATCGGTATTGAGATGTGGCTATTCCTACAGTGAAGATTTTAGTCTAAATATGCTAGCTGCACCTAACAGCTGTTTACAGATCATGCATTTGGACAAATTTTGCATATCTATAAGCCCTGATGGTGTCACCCAGCTAAAATAAAAGTGTCAAATTTGACACATTGTATTTTTTCTGATGTCCCCACATTCCCACCACAGATAAAATTAACAGGGTCTAAAAATTATTAATGCTTAGGTCCTTAACATTGATAAGGCTAAGAACCGCTTTTTCTAAGAGCTAGGCACCACGCACTTACTTTAAGTGAAAAAAATCAACTATATGCGTGGTGTGCACATTCAAACCTGCTAAACACCAAGGCTGTTCTCTTAATTTGTTCAGGTAACAAAGTGGAAAAAAGGATGGTGAATGATTTCCAACACAACATAGGCAAAAAAAAGAAAGCAAGTATTCAAACAGAGGATAAGAATAAATCAAGTTACATGGACTATGCTTACATAAATCAGTGTATTCACAATAAGAATTGAGTATGACAGCTCCCTTTGTCTGAGGATTTGAAGGGGAAGGAGAGAAAGGAAGCACTGAGATGCAGTGCTGTAGTACTCGAGTCCGGACTCGGACTCGAGTCCGGACTCGAGACGTTTTTCTGTTGTCTCGGACTTGTCTCGGACTCCTTGGTATTTGGACTCGGACTTGTCTCGGACTTGGCCATGGGACTCGCTAAATGTTATAATAGTCTCGATCGAGTCCTCTATGTATATTTTTTCCTTCCCTGAAATTAATGTCTGCCTTCAAAACAAACTTCAAGGGAATCTATTCAGATTATTGGTTGAATTCAAAAGCCATCAAAACCGGGCGTTGACATTGGGCGCCTGGTAACCAGGGTTACCAAGCAGCCCGGCATATGATTGGTAGCTATATCTGAGCGCCAGGCACCAAGCAGTCACATACTGGTGCATATTCACACACATGCAGGGACAGGGGAATAATGTCGGCCAACAGCGGCATCATACGGCATCATACCTATTGACATGGTAACCTACAGCTCTTTATTTGACCTATGGCAAACACACACACACATGGCTGTAGATTAGTTTGAGTTTGACTTTAATCATTCTGATGTTAGATTGCTTGGAAAGGCTGTCAAAAATGGATCTTTACTTTTTTTTTTGCTTTATATGGATTTGCAGTAGCGATGTATTTTTGTAGAAACATGAGAAAGAGTGATCTGTGCTTTACATGATGTATTCTGTTGGCTACTTGGTTGTTAATTCTTTTCACAGAGTCGTTGTAGACAGGATCACAGTATGCAAAAGAAAGAACTTTTAAGTTGTATAAAATGGTTCATCTAGCCTCCTTGCTAAGTTTGTTATGGTGAATTGACATCCAAGTCATGTTTTAGCATCACACTGTTGTATAATTTTTTGTAAAATTTAGGGGTGGAACAATTCTTTTTAACAACGATTCGATTGATATAATTTTATCTATCAATTCAGTTGAATTGTGGTTGTATTAAAGTAGGTGAACACTGCACTTCTGATTTGAAAGCTGTAATTTTTTTTAATTGCACACAGAATGTTATTCTGTAATAAAAAGTTTGGTGAAATGTGAAGTTGCACTTCAGTTTCATTCGAGTTTAAAGTGAAAAGGCTATATTTCAAGTAAATAGTATTACCTGAGTTGATTGTATAGTATGGCTACACTGCACTTTTTCATCATCACAAATACAATAGCCTAGGCAGAGTTGGGGTTACATGTTGTCTTGTCTTTGGAGATTATTGAGTACAATATTAGGTGAAATTGCTAATTGATCCTACAGTGTTTTTACACTGCACATGCTTATTGATGATTACAAATCATAGTGCTATAGTAGAAATGACAACAAGTAATTGATCTCAAAAGTGTGTGTATATCTATAAATATGTCTGTATATCTAGATAGATATATAGTCAGTATAATATATATGTGTTTACTCTCGCTCTCATTTAGACTCGGACTTGGACTTGGACTCTGGCCTTGTGGACTTGGACTTGACTTGGACCTGGACCTTTTTTGACTCGGACTTGACTCGGACTCAACTAGCATGGACTTGGACTTGTCTTGGACTCGACAAAAGTGGACTTGACTACAGCCCTGCTGAGATGTGAGGCAGGCTTATATTGCCACAGGAGGTGGAGATGGGTGGAATCAGGTCTCGTGATTTTCAACAATAAGGTTGTTAAGTCGATGATAGTGTCCACTCTCTGTCGTAACTTGTGGGACGGCAGGGTGGTCACCTGTGGAAGCCACACTTTCCGAGTTAATGGTGTTCTTTAGTCCACAATACGGACATTCAATTGAATTGAATTCAATTTTATTTGTATAGCGTCTGTTACAATGACAATTGTCTCTAGGCGCTTTACAGAGACCCAGAGCATGACCCCTGAGCAAATATCATTAACTAAAATTATAATATTAAATCCAATCAATGATACTGGCAGGTAAAAAACTCCCACATAGGGAGAAAAAAAAAACCTTTAAGCGTTTCAGCTCCTGAAAAGCTCATTTGGGTCAAAAACCACATTGTCCCGGCAGAGGCTGCAAACTGCTCCCCTGGGCACGGGCAGGGTGATTGGGGGTGGTTTTCAGCAGGAATCTTCACAAATATGACTGTGGAGAAGCATTAGACTGGATTTGGTCAAAATTAAGCGTTTCAGCGCCTGAAAAGCTCATTTTGGTCAAAAACCACATTGTCCCGGCAGAGGCTGCAAACTGCTCCCCCGGGCACGGGCAGGGTGATTGGGGATGGTTTTCAGCAGGAATCTTTAGAAATATGACTGTGGAGAAGCATTAGACTGGATTTGGTCAAAATTAAGCGTTTCAGCGCCTGAAAAGCTCATTTTGGTCCAAAACCACATTGTCCCGGCAGAGGCTGCAAACTGCTCCCCCGGGCACGGGCAGGGTGATTGGGGGTGGTTTTCAGCAGGAATCTACACAAATATGACTGTGGAGAAGCATTAAACTGGATTTGGTCAAAATTAAGCGTTTCAGCGCCTGAAAAGCTCATTTTGGTCAAAAACCACATTGTCCCGGCAGAGGCTGCAAACTGCTCCCCCGGGCACGGGCAGGGTGATTGGGGGTGGTTTTCAGCAGGAATCTTCACAAATATGACTGTGGAGAAGCATTAGACTGGATTTGGTCAAAATTAAGCGTTTCAGCGCCTGAAAAGCTCATTTTGGTCAAAAACCACATTGTCCTGGCAGAGGCTGCAAACTGCTCCCCCGGGCACGGGCAGGGTGATTGGGGGTGGTTTTCAGCAGGAATCTTCACAAATATGACTGTGGAGAAGCATTAGACTGGATTTGGTCAAAATTAAGCGTTTCAGCGCCTGAAAAGCTCATTTTGGTCAAAAACCACATTGTCCCGGCAGAGGCTGCAAACTGCTCCCCCGGGCACGGGCAGGGTGATTGGGGGTGGTTTTCAGCAGGAATCTTCACAAATATGACTGTGGAGAAGCATTAGACTGGATTTGGTCAAAATTAAGCGTTTCAGCGCCTGAAAAGCTCATTTTGGTCAAAAACCACATTGTCCCGGCAGAGGCTGCAAACTGCTCCCCCGGGCACGGGCAGGGTGATTGGGGGTGGTTTTCAGCAGGAATCTTCACAAATATGACTGTGGAGAAGCATTAAACTGGATTTGGTCAAAATTAAGCGTTTCAGCGCCTGAAAAGCTCATTTTGGTCAAAAACCACATTGTCCCGGCAGAGGCTGCAAACTGCTCCCCCGGGCACGGGCAGGGTGATTGGGGGTGGTTTTCAGCAGGAATCTTCACAAATATGACTGTGGAGAAGCATTAGACTGGATTTGGTCAAAATTAAGCGTTTCAGCGCCTGAAAAGCTCATTTTGGTCAAAAACCACATTGTCCTGGCAGAGGCTGCAAACTGCTCCCCGGGCACGGGCAGGGTGACTGGGGGTCGTTTTCAGCAGGAATCTTCACAAATATGACTGTGGAGAAGCATTAGACTGGATTTGGTCAAAATTAAGCGTTTCAGCGCCCTGAAAAGCTCATTTTGGTCAAAAACCACATTGTCCCGGCAGAGGCTGCAAACTGCTCCCCCGGGCACGGGCAGGGTGATTGGGGGTGGTTTTCAGCAGGAATCTTCAGAAATATGACTGTGGAGAAGCATTAGACTGGATTTGGTCAAAATTAAGCGTTTCAGCACCTGAAAAGCTCATTTTGGTCAAAAACCACATTGTCCCGGCAGAGGCTGCAAACTGCTCCCCCGGGCACGGGCAGGGCAGGGTGATTGGGGGTGGTTTTCAGCAGGAATCTTCAGAAATATATGACTGTGGGAGAAGCATTAGACTGGATTTGGTCAAAATTAAGCATTTCAGTGCCTGAAAAGCTCATTTTGGTCAAAAACCACATTGTCCCGGCAGAGGCTGCAAACTGCTCCCCCGAGCACTGGCAGGGTGATTGGGGGTGGTTTTCAGCAGAAATCTTCAGAAATATGACTGTGGAGAAGCATTAGACTGGATTTGGTCAAAATTAAGCATTTCAGCACCTGAAAAGCTCATTTTGGTCAAAAACCACATTGTCCCGGCAGAGGCTGCAAACTGCTCCCCCGGGCACGGGCAGGGTTATTGGGGGTGGTTTTCAGCAGGAATCTTCAGAAATATGACTGTGGAGAAGCATTAGACTGGATTTGGTCAAAATTAAGCGTTTCAGCGCCTGAAAAGCTCATTTTGGTCAAAAACCACATTGTCCCGGCAGAGGCTGCAAACTGCTCCCCCGGGCACGGGCAGGGTGATTGGGGGTGGTTTTCAGCAGGAATCTTCACAAATATGACTGTGGAGAAGCATTAAACTGGATTTGGTCAAAATTAAGCGTTTCAGCGCCTGAAAAGCTCATTTTGGTCAAAAACCACATTGTCCCAGCAGAGGCTGCAAACTGCTCCCCCGGGCACGGGCAGGGTGATTGGGGGTGGTTTTCAGCAGGAATCTTCAATATGACTGTGGAGAAGCATTAGACTGGATTTGGTCAAAATTAAGCCAAACAGAGGCAAGGAAAAACTCCACTTTAAGAGGAAGAAACCTTGAGCAGGACCTGGCTAATATGGAGTGACCTTCCTGCAGAAGGCCAGCCGGGTAGAGAAAGAAGAGATGGGAGACAGGACAGAGAGAGGGTGGAGGACAGAGAGAGGAGAGCACACAAATGACTAAATACAATGGCCATATAAACATAAATATAAACAGTTGGAGGTAGCAGCACTGGGATGAGATGGCCAGAGGACCAGGTCACCAATCATCACGCCAGTCGGCACCCCAAACACAAGTGGAGGAGAACCCCGGGATGGACAGAGGATGGAACTGCAAGTCAGCATAAAACCCAGGAAACTCTGGCCTGCAAATACACAGAAAGAAAAAGGGGGGCAAAAACAGCACAACAAACCACAGGAAAGCAAAGAATATGGAGCACAGTTACAGTAACAAGGTGCTCCCAAATAATTATAAATGAGCTGGAGGAGGAGGAAGGGAGGAGGAAAGGGAAGGAAAAGGAGAAAAGCAGTGGAGACACCACTCAGCAGACAAAGTTTAAGAAATTGATAGTGTGCTGACGAAAAACACACTCGGACATAGAAGCATTACCTTGTACTGTGATTGGAGATAAATGTGTTATTGTCTTAATAATGACTTTTTAAATATTTTTTATTGGTAGAGATCAGACCAAGCAACACCCTTCTCCCTGAAATCCCAACCCTAATGGAAGTGTCATCCAGTGGTATCTCTTCTTCCAAAACAGATGAGAAAGTTTCGATCAAACCAGGTACAACAATACATACAAGATGTGCTGTAGCTCAGCGAGAACATTTACTGTGAGTCCCTTACGAACATAGAATGATAGAATGATAGAAAGAAATTAAGGGATTCTCCTTTTCATGCAGGTCGCCGACCATCAGTGAAGAGGCCTTGGACTAAGGAAGAGTCATCCGCTGTCGACAGAAGCATGAGCAAAAAATTCATTGAGAAGTTTGTAGTCCCAGAGAAAAATGACTGCTTTACCTGCATCAGTGCTAACCCAGTAGCATTAAAAGAGCGTGACTGTAGAGCCGTCAAATTCCATGTAAAGAACAAGATCACAGCTCTCAAGAGAAAAGCCTTTAGCCATTGACCCTGTCAGGGGGGCGTATTTACCTTCTGGCTGTATTCGCCACATCTGTGGCAGACCGTTTTAATTTAATTTTTAGATGTTTGTCAGACTGTTTCTTTTTTATTAATCTCTGGCAGACTGTTTTAGTGTTGTTTTTACGCATCTATGGCAGACTGTTTTTACGCATCTATGGCAGACTGTTATAGTCTTGTTCTGCAAGAAAAATGACCGTTTTAATTTAATTTTTAGATGTTTGTCAGACTGTTTTAGTTTCTTTTTTATTCATCTCTGGCAGACTGTTTTAGTTTCTTTTTTATTCATCTCTGGCAGACTGTTTTAGTTTTATGTTTACACATCTATGGCAGACTGCTATAGTATTGTTCTACAAGAAAAATAAACCATGTTCGACCTGACACCTCTTGTTTGGATGTGCATTTATTTTTCATATTCTATATCCTGGGTGGAAGCTGTCCTGGATTATGTCGGACAGTGACAGTAGTTGTATGCATGCTATTTTCTCATCTGACTTCCTGTTTCTATCCAGGTCTTTATCAGCTGTAGTGCAACTATTGAACCACACTATGATGTTGTGTGTGATGATGCTTTGCACGGCACGTGTAGAACGACAGGAGCCGTTTCTGCTCTATCACTAAAACTGCAGTTATCAGCACTAAATACTGTACTCACATTATACAGCATTTTAAAGATTCAGATTCTTTATTCTCATTCAACGTAACATCAGACATGCATTGTAGAACAAGATTATGATGCATGTAGCCACAACAAAAACAGTTGGATAGATATAAAAGCAATATAAAAGAGTAAAGGATAAAAACCAGGTCAGAGAAAGGAGAAATTAATATAAAAATGTATAAGTGTGAAAACCTATGTGCAACAGAGTACAGTGCAAACAGTCTTAATAAATAGATGAACCGGTAGATAAAAATACTTAGTGTTCACAGTCTGAGGTTTTTGCAGGTCTGATGGCGATAGCGGTTGGGTAGAAGCTGTCATGGAGCCTCATTATTCTGCATGGCAAGCTGCCGTATGTTTTTATGACCTCACCACTCACCCCAGTGCCTTCCAGTCTGAGGTGCTGCTGCTCTAATGCCACTGAGTGATGCTACTGGTTAGCACACTCTCAGTGGTGCCTTTGTAAAAGGTGGTCAGGATTGATGGGCTGAGGTGTGCATTAGCCTCCACAGGAAGTACAGGTGTTGGTGAGCCTTTCTGACAGTGCAGGAGGTGTGCAGCGACCAAGTGAGGTTGTTGGTTACGTGGACCCCCAGGAACTTCTTGTGTTGGACGATCTCCACAGCAATGTCCTTGATGTAGAGTGGGGTGTGCATGGACCATTTCCTCAAGAAGTCGATCACCAGTTCTTTGGTTTTCTCCACATTCAGGAGCAGGTTGTTGCTGCTGCACCAGTCTATGAAAAGTTTCACCTGCTCTCTGTAGTGTGTCTCCTTGTCATCTTGGATGAGACTCACCACTGTTGTGTCATCCACATACTTAATGATGTGACTTGTCTTGTGCTTAGCACAACAGTTATGGGCCATCAGGTTGTAGAGTGGGGGGCTGAGAACACACCCCTGTGAAGAGCCTGTACAAAGCGTGATGGTGTCAGACTTGTTATTCCCTCCCCATACAAATAGGGGTCTGTTTGTTAAAAAGTCCAGTATCCAATTTAAAATGACATGGTCAATTAGAAATTTTTTTGCATCTGTTTGTGGCACTGTATAATTGCAGTTAGTTGTAACAGGTAGGAAGAAAGTCCCTACTCCTAGGCAAACAACTGTGATCCTGTGATGTACCTAGTTACAATTATAACTGGTTGATCAACTGCTTTCATTGAGACAAACCCATTACAAACTACTCAACTAAGCAAACAAAGACCTGCATTAATAGTAGTTCTGGTAATTTAGACAGAGACCACCAGCAGAGAGAAGCCCTAACCCTAACCAACACCACTCCACAGTTAACCCCAGGATAAGGCCTCTCCTGCCAGAAATCCCCTGACCCCTTGACCTCTGACACATCTGAAGGTTGCCCGGGTCTGAAACTCAGCACACTCATCACACTCCTGGTCACGATGCACATACTAGATTTTCAGCCTTCTGGCTCAATGTGTTAATAGAAATATTAAAGAAAAGCAGTTTTACCTCCATTTTTGGAGCTTTAAGTATCTTTAAGTATCTTACATACAGCCAGCAGGACCACACACAAACCTTTAGACAACACATTAAAAACACATCCAGATAAATACAAAACAATGAAAGTGACTGAAGTGCACAGTTTAAATATCCAGTGTCAGTTGGGACAAAAGAGTTCCTGCTCCTGTTCGTCCTGCAGGCAGACCGGCTGTACTGACAACTTTATGGAAGCAGCCTAAACTCCCTGGACAGGGGGTGGCTAAACTCTCCCACAATCAACTGGGCCTTTTTCAAAATCCTGGCCTGATATAAGTCCTTCAGGTTATTCAAGGGCACCTGCACAAGTGGCCTGGAGCTGCATAGATTTCTATAGGCAGCAAACTTTTTGCCACAATGTCTAAAGATCCGTTTAACATTGTGTTTGCGACTTTACCAGCACCAAAACACAACATGGTCCATGCTGGTTTTTTCAGCAAGGCACAGCTGAAATCACTGATTAACATGCAGCAAGTAAAGGTAAACCAAACTAGCATGTCAGTGAGTGCTGATGGCTTTTTTGTTTGTTTGTTTGTTTTATTTTATTGCTTCTCATTGAACAACATTTACATATAATGTGTTATATCTATTTATGTTTATGTTATTTTAATGAAAATTCTAATCAGTTCCATACAATGGTGGAATTCTGTTTTTTTCATAATTCTCTGAAATAAATTAATGTAATTCAGATAAGTACAGTTAACGCTGCATTGTGCCCATCCCCCACTCCAAACCACACCCAGGAAGTCAGGAGTCAGGTTCACAGTTGCCTCCTGATGTAACAGAGTTGGAATGTTCAATTCTATGTTCAAAACATATGTGGGTATTTTGTTTATTAATTTATTTATTTTGGTGTATAATTGTGAATTTTGTCTTAATGTGTTATTTTATTTCATTATTATTTTTATTTGCGTTTGGCCCTCACCCCTTGTTGTACCTTCTGAGCTTCCGTACCGCAGCTCGACATCACCTCACAGTACTGCATGGCACTGATGAGGGTAAGTCGCGTTGCAAGAGGCTGCTGTTACTTATACTTTTTTTGGGTAGAAACACGATTTATTGAGCTGTCTGTTGGAGCCAATGATTTATGTTTAAGTTGTAAGAAGGCTATGAGTCTGTTTTGTGTTATTTACATTAGTTAATCTGCAATTTTACTGTTGGTTAATTTTTTGTGCCTATAATTTCGGTAACTGGCTAGGTGGCTAGTAGAGAAAGCTAACGTGTTGCTGCCCATCTTTGTTTTAAAATTTTCTTACTCAGGAGAGCAATGAGAGGGAGAGAGCCAGATACAGAAAACTAAATGTTTGCTTACTGTCTTCTGCAGGTATGTTATAAATGTTAAATGTGATTATTTTTACTTTTATTTTGTTTAGTCTTGCCCCACATGTACGTTTTTTATTTGTCCAGTAGGTGTCACTGTTACCCCGTTTAATGAGTTAAAAATTGTTTATCTGTTTTTTTTGCAATTTGAAATGGCTAATACCTCCTGTCAATTTAGTTTTCCAATAGTATTGATAGTATTTTTGGAAGAAACTTGTTAACTCCACACAGTACTGCATGGCACTGATGAGGGAGAGCAGTGAGAGGGAGAGAGCCAGATACAGAAAACTAAATGTTTGCTTACTGTCTTCTGCAGGAAATAAATGGTCAACAATATACCAGCGTCATTATTTCTGTCTCATGTGACACCAACGCCCACCGTTACACTGGTGCCGTGACCCTTTGGATCTCCAGATCAGCTTGATGCTCATCGCCGCGGATGCTGTCCTGCTATCCTGATCTGCGTTTCAACAGTTTTTGTATGGTTGGATTTAATGTTGATGTGTAAATTTTGGTACAGTTGAGGGTTTCATTTTTGAAAAAAAAGAGTACACAACGCAGTTACTTTTGTTGATTTGTGACAACTGTTATTATGGATCGGTTTAACACTTTTAATCTGTCAAGGGGTAGGGGTGTTTTACTGCACGATGACTCTGTCAATAGAGATGTAGGGTTCACTCGGTTCATGGCTGATAATCAGTATGGTACACCTGTTACTTGGGGCACAAAGACAGGTCCCCACACTTCCACTCCTGTCAGTGACGCTAATGCCACTCATCAGCTCTCTGACATGATGGGGCAACTAGGTGCTCAGATTGGGGAGTCTATTGTAGCAAAGCTGATGTCAGCTGGTGTTGTTAATACTAGTGGTGCACCCCAGGCAGCCCCGGCCGCCGGGAATACACAGTGTGACACTAACAGTCTTTAAGCCCCTCATGTGACAGTTCATGTTAAATCTGATAAAGGACTCCAGACTTTCAGAGGTGACAATATTGATAAATACTCTGTTACTGACTGGATTGACTTGGCAAAAGCTCACCTCAGTAAACAAGACGTACCTCTGTGTGACCAAGCTGAGGAAATTATGAGTCACCTGAGGGGCAAGGCTAAAGATGTTGTGAAGATTGCCTTATGCAGTGATCCTGCTCTTGATGTTAGACAGAGACCTGAACTGATATACAGTAGTGCTGGGCAATATGACGATATATATCGTGGGGACAATATAAAGTGTATATAGTGCCATTTCTCTTCTATCGTTTCTATCGTTTCTAACTTAATTTTATCAATTATTACAGCAAATATGTAATTAAATAACCTGCAATGATAAATTTGATAGAATCATATCTACTTCTACAAAGTAGCCTTTTATGTTTGCACTTTTATTCATGGTTAATGCCTTAAACAGAGTTCTCTTCAACCCTGATGTTTACTTTAGACACTTTATATTGGTTTGCAAACTTTGCACTACAAGGTTACAGATTTCAGAAAGTTGAAAAATAATTTGTGTTTATTTTTTATAGCTGAACTTCAGTGCAAAAGTGTGTTTTTCCTCCCAGAAACTGTTGTGCACTTAAAAAAAAATGTGAAAGCTGCTGTACCTCTGTACCTACCTGTTTTTGCTGCACTAAAATGTATGTTTGTGACAGTTCAGCTAAATGTCCTTTCAAAATTAAGTTGAAAAGTAAGCAATAACATTTTTGTCAAACTTTTCAGAGAATAACTGAAAACTTTATTATGATATATCGTGATATATATCGTTATCGTGATATAAAGTAGTCCATATCGTGATATATGATTTTTTCCATATCGCCCAGCACTAATATACAGTGTTCTTCTCCACTATTTCAGTGTAGCTCCCTCATGTCTCCCGCTCGCAGATTTCTATGCTACTCTGCCAAAGCGCAGTGAGAACCCTGTTGACTACTGGATAAGACTGAACAAGGCAGCAGACCTGGCTCTTGAGGGCCTGCACAGACTAGGCAAGCGGACGGAGAACATGTATGACGAAGTGGCTCTCATGTTTGTCAAACACTGTCCTGACCCATGGCTGTCCCACTCTTTTAAGTGTAAGCCAATTCATAAATGGACTTCACAGGATGTTCAGCTACGGATTGATGATTATCAGAGTGAGTTGAGGTCTCGTGCCAGGCTTGGTACAGGTGCAGAGCTGAAGAGTCACATCACGTCCGTTACCTCTGAACAGCCCGGTCCACCACCCTCCTACCTTACAGCACCTGAGCAGCGTCGAACCCAGACTTCGTCAACCTCCTGTCTGCAAACACAGAACCACGTCGGCCCTCTACCTTGCGCTTCCCCTGCACACGTCCCAGGTCAGGGTCAATCCCACCATGCTCTGGGATATTCCTCAGTACCTACTGTGGTACAAAATCTCCAACAATCGGAAGAGAGGCTTCTGGCTCGTATGGTCGACATGTTTCAAGACATGATGGAGAAGATGCAGCAGCGAAATCCATCTCGCCTGACTCGTGGTGGGAGGTCCCAACATGCCTTTTGTGACAGACGGCCCCGAGAAGCAGATTGTAGGGTCTGTAAGGCCTCCAGTCACAGCACCATCTCACACTGCATGACTGAGAGGCTCTGTTTCGCCTGCCTTAACCCTGGCCACACGCCTTTCGTGACAGACGGCCCCGAGAAGCAGATTGTAGGGTCTGTAAGGCCTCCAGCCACAGCACCATCTCACACTGCATGACTGAGAGGCTCTGTTTCGCCTGCCTTAACCCTGGCCACACCAGATTGAACTGCCCTGCTGATAACTCCTCCCACTCCCAGCCTGAGGGAAACTAGCTGACCTGTATTCGGAGGGGGGCAGTACAGATCATGTGACAGACTCCCAAACTGATGACATGTCTGATGCTGTGACAGTCTACACCTCTGTCAGAGACTTGTGTGGTGACGCTGAGGTTGTATATCAAAACATTCACAGAATTGGCAATAGTGACAGTCTTTTCTATACACCTGTAGGGTTGGGTGAGAATTTGATGTTGGGTGGGATGTTAGACAGCGGCTCAATGGCATGCAGCATCAATGAGGTTGCTGAAATAAAAATGAGAGAGGCTGGAGTGATTACTGATCAAGGAGTGGTTGATGTGAACGTGGTCCTTGTGGGATGTGGTGGTCTTCGTGTAAAGCCAAAGTGTGCTGTTGAAGTGGAGATGGAGGTGTATGGCTGTAAGATGCTGGTCCCCACGCTTGTTGTTCCAGGGCAACATGATGAGCTGCGCCAGTCTAAGTTGTGTGGGTCATAATGGAAGACTATATCTGGCCCCTGCCCAGCCAGAGACCCAGAGGTTGAACATTTCCTGTCTATGCTGTCTGGTCTGTGTCCCTGGAAAGGTGTTGATGTCCCTGACAAGATTGGTACAGTCAGGTGTAATTCAGCTACCTACCTTGAGCCTGGCCATGAATATCTTATCTGGGGTAAACTGTCCAAGTCCTCTACCATCTCACCAGGCAGCACTGTGATAACAGAGCCCACATCTTCTCGTTCCGCTCCCAGAAATGTATTGGTTGCAAAGATTGTTACTCCGCTGTGGGGAGACCGGTGGGTTCCATTGAAGCTCATTAACACATCTGATAAGCCAGTATTGCTGAGACGCAATGCAAAGTTAGCTGATGTTAGCTCGTGTGTGGCCCTTGTAGACATGGATGTTGCTGATTGCTCAAAGTTAAACCTGGTCAGCAACCACCAATCAACTGTGCCTCCTGCTACCGCTTCTAGGCTCAGTTCAGTTGGGCTCAGTGCTGTTGACATTGAGTCCTGTGAGGTGTCACAGGACTGTAAGGAGAGACTTGCTGACCTTGTTATGCAGTATGAGGATGTCTTTTCACGCCACCATCTTGATTGTGGAGAGGCAAAGGGGTTTGTGCATCGCATACACTTGTCAGATGATAGACCGTTCAGACTCCCGTACAGGAGAGTGCCCCCGAGCCAGTACCACAAGCTACGGGAGGTACTTGATGTGATGGAGGAGAAGGAGATAATCAGGAAATCAACCAGTGAGTAGCATCACCACTGGTGCTTGTGTGGAAAAAGAATGGAGATCTTCGTATCTGCACAGACTTTCGCTGGTTGAACAAGAGAACTCTTAAACATGCTCATCCTCTCCCCCATCAGGCCGACTGTCTGGCTGCGCTGGGAGGCAACTGTCTCTTCAGCACGATGGATCTGACCTCTGGCTTCTACAACATGCCACTTCATGAGGATGACAGGAAGTACTCAGCCTTTACCACTCCTATGGGCCTTTATGAGTACAACCGTCTGCCGCAGGGCCTCTGCAACAGTCCTGGTAGCTTTATACGCATTATCTTTATGCGCATTATTTTTGCCCTCATATTTTGAGGGCAAAAATAATAATTGAACAATCTAATTAATTAAGTAATTTATCCTTTTTTTTGGTTCTTGGCTTGACAACCCCCCCCCCCAGCCAAAGTTTTTTCCTGCAGGAAACCCTGCACCCCCACTGAATTTTATCGAAATGGACTACTAACTAAGCAGTATCCAGAATACACAACAAAGACACAAATGGCGAAAGGGTCATTTAAAAAAAAAACCAACACTGAATGTTTCCCATAAGGAAGAAGTGGTATGAGAGCAGCGCTCATCCCTCAATCCAACAACTGGCAGCAGGGCACCTTGTACACCCCACTCGACCCAAGCACACAACGTAGGGCAGATACAAAACAGAGTGGACATGTAAAATCGGGTCACATATCACTGTTACCATAGCATAGAGAAAAAAAAAAAGAAAAGAACAACACAGTCTGATGGACTGAGGCTTCAGTCAGCAATAGCCTGAAAAACAGATTCACAAACAGCTTTAACATTGAACTTGTCCTGAACAACATTCTGTCTGGACATGGTTTGTATGAGCCTATTACCGATTTAGAGGCTAAATAAAGTGACCAAACCTAGACCTAACCGGTAGTGGTGCATCAGCACGACTGGAGAGTGCACATGAGGTCTGGTCAACAGGACACAAAGTATCTGATGTAGCACCTGTCACAGTCACAATGTCAAGAGCAGGGACCATCTGTCTCACGTCCTCTGCTGGAGTTTCAATTGGGTCAGTCCAAGTCAGTTGTAGGTGATGCCAAAGACACCCCAGGATCAGAGGCTGAACCGGCCACATCATCATCAGATGTTTCTGACAAAGTTGGGGCAGACAACTGTGAGACCCAATCAATTGTTCTCCCTTCAGAGTCCACAGAACCAAGGCCAGTTAAAGGGGCCAGATGTTCTCCCACAGCTACAGGTAAGTTACTGCTGCTCGCTGTGTCGGGGCAGGCACCAGCACGAGAATGAGCCACACTTCCTGTCTCTCCAACATCAGGCGTTCCGGGGGATGAGCAATCTGTATCAGGCTCGGAGGAAACATGGTCAGGCATGTCAACTGCGTCCTCCACGGGAAGGAAGTTAACCAGCATCAGCAGGTTTCTGTGAACCACCTTCTCCAGCCCAGTGAGCGTGTCACGGATCCTGTACGTGTGTGTCTCAGGGGCCATATCCACAACAGTGTAAATAGTTGACTCCCACCTATCAGCAAGCTTCTTTTTACCCCTCTCTTTTCTGTTGGCCAAAAGCACCCTGTCACCAATCTCAACCTTGGATCCCTTGACTTTCCTGTTGTACAGGAGAGCATGCCTGTTTTGCTCCTTCACTGCATGTTCTTGAGCAATCACCATTGCCTTCAGATCATCAGCCAGGCGTGCAACATATTTGTCATAGCACGTCACAGCAGCATCATGTAGGACAGTCTGAAAGATAACATCAACTGGCAGGCGAGGAACCCGGCCAAACATAAGATAAAATGGGGCGTAACCAGTCGTCTCATGTACCGTACAGTTATACATAAATGTCAGAGTCTGTAAACGCTGTGGCCAATCAGCTTTTTCTGCAGGAGACAACGCACGGATCATGCCACCCAAGGTTCGGTTAAACCTCTCCACACTCCCATTACCCATTGGGTGATAGGGTGTGGTGTGGGACTTCTTGACACCAGAGACACTGAGCAGCTCACTGATCAGCTCGGACTCAAAGTTAGCGCCTTGGTCGCTGTGAATTATCTCAGGGAACCCAAAGACACAAAAGTATCCGTCCCAGAGAACCCTCGTCACCCGTTTAGCCGTCTGGTCCCGACATGGAAAAGCTTGAGCCATCCTTGTAAAATGGTCTGTTATCACTAAAAACATCTACAGACTTGTTTCTGGAGTCCTCAGCAGACCAAAAGTCTATACAGACAAGCTCCAGGGGCCTAGTCGATGTGATGCTTTCAAGCGGAGACCGCCCCTCAGGCTCAACAGTTTTGCTGACAACACACCGCTGACATTGACGGACATAATCCTTCACATCCCTGTCAAGGTTTGGCCAGAAAAACCTCTGTCTAGTTAAGCCGAGTGTTCTAAACTGAGCTTGGTGGCCAGCTTTTACATGAACCCCTCGCAAGACTTCAGTCTTCAATGAGTCAGGGACAACATATTGAAAGCGTTTTGCATTGGTTTTCTGGTCTCTGGAAATCCTGTACAGTACACCACCAAGCACAGTGAGCCTGTCCCAGTGTTTAATGTACCGGGTAACAGCAACAGACTCTTTAAACCTTTCTCTCCTTGAAGGCCTCCGACGCCTCTCAACATAGAACAAGACACGAGAGAGACATCCATCCTCTAACTGCTTATCCCGGAGATCTCTCTCAGAGTAGGGAGGCAGAGCATCCTGACCAGGATGAACCAACTGAGACAGGAAAGGCAGTAATGCAACAGCTCGGACTCGTGGATCAGCATCCCATTCAATGTGTGACTGCAGCACAGAAGAGACATCCTCCAATGCAATGGACTGAGCCTGCATGACAAGTGGACTGCATGATGACAGAGCAATATCACTTGCATGAGTGGTGGTTTTATGACCACTAGTTGACCTGAAGGCCTTCTGAACTGAATCAGTAGAGATGTCTTTGACCTCAGCGAGCAGATGTGTGTAAGGCTCGACTAGCAGTCGCTGACCCACACTCTTCTGAACAAAAGGTGTGCGACTGAAGGCATCAGCTACAACATTTTGTTTATTTATTTAGTTAGTTAGTTTAAATACCTAATGTTCTTTTTTTTCTTTTATAGACAAAGTTAAACATAATGTTGATTAGTGTGTGCGTGTGTCACTTTAATGAATTGGCGAACCAAAAAAAAAAAAAAAAAAACGGCAGTGAGAGGTCGCACTGTCTGGTCAAAACAAAAGCACCGGGTCTATTACGAATAAAGTTTACCAGAATCTCTACTGACTATAAATAATTACGGACCGACATAAAAGCGAGCGGAGGAAAACCTGTATTGAAGTGAGACGAGACGTGAGCTGTCAAACGTGAGTGATCGACAGAGAGGTTATCACTGTGTGTGTGTGTGAAAGAGAGAGAGAGAGGTGGCGCAGAATGCACTGCAGGCAAACACGCAGCACTAGAGAATCAACATAATTCATTATAACACAAACCTATGCGCTGATCAGTTCTCAAGCGCTGCCGTGTCGCTTGCATGCATTGCATTTTTTTTCTGCCCGACATTTTTTTTTATCCCGACATTGTAGCCCGGGCGCTCGAGATTTCAGGCCGGGCAGGGCGCCTGGCCAAATAAGGTCTGCAGAAAACCATGGGGTGGATGTAAGAGAGTTGGAATGTTCAATTCTATGTTCAAAATATATGTGGGTATTTTGTTTATTAATTTATTTATTTTGGTGTATAATTGTGAATTTTATCTTAATGTGTTATTTTATTTCATTATTATTTTTATTTGCGTTTGGCCCTCACCTCTTGTTGTACCTTCTGAGCTTCCGTACCGCAGCTCGACATCACCTCACAGTACTGCATGGCACTGATGAGGGTAAGTCGCGTTGCAAGAGGCAGCTGCTACTTATACTTTTTTTGGGTAGAAAAACACGATTTATTGAGCTGTCTGTTGGAGCCAATGATTTATGTTTAAGTTGTAAGAAGGCTATGAGTCTG
Organism: Hirundichthys speculiger; assembly: GCA_018398805.1. Taxonomy (NCBI): domain Eukaryota; kingdom Metazoa; phylum Chordata; class Actinopteri; order Beloniformes; family Exocoetidae; genus Hirundichthys; species Hirundichthys speculiger. The sequence continues at coordinate 40,343 of JAGFBZ010002820.1, forward strand.
TTTTGTGTTATTTACATTAGTTAATCTGCAATTTTACTGTTGGTTAATTTTTTGTGCCTATAATTTCGGTAACTGGCTAGGTGGCTAGTAGAGAAAGAAAGCTAACGTGTTGCTGCCCATCTTTGTTTTAAAATTTTCTTACTCAGGAGAGCAATGAGAGGGAGAGAGAGAGCCAGATACAGAAAACTAAATGTTTGCTTACTGTCTTCTGCAGGTATGTTATAAATGTTAAATGTGATTATTTTTTACTTTTATTTTGTTTAGTCTTGCCCCACATGTACGTTTTTTATTTGTCCAGTAGGTGTCACTGTTTACCCCGTTTAATGTTCTCTGAGTTAAAAATTGTTTATCTGTTTTTCTTGCAATTTGAAATGGCTAATACCTCCTGCCAATTTAGTTTTCCAATAGTATTGATAGTATTTTTGGAAGAAACGTGTTAACTCCACACAGTACTGCATGGCACTGATTAGGGAGAGCAGTGAGAGGGAGAGAGCCAGATACAGAAAACTAAATGTTTGCTTACTGTCTTCTGCAGGAAATAAATGGTCAACGATATACCAGCGTCATTATTTCTGTCTCATGTGACACCAACGCCCACCGTTACACTGGTGCCGTGACCCTTTCTAATTTACCCTTAAACTTGGTATAGTTCAAACCCTCTCCCCCAACTGCCACTCCCCTACGGCCGCGCAGATTATTTGAGTGGATGGTTCCGCCGGGCACCGTGGCTCCGGGGCTCACTCAGCGAGAGGACAGTGAGGAGAAGTCATCAGATTCAGATCATGCCAAATGTTCAGCTGCAGGTAATAGTTACACGTTGTGAAAATCTGTCACGCACAGTAATGTGCGTGACAGATTTGTATGATATGTATGATTGTATCATACAGAAATGTATGACTTTTCCCTCGTAACTTTAGCTAACCCTCTCTAGCAAAACTGATGCTGTTGTTTACCCTTGTTTATGCAGTGAGCGCTAACTTTAGCTTTAGTGTGTCTATCAGGCAGTATATCTTCTGCCACTGGCTTTTATAACATCCTAGAGCATTTTTGTGCTTAAGGGAAATTATTACAATCACTAAAAACATAAGTGGCTAACCTCTACGTTTCTGTAAACATATTACAATCTTGCCAAACGTAGTAACTAAGAATACATCTTTCTTTTAGTTATTTGCCATTGCCAGCCATGGATATCAGTCATGTATGTCTTTATTTATTTACTTAAAAAGCAGAAAGAAAGAAGTAAAGACAACTTCACAAGTGTAGATTTCAGTCATATTTGTTTTGGTTGATGTTAGCACTATGAGGAGAGAGACGGAGACCAGAATGAGGCCAGAGATGGAACAAGAACCAGGTGACCAAAATAATGAGTATGAAAGTGATTAAACTGTAAACTGTATGGACCATGAAAATAATCAGGTTGCATTAACTGATAGAGTGATTATTATTTATTGATGTATATTATTATACAATATAATATGTAACTATTTACACTGTGGCTGATGTTTGTGTGTCAGCACAAAGAGGGAGAGAGGACAGAGACACAGGGCAGAATAAAGACAGCACTGAGACGGAAGAAGAACCAGGTAAGAAACAGTCAAGACAGATGTCTGGCCTTTTTGTCTAACTTGTAAAGCTTGAGTAACAGTTTGGGTTCATATGTTACACATGTGTACTGTACTAATAGTTATTAGTCCTGCTTTTGATCTGATTGTGCCCTGGATGAGTCCTGCTTTGGACTTGGTTTAGTACTATTTTTGTTCTGCTTTTGATTTGATTTTATCTTTCGTGTGTCCTGGTTTAGACCTGCTTTAGTCCTGGTTTACTCCTGATTTAAAACCTGGTTTAGAGCTGGTTTAATGCTGCTTTTGATCTAATTCAGCCCTGAATAGGAACTGGCTTAATCCTGGTTTAAACCTAGTTTAGTTCTGAATTTTGTTTGATTCTGCTTTAAATGAGTTCAGGGGCCCTTCCAAAAAACCTGGTTACTCTGTAAACTTGTCTGATTTGGCCTAGTCTGACTTTTCTGTTGCCATTTAGGTTTCATAATCCAGGTGCTTAGTTTAGCCCTGTTTTGCCTTTTTAAATCATCGGTTGTACACTTTTGTAATTTTCATTTTGACTGTAAAGAAATTCATTGCGTTTTTAAAGTAAATGACACCTTTGAAAAATATATTATTAACTATTTAAAATACTGGACTAACTATTGTGCCCTCATTCAGACCAGGTTTAACCTACAGTATTGTTGTCATTGCTCTGAATCTGGAGTGATAAACCTCATATTGCATTAAATGAAATGGCATTATTGTTTTCCAGGGTTTTAGCGGGGCATTAAAAAGCATTAAAGTCATTATATTGATTTTACTCAAAAGAAGGCCTTAAAATGCACTAAAAAGCATTACATTTGATTGTAATTGGCATTAAAAAATAAGCTGTCCTGGCAAAGACACACAAAATTACTTGCGTTATCTTTCTTAAATTTTCTTTGCTCTTTCAAACATTTTGTATCATTATGAGAGTGCGTAGCAGTGACACGCTTTTTGCTCCTACACGCGCTGAAGTGAACATTGCACCGGATGTTGACTAGGGCTGTAGCGATACACTAATCTCACGATACGATACGATACATCTGGCTCACGATACGATATTATATCGATATTTTTCTAACAATACATTTACATCATTTTCTGAAAGATTTTAACAGGACAAAGTGATTTTGGTGACATCTTGTGAGTGTTCCAATTTGTTTGAATTAACTGAACTGAAAGGTAGGTGACTGCAAACAACATCGCAGAGAGGAGAAAAAGGAGGCCTCTGATTGATCAATTCTACATCCACGTCATTGAAGAAATGAGGAAGTACCCACATCTGTACGATTCTCGTTCTCCACAATACAAAGACAGCACATATTCTAGTAATTCATGGAGGGAGATAGCGATGAATGTGGGTCTGGATACGGCCGAGACGGTGAGGAAGTGGAAAAACGCAAGAGATACGTTTAGTAAGTTTAGCTAGTTCGTGATTGTCCCTCTCCGTTGTGGCGTTGAATAACAGCGCAGACGCGCTTCAACATTAACATATATCAAAAATAACTGTGGCATACCGGGGACAAGATAACTGTGACACGTTGCCGCGAAAGTAAACACAGCCCTTAAAGCCGGCGTTTTCCACCACTGAATATGGTCTCAAATCCTGACAAATAAAGTTTGGCTCGCTCTCAGTTAGCATTACCTTGTCGGGGTGGTGACGTTTCAGGTGGGCTCGCCTCGCGGGTTGGTGGTATTTCCAGAGTACTTTACGTTTGAGTGACACAGCTTGCAAACCGGCATACTTTTGTCTAAATCTTCGCTTTCCTTTTTCTTTTTAAACCTCAACTGCTCCCAAACATCTACTTTTAAGCACGCAGGCGCTGCATTTATACTCGCCGCCATCCTCCTGACTGGCTCAGCTATAGCCAGAAGAGTTAGGAGCTGCTTCTGGATAACTTGTTAGAAATGCTCTACAGCGACACTAGCGGCTGGAGGACTAAATGGCACTTTGCAGGAAGAGCACCCGTGCGAGACACAGGGGTTTTGAAGGGAGCTTAGAATATTGATACCCGCGGCTGAAATATCGATACTCTCTGGGAAATAAAATACTGATATATATCGCCGAATTGATAAAATCGCCCAGCCCTAATGTTGACAGTGTGGGAATTATAATTGTGCTTGTATATTTAGACACTTATATTAAGAGTAAAATTAAAGTTGCTAAAAGATCTGTAGGTCACAGGCTGAGCTAGAGTCATAAAGTTGCAGGCAATAAAAAAAGACAACTGGGCTGTGTCGGGGTGATGTGTTCTTGTTGGGGGAAGGAACTGTTCAGGGGGACAATGGGGGAGTTGCCTTTAACTAACAGAATGTTTTATGCCCTGCATGTGTCAATTAAACTAGCCTGTGAGCTGCAGATTCAGAGATCAGCTAGAACCTGGACAGAAAGGACAGACCGGGGTCTGTCAGCTGGTCTCTCCCTTTGCAGAGGCAAAAATATAAAAAGTGTCATGACTATTATTGAATTCAAATTAATCTCACTTTGAGTCCACAGATCAGCAGTCCGGGGAAGGTCAGGTTGACCACAACAAATTGGGGGCGTCGTCCGGGATTGCGAAATTACTGCTGATCAGGACAACGATTGAACATGAGGAGTAGGTACGAACGGACGAAGGACACGGGCCGGCCAAAATAAGGTAAGCAGAACCTGTTTAATCGAATCTGCATTGAGTACTTCTAAAATTACTCGTGTCCTAAGTCTGAGTAGTATCTGGTCCGTAAAAGACTGAGATTATAAGGGAAGAAATAAGGATATAAAGATTAAGAAGAGGAACTTGAGATACCAGAGAAGGTTGAGAGAAATAAGGGAAAAAGGGACTCCTAGAGTTTGGCAACTCCACCAGTGCTCTGACGAGGGGCTGGCTTAGCTGGGTTAGAGGCCCGGGGGACCTGAGGAACCCCTAATTCTACCAAATTTAGGACAAGACCAGGCAAAACACAAGGTGTGAATGTTGGATGACTTGAAACTGAAACAGCAATAGCACTTTTTAGGTTGTTGTTGGAGTAAGTGGATGGAAATCCAAATTACAGATATATAAAGTTTTGGTGTCGTGGTGAAGAATTAATTCTGAACCACATGGACTGAGAACTCGGAACAATAGCGTGTCATATCTCTCAGTTGGCCAGAACTTAGGATAGAATGCTTAGAGTTAAAAGAAATAAATAATAACTGTGAGTTATCTCTTTTTGGACCCTGGAGATAACAAAACCAGAGATTAGAAAAGTCCTGTGAGTCAAAAGCATGTCCCTAGAGAGAAATAGAAGAAAAGGAAAAGGAAAAAAAACCTACGCACACACACCCGGGGTATGAATGCATGTGTAAATGTGTATGATTGTCAGGTGGAAGTGTGTTTGACGCAGCAGCAACTGTGGATACCTGGACGGTGATAACTAAGCAGTGGCTGTTTGGGTTGAGCACATGGAAACCTGAATTAAGGCTTTGAGTGTGGTATATTAATAAATCAAGCTTAATCAAGCTTAGAAAACAGAGGATTGTGGTTGGTAGAAGTGGGCCGTTGGTGCTGAAAGTCACAAAGGCCAAACTTTATAGACAGAGAGCACGACACAGACTCTGGACAGATTAGTGGAATAGAATTAGTAGCTGACTGAATTAGTAGTAGCTCAGCGGGCGACAGTCACGATAGTGAATACATAACTAGGACTTGACATTATTTGGATTAATTTTTAAACAGCCACATGGTAAGAAAAAGTTTTATTCTTCTGGTATAATAAAGAACAGGAAGACTGACGACATGGACAGAGAAGACGTAGATGATGACTGCTGGGACCCAGGCAGCCCCTATAAACTAGTCAAAGAACAGAAAGACACTGATAAAAAAGGGGCCAGCAGCAGGAAAACAGGAAAAAGGAGAAAAACCCCCACTCCAATGAACCCCCACCATATGTCCCCAGCGCTCCCCCAGAAGGTAATTCATCACCTGGAGGAATGTACCCAGTGTTACATATTAACTCAGGCGAACTGAGGGCGACAGGCTTAGAGGACATTTTCCCAGGGACGGGGGGATCAGATACAGTCAAACACGTATCAGCAGCAGGGACCCTTGTGTCCACCCCCATTCAGTGTTGTAAAATCAGTCACACCAGACACAGCCCAGAAACAATGTGATGATTGGGAGATTAGAGCTCACAGAGAGGGAAGACCCACCAATCCTGTCATAAAAATACCAGCGCAGGCCCCATTAACCCCCACCTCGCATGACCCCGTGAGAAACCAGACTGACACACGTGGTTTTCTCCCACTTTCTCCAAATCATCCCCCAAATCACTCCACGCCACACGCTCCTCCCGCCAGTACGGGTAGTGTCACAATGGCTGTGACAGGGGCATGGAGAACAGATAGACAATGAAGGAGTTGGGCTGTATCAGGGTTGCACAAGCTCCGATGAGTCTTGTTATCAAGTTGTCAGGCCCCACCCAGGTTCATCCCCTAATTTGATTGACTTTAAGTCAGTAGCACGAGAGGATGACGGGGGGGAAGCTATAAACAGCTTCCTTACCACCTTACTCAGCAAACACACTCCCCTTAGCACTGAGTTAGGTAGTGAAGACAGCCTAGAAAATAGAGGAGGCGAACATTATTATCTGAGAAACATCGCTCGGAAGTAGTACAACATGCCAGTACTAGCTACTGGAGCAGGAGGCATCAGATATAAACCATATGGGATAGGGGATATAACTTCATTATGTAATAAATTTGCCTCCCATTCATGATGGAGGTAACCTTTACAGGCTACAGGCTCTGCATGCTCAGACTGCAGGTTACACTTTAGCATTAGGAGACTACAGGGCAGTGGCTTCACGCTGCATGACAGCCACGGCTTGTAGAGAAATCGAGGCTAACTGTGGAGTGACAGGAGCGAGAGATGATGAACCTTTCCGCTTCCACAGTGATAAATTTAGTTGAGCGATCAGAGAACGCTTCCCCACGCCCATGGAGGAAGTGATCCCCAAATTAGACTGGGATCCTACTGTGAACCCACGTCAAAATTTGGAGGAGGAATGCAGGACCATTTGGGAAGGTCAGACAGGATGTAACCCCAATAACAGTGCCACCCAGAGGGTTTGGTACAGAAATGCTACTCTTGAAGGAGTACCTGCTGCAGTCAGAACAGCCATGACTAGCAATCCTGATTTGCCAGGTGCAGACAGCACTAAGTGGGAGATGCACTTAGTCCACCATTTGACCTCTGCAAAAGAGGAACTCCGTAAAGAGGAAGGGGCCCTCAAGGACTTATAAACACAACTGTTAAAGATGCAGCTGGCGGAGGCCAGACAAAAAGGAATAGATAAGAAGAAAAAAGAGGCAGAGCCACAGAAAATTATGTATGAAGGTGCAGTTGGAGGCCCTCCTGAAGAAGGAGGAGGCCAGTGAAAGGGGAACACAGGGCACATGCAGAGGGGTCTTTACGGAGGCCGTGAGGGCTCGGGGGCCGGAGTTATTCAGGGGGACCTCTAAGAAAGCAGGGGGGTGCTGATTGCCGTCCTACTGTGAAAATGAGGACACTGAGCATGGGTGTGCTCATACGAAAAGAGACTATATGCAGGCAACGGCTGGCATGGACCAGGGACACAGAGGGGTCAGACAACAATTATCTGCCCATTTCACTTCTGCTGTTGGATTTCTGGGGGAAAGACAGACTCTGCCGTTTACCAAACCCTTGACCGCCCTGATAGGGCCACAGGCCCTCACTCACAGCTGTTTTGTATTCATCAGCGGTACCTGCTAACCTGCTGGGAAGAGACTTGCTGATCAAATTTGGAGCTTCCATCCTTTGTGGACCTGAGGGCCTCAGGGTTTGCCTCCCTGATGGCACCACACTGAAACTGTCAAAACGCAGCCCCTGGTGGGAAACACCAGTATCTCCTGCAACCACTCCAGGAGCCTTTAATGGACCTATACTGGGCTCTGATTGACCCAGAAACACTAAAGCACCGAGGTATCCTCTCTGTTTGCTGGCTTGGAAGCCCTGGTTCTCTGGTCTCCACCTTTATGTGTCTCCTCCAGACCCTTTGCATGTGATATTGTTCTACGATAGACACCAGAGTGATATTTTCATTTGGAATTTGAGGATGAGTTAGTAGGTCAGAAATATGAGATTGTAACTAGTAATGTTTACGCTGCCCCAGAGGGGGTGGTAGCACACACCCTGTTGACCCCAACACAGTACAGCTGGTTTAAGATGAATGAGGACAGTGTTCCCCACGTATCTTTGGCTCTGCATCTGGGACATCAGGTTAGAAAATTAGGTGGTGTGTTAGAAACTCTTCCTTACCCAGAAGGACTGGATCTCCACAGAGACTCCAAGAGTGTCCTTCTCGCCAGGTACGCATACAGACAGAAATATCTTGTGAAGCAGTAGATGAGGCCGCTTTAGAACATGTACAGAGAGATAGGCATCATGGCAGAGAGCGCACTGACCTCACCCAGCTACTCAGACTCATGGTCAAAACATATAGGCATGCGAAATCTGAAGGCTCCTCTAGACTGGAACATAGAGGCTGAAGAAGCTTTCATAAAATTTGAATCAGTCTTAGCCACCGCTACAGAGCTGGTCTCCCCTGATTACACCAGTTACTTTTTATTTTGGATGTTTCTGGAACATCACATACAGCAAATGCAGTTCTTTTCCAGAAAAAAGGGGGAGAGAGACAAGTACTGATGTATATCAGTATAATGTTAGATAACTTTGGAAAAAGGTACCACGAATGCACAAAGCATGCAGCAGCGGTAGCCAAAATAATTAAAAACAGCACATGTGGTGATGGGACATCCGCTTAGGATACTCACATCACATGGAGTTGTAGCATATGTCCCCACTCAGACAACAAAAAATCAGCATTAGAAGCCCAAAACATCACATACACCCACGAAGGAATCAACATGGCAGACAGAATGAACACCTTAGGAACAGGTGATGAAGGAAGAGAAAGTCAGATCAGGCTTACAGAGCGCACTACTAGAGGAAGCAGTAGATCTGTACACTGACGGATGTTGTTACCGACATGAGACAGAAGGGTTGCAAGTGAACATCTACAAGGACTCAGCCTGTGCAGCGGGAGCAGTAAATGCAGGAGTAGGTAGAGGCATTTTTGTAACCAGCAGAGGTTGCAGTGATTAAGTGTACAGGATGTGATGAAAGTAGGTTCAAGATATGCAGAGGAAACAATGCAGCAGATCAGGCAGCTAAGAAATGTGCAGGATACCAGGTGAAGTTGATCATGATGAGTTCAGAGAGTAAATGTTCTCCAGAGCCAAGATTAGAAGAGGTAGTGAAACTCCAAAAGGGGGCCCTCACCTGAGGAAAAAACAGTATGGAAGGCAAGAGGAGGTAGACAAGATGGAGAAGGTTTATGGAGAAGCCCAGATGGTAGACCCATTTTACCCCCAGGAATCAGGAAAATTGCATTAGAAGAAGCACACGAGATAGGACATGTAGGCACAGGGCAAATGATGAGAAACCTGAATAATTGGTGGCATCCTTATATGAAACAGATGATAGGCGATTGGGTGAATGGATGTAAGTTATGCCAGGTGTACAATTCGAGACCGACTCTCAAACCAGGACTAGGAAGGTTTCCCACAGAAGCAGTGGCAGGAAGAGAATTCATCATTGACTACACTGACATGATTGAAAGAGTGAACGGTCACATAAACTTATGGGTATATGTAGATGCGTTCACAGGATGGCCAGAAGCATGGCTTGCAGAAAATGAGGACAGCAAAACAGTTATCGCATGTCTGATCAACCATTACACCTGTAATCTCAGGGAAAGGTCGAAAGAATGAACCAAAACCTCAAATTAAAATTGGGCAAAATCTGTGCACAGAACCAAATGAATTGGGTTTGAAGTGTTACCACTAGCTCTCATGTCCATAAGAAGCTCAGTGGTTCAGACAGTAGGATTAACTCCACATGAGCTGCAGATAGGGAGACCATTCCCAGGTCCAAGCACCAGGTTACCATGTTTAGAGCCCCTGAATCGGGAACAATCCCATAAAGCATATTATAAGAACCTTTACAGTCTTGTGTCAGCTTTCTCTCCTAACAGATTCCACAGCGACCTGAGGGAACAACAGAGGGCCCTGATCCAGAAAAAACAGATTGGATCCTTCTCAAGGTCATCAAGAGTAAGTGGTTTGAACCCAGGTGGACAGGACCGTTCCAGATCATCGAAAGAACGTCACACGCTGTGAGGATGAGAGGAAAAGGAGACACCTGGTTCCATTGGAGTCAGTGTGCAGCAGCAGCAGAGCCACAGAGATCTTTCTCACAGGTCAAGGCAGACCTGAAGGAAGCCATTCCACCTGAGACAGGGAAACAGAGCCAGACTCATGAAGGGGTAGAATAACCCCCAGTCTGAGCCAGTGAGTGTGGGGAAGTCGACCCCCACGCTCACTCTCACCATCAAGCAACAAGGGGCAGAATAATCCCCAAGGTGGTGAGCACAACCTTTGAGGTAGTCTACCCTCAAGGTCGAAGAATAAAGGAGAAGAAGGAGCACACAGAGTGGTTGAGTTTCCCTCCCACTCTCAAAGAGAACTTTTAATTTGTGTCTGTGAAGTATGTTTATGTGATTGTTTGATTATGATGTGATATATGTCTTTTGATGTGTTGAACTCTTAAAAGAGTTCAAAAGGGGGAATTGTGGGAATTATAATTGTGCTTGTATATTTAGACACTTATATTAAGAGTAAAATTAAAGTTGCTAAAAGATCTGTAGGTCACAGGCTGAGCTAGAGTCATAAAGTTGCAGGCAATAAAAAGACAACTGGGCTGTGTCGGGGTGATGTGTTCTTGTTGGGGTAAGGAACTGTTCAGGGGGACAATGGGGGAGGAGTTGCCTTTAACTAACAGAATGTTTTATGCCCTGCATGTGTCAATAAAACTAGCCTGTGAGCTGCAGATTCAGAGATCAGCTAGAACCTGGACAGAAAGGACAGACCGGGGTCTGTCAGCTGGTCTCTCCCTTTGCAGAGGCAAAAATATAAAAAGTGTCATGACTATTATTGAATTCAAATTAATCTCACTTTGAGTCCACAGATCAGCAGTCCGGGGAAGGTCAGGTTGACCACAACAACAGTCAGGAAAATGGCAGCAACCGCCACGCAATAGAAGCTAATCCTCACAGTACTGTGTTTATATTTACTGGCACTCGTATATGATGACACCGCTTCATAGAAGCTGCTGTAGGCAGTGCTCTGCGGACCTGTTCTGGTCCTGTTCTGGTCCTGCAGGCCAGCGGACCTGTTCTGGACCTGTTCTGGACCTGTTCTGGTCCTGTTCTGGTCCTGCTGGCCCGCGGCTCTGGCCGCTGCCATCGTCACCTTTCAGCTTTGAGTGCAACACTCACACACACACCCCGAGGGGTCCTTACGATAAACAGCAGGACAGGACAGGGCTGTGCTCATGAGCTGAAAGCTTCTGCTCTGTCATCCACTTTTAAGTTTTACAGCTGTTATCTGTGTTAGCATCGTGCTAATTCATTGCTAAGTGTAGACCTGAGTTTGCAATATAAGAGTGGGTTAAACAGTGAGAGTAATAGAACATGCTGAAGATACCCCATCATGTAGCCTACCATAATATTTGTCAGTAAGTCTGCTTGTCTTCATAGGTAATTATTCAAGCACATTTCTAACATGGTAAAGTTGCTCACAGAAGTACATTTCATCCAAAAAATACTGACAGACTGGCCTAAAAGTTTCTTTGCTGCTCATCTCTAAACTACTATGATATACAATATCACAGTTTGTATTAGGGCTGTAGCGATACACTAATCTCGCGATACGATACGATACATTTGGCTCACGATACAATATATCGATATTTTTCTAACAATACATTTACATCATTTTCTGAAAGATTTTAATGGGACAAACTGATTTTGGTGACATCTTGTGAGTGTTCCAATTTGTTTGAATTAACTGAACTGAAAGGTAGGTGACTACAGACAGAGAGGAGAGAAAGGAGGCCTCTGATTGGTCACTTCTACATCCACGTCATCGAAGAACTGAGGAAGTACCCACATCTGTACAATTCTCATTCTCCACACTACAAAGACAGCACATATTCTAGTAATTCATGAAGGGAGATAGCGATGAATGTGGGACTGGATACGGCCGAGACGGTGAGGAAGTGGAAAAACGCAAGAGATAAGTTTAGTAAGTTTAACTAGTTCGCGATTGTCCCTCTCCGTTGTGGCGTTGAATAACCATAGCGCAGACGCGCTTCAAAATTGAGCATAAATCAAAAGTAACTGTGACACATTGCTGCGAGAGTAAACACAGCCCTTAAAGCTGGCGTTTTCCACCACTGAATATGGTCTCAAATCCTGACAAATAAAGTTTGGCCTGCTCTCAATTAGCTTGTCCTTACCTTTGGTTACGTGGTTACGTTTCAGGTGGGCTCGCCTCGCAGATTGGTGGTATTTCCAGAGTACTTCACGTTTGTGTGACACAGCTTGCAAACCGCCATACTTCTGTCTAAATCTTCGCTTTCCTTTTTCTTTTTAAACCCAAACTGCTCCCACACATCTGCTTTTAAGTACGCAAGCACTGGATTTATACTCGCTGCCATTCTGCTGACTGGATCAGCTGAAGAAGATAACTTCTTCTGCTTCGGGATAACTGGTTAGAAATGCTCTACAGCGACACTAGCGGCTGGAGGACTTAATGGTTCTTCCTGCACTTTGCAGGAAGATCACCTGTGCGGGACACGGGGGTTTTGAAGGGAGCTTAGAATATCGATACCTGCGGCTGAAAAATGGATACTCTCTGGAAAATAAAATATCGATTTATATCGCAGAATCGAAAAAATCGCCCAGCCCTACTGTGTAGCGTTATGAAGTATTATAAATGTGGTGATTCATAAATTTGCTCTTGATTGTGATTAAGTTATTTCTTTGCTTTTGAATGTTGACAGGTGTAGTGTAAAAACTGTTGTCTGGTTTGCCAATGATCTCAAAAAATATTCTAAGTTCTCAAACCTCAAAAATATTCTAAGTTCTCAAAGTATTAAAAATTCAAAGTACAAAGTCAAACAAACTGGTTCAAAAGTCAAAAATGAAGGTTTTATTGTTCGATACAATAGCTCCTTCTGAGACACGCCCGGGCAGGTCTGGTTCACAATCCAAAATGTCTCAGAATTTAAAAAAATCCTGGGGCAAGACAACCCCGCTTCTTGCCCCTCCTTTTTTCCCTCCCCTCTCCTTTGGGTTTCTTCTGATAGGATAAATTTATAATATCTAACTGTGGTTGGCCGGCTGAGTTTGGCATTTTTTATAAGTCAACACTGTTTTCTTTAAAATACATCCCTTATTCTGTATCATTTTAACTCTTTTCTTACTACAGATAACTTTATTCTGTATCATTTCTTCGCATTTTCTTTATCAATTCTGAGCCGGGAAATTCCCAGAAACTCATAACTTGACCGGTGTCATCGCACATACACACTTAATGAACACCTGCAAGTACCAGCTGTTCTGTTATCTGTCTTTTCACAGTCTCCATCTCTTTTCCGTTTTCTCCCCTTTTCTACTCATGCTTTATTCTGTTCCTGTACGGTCACAGGTGCTTATCTGAGTTGACGGGGTTCATGAGTTCATGAAGAGCTCAAGGACATTTACACTACATTTCCCCCCTGTAGTCCTGATAAGGACCACTCTATTTATTCAGCAGTAGGTGAACATTCATATTACTAATCTAAGGTTAACTTCATTGATTAACAGAGTGATTGATTAAACAGATTAACACCATAGTTAATACAGGTGTACAAATCAACTTCTATCAGTGAGGATCACTGCAAGATGCCGCCGCAGCTGTAACGACAACTGCAGCTACATCTTAGAATCACCCCGGGACTTGCCCATCCTGATGACTCTATGATCGTCGCAGATAGGCTCCTAACTGACTCTGAAATCTGACCAGGGAAACATCCCCCCGATTATCGGTTAACAGGGGGTAAAACCCTAGCCAGGTGGCAGCGTCAGTAGTACATTATTCCATTGCTAAACTATGAGTAATACAAATCACACATGAGCATGCAGATACATAAGACCACTCGTGTAAAATACTACTTTTGTTCCGTGTACATACATAAGAACACTCATGAAAAACATTACTGATACATTTCAAACCTGGTCTATTCTGCCTGAACAGCTAGTTACCTTAGTTTGTTCAAGGGGAAAACCCCTGGCATGCTTGTGAGGTCACCCTCTTAAGTTTTTGTTTTTGGTATTTTTTGTCTTGTTTTAAATTAGCTGCATTGTCATTCAGACATAGCTAACCTAGCAGCGATGCCCTCCAGACATTAGCTAATACTGTAAAATAAATATGGTAGGAACCTCCCGAACTTTTATCATGGCAAACTATTGTCAGTCATGTAAGTCAACCAACAAAACAAACAGATATTGTTAGAAACAATATACCAATTCCTGGGCCTATGCTTTCAGGAATACATCATTTGGGCAAAGCCCACAGGTCTTGAATAATTATCTAGCAGGTATAGATTCTTTAGGTTTCTTATCTGTCATTTTAAAATACCCCATACACAGTAATACATCTTTTCTTAACATCATAGTAATACCCAGAACAGTCTATTGTTCCGTGGACGGAGGGTCCTGTGCGTTCGGTGGGGAAGGGGGGCGTTCTTCCCTACTTCTCAGTAGGACCATTCCGTTGGTGGTCATAATCTGCCGTCCAAACCTTCCTTGGCAGAGTTCGATCATGGTCGTGTGGGACTGTCTCAAATAGTGCAGTTGCTGTTGGGTTTGACCATGGGCAGCTGTCACTTCCCGCAATTGGTCCTGCAGTGAATCAATGGTGGCTCGGGCTTGGGTTATTTCTTGATTGAGTCGTCCATTATCCTCTTTTAAACGGACCAGGGTCCGTGCTTGTGTGTGGCTGTAGGTCAGGCTTCTAATTCTCCTGATCTGTGTACGGGCCAGTGGGGTAAGCCCAGCCGTCAAGGATGAGTACACTCCTTTTGGTAATTTGCCTATTTCATCACGGAGCTCGTTCTTGATGGTATAGTGTTCCACTGGGGTGGAGCAGGACCGTGAAAGGTGGTCATAATCACTTGCTTCCAACCGTAGATAAGGCGGTATGTTCCTGGGTGCTGGTAGTATTTCGGCTAGGAGTCCCCGGTCTGTTGGGTAGTCTGGACTCTCTGGGCTGAACATCGGCGACCTCGGTGGTGGTGGTTTGCTGGACACTAGTTGGTCCCGCCAGATCCCTGCTGGACATCGCTCGGAAAGGGGTCCATCCTGACCCCCCTGGGCGATCCTCTGTCCACTGGGGCCCTTCTGGATGCCTGTTTGGGATGAAAGTGCGCGTACCTAGGCGCAGGTGTGTTCCTAATGGTGCATGCATGTTGTTCCCTCCGTAATTGTGCTCCTGCCATTCATCTTGGGTCATTTGTGGTCCAGTAAAGTAAGCTTCTGCCATTTAACAGTCTGTGGTGGAGATATGGCAGCATTTAGTAATCATATTTACATTCAATTTCGCTACTCTATTTATGTACATATATATATATATATATTCATTGCTGACTTTTATATTATGTACATTATTAAAAGCGACACGTACCTTGTGGGGAGCGGACGGTGATCTCTGTAATCCTTACCTATCAATACTTTTCCTGCCATTCCCTAGGTGCTTCTGCTACTTCTGAGTTGACATGTATCTCTACAATAGGGAATTGACCTGTGATACTTGCAAAAGCACGTGATATTAAAACTCGAAACAATGGCAGAACACAGCAGATTACCAACAATACCACCAGTATGAGAACTCCTAGTGCTACTCCTACTGCTTTCATGTACTTCCACCAGTTCAACTTTCCCAGCCAATCCCAAAAACCATTAAGCTGTGTATTCCCAATTAGAATTTTTCACATGCTCATCTCTTAGTCGTTTCATTTCATACAAAACTCCCGTTAAACACCATTGGGGCCTGTATGCATTGGTATTACGGAACAACATTCGTCACCTATTACATCACAGACTCCCTGATCCCCTGCCATGAGCGTTTCTATTACAAATCTATTTTGTAGGGTCATTAATGATGTTGCATGCAGTTGTTCCTTGATCATCCCTACCCTTTTTATGGTGAAATTTATAAATCTCTGCTGGTTGTACCAGAGGAGATTAACCCAGCGACTATTTCGGGCATTTCATCACGCATTGGGCATTGGGCATTTAGAATTGTTCCTGCAAATGGTACGCTTCCTGCTGCTCTTCCAGAAATTATCCATTTATTTGCCAGAGCCTGATCTTTCTCAGGCACCCCATAGGGACTTGGTCCCAGGTAATATATGTTTCATTGGACACTTTCCACTCCCAGTTCCAAGGGTCTAGAGTACTCCGTTTCCGTCTAAGCGTTCTTTTTTGCTGGGCTTCATGTGCAATAATAAGGGACAACTGTCCTGTTAGCATCATTGGGGCACATATGCCTGTCCAGTTTGCTGGTAGCTGGGGTATCATGGTAGTATCATTTTTACATGTCCAAAAAATATCTCCCAATACATCAGTTCCGTTTTCTAAGTCTGGTAGCTTATATTCGGATTTCTTTGTAGAATTAAGGTAATAAATCACAAATCCTCCGTTCGGTACTACTTGATTGCACCGGATTTGAGCTTTGGGGTGGTCTCACATATTTTTAGCTCCCATCTGTTTTATGCTGCAATTCACCAGTCCCTCCGTATTGTTCAACACGGTCCTGTCTGTCCCATTGACTACCCTTTCCAACTCTCCTCGCGCTATGCAAAAAGGAAAGATAAGGTCATTGGATTTACTCACTACTGGAGGAAGAGTTTTCATTACCTCGTGCTCCCCATATGATACTTTGTGGGGGCAAACCTTCGAGCTTACACTCCAACCTTTCCTACTTCCTGCCATTTGCATTGCACAGTGGGCAAAACGCTTGTCAACACCTAGATTGCCCATTTACATCCAGACTGCCCCCCATCTCACTTCCTGGTAACGCTTGTATCTGGGGCAACCTTCTAGCGTTTGTAACAGGCGATACAGTCTCGTTTTACTTGCTTTTTTTTGCTGCAAACATGGCGTCTATTGAGTATTGTATCCACTGTTGGTACAGATTAGTGCCCCAGTGCATCGTTTTTAATCTAGTCGCATCTCTTTTCTGTCTGATAGTCATCAACCTTACTTTGGCCCTAGCTTCTCCTACTGACATATTCTGTCCTGTCTGCTCATTGTAACAGTTTCTTCTGGTGTATCTTACCTGAATGATCACCATCCCTTCCCCACGGCAGTCCGCGTCTTGAGGATAGCCCAGCCAATGCTTACCCATTGAGGCCAGTTTCCAGTATTTCTTTTGTCAGCACATGATCATATATATCTGCTTTTACATGCATTATATGTTTGATTTCCCCTTTATCCCCATCTACTATCCCTTTGTTAGTAGCTAATGTGGTCATTGCTAGTGCGCATGTTTCTACTGTGTTTTGTGAGGCGGCTGTGTTGTAAGTAGTTGGTAATACTAACTTCCCCCGTTGTTAATCCGCACAGGGTTAACACCAACAAAACAACTAGTCAGAGCGATAGCCCTCATAACTCGGCATGGGCGGCGGCGGGGTGGGCGGGTGGAAGGCTGGTGGTGATGGAGGGGGCGCTGGTGAGGGGCCATCTGCTGAATCAGGTGAAAGGTCACTAAACCAGGAATGTTTTTGATGGATGGATGATGAACCAGGAAGAGATGCAGATGCCGAGTCATCTGATGAACCTGCCACAGCGCTATCAATGCCCTGTGGACGCTGCAGCTGATGTTCCCCACGCGATGACGGGCCCTCCCCAGGTGAGTCCAGATTTGTAGGCCCACCGATGTCAGTAGCAGAATCAACATGCCCATCAGGCGAAGTGGGAGTGGTAGAGTGCTCAGAGTCAGTGGATTGCAGCCTCTGTGGGCGGCGGCGGGCCGCCAGGCGGGCCTGACCGTCTCTGCCCATCAGGGGACCCGGAAGGTGTATTACTACTAGTGCGCTGAGGGGGACTTTGCGCCACCCTGTCAACATGCTCAGCCCCTGTCGGTCCTGGAAAGTGTCCAGGAGGGTCTGGTGGCCGATGGCGGTGCAGTGATTCTTATGGAACCATACGGGCTTACCTTCTACTTTAATTGCAGTGGAGTGGTTAATACAACTTTATACGGTCCCTCTCTACGGGGTTCGTTCCATTGCCGTCTAAACACCCTTATGAACACCTTGTCCCCAACCTCTAACGTCTCGCACGTCTCTTGGAATGCGAGGGTCGTCCTTCTTGTGGGCTTCCTGCACCTGTTGGAACACAAGCTTG
>JAGFBZ010002821.1:0-19599 GCA_018398805.1 Hirundichthys speculiger
ACCTTGGGAACTAAGCGATGAGATAGTGTGCCCATTCTTACATATGTGATAGATACCCACGACGTTGCAGGAACAGTTTGAAAAATGTCTCTAGCCCCTTCCGTTGGGAGTTATGGCCATTTAAAATCAAAATGTCGAGAGGCCTAGTCGTTGAACGTTTCAGCCCCTATTTGAATTCATGACAAACTAGAACAATGCAATGCTTTTGGATGAAAGGGGGCATTGGTGTGTTGCAGCGACTGGATTTTATTCTTATCAGCTATGCGGTCCAACTTGCTTTGTCTGAGCACAAAGTCTAAGAACCCACGTGTCCCGATGGCCTCACAGACTTTGGGGTCACGTAGGACCTTGGGAACTAAGCGATGAGATAGTGTGCCCGTTCTCACATATGCGATAGATACCCACCAGACCTTGCAGGAACAGTTTTGAACCATGTTCTCTAGCCTCTTCCGTTGGGGAGTTATGGCCATTTAAAGATCAAAAGGTCGAGAGGACCTAGTCGTCTAACGTTTCAGGGCCATATTTGAATTCACAACAAATTAAAACGTGCAATGACTTTTGGATGAAAGGGGGCATTGGTGTTTTTTAAGCGACTGGAGTTTTATGTCTCCTGGCCCACAGGAAGTGACCCCAAATTGATGTCAAATGTTTGGGGGGCATTCCTTTGTAGTTAGATGAGATTCTGGAGGCAGTAAAGCAAATAAAGCAAAACATGGAAGCTCATAGATGCAAATATGGAGGATAAATACACCCTGTTTTCCACCAAAGTATGCTAGAGAGGAAGACATGAAGGGTATTTCTCCCACCCAAGTGATCATCTCCTTTCAAGGGAAAAATGTCCCCTGTCTGTACCATGTATCATTGCCAAGTTTGGTTCAGGACAGCGCCACCTACATGGGACTTGAGTTATGTGATAGAGTTTCAGTCAGAGGTTCACAACGGTGGCTGCGCCATGTTCCTGGCTTCTCTGTTTCCAGAGACACAACACTGGATGTGCTGAAAAAATCTGTCCATTTGGTTGACTCTAGTTTCTGACAGGAAGAGGCTACACCTTTGGTTCCAAGATGTACCGACTCAGCTCGCTGAGCCCTTTCCCTGGATACCTGGCTCGAAGCTCTAAAACCAATTATCAGCGATGAGGTCCAACTTGCTCTGTCTGAGCACAAAGGTCTAAGAACCCCACGTGTCCCGATGGCCTCACAGACTTTGGGGTCACGTAGGACCTTGGGAACTAAGCGATGAGCTAGTGTGCCCATTCTTACATATGTGATAGATACCCACGAGACGTTGCAGGAACAGTTTTGAAAAATGTCTCTAGCCCCTTCCGTTGGGGAGTTATGGCCATTTAAAATCAAAATGTCGAGAGGGCCTAGTCGTTGAACGTTTCAGGCCCCTATTTGAATTCATGACAAACTAGAACAATGCAATGACTTTTGGATGAAAGGGGGCATTGGTGTGTTGCAGCGACTGGAGTTTTATGTCTTATCAGCTATGCGGTCCAACTTGCTTTGTCTGAGCACAAAGTCTAAGAACCCACGTGTCCCGATGGCCTCACAGACTTTGGGTCACGTAGGACCTTGGGAACTAAGCGATGAGATAGTGTGCCCGTTCTCACATATGCGATAGATACCCACCAGACCTTGCAGGAACAGTTTGAACCATGTCTCTAGCCTCTTCCGTTGGGGAGTTATGGCCATTTAAAGATCAAAAGGTCGAGAGGACCTAGTCGTCTAACGTTTCAGGGCCATATTTGAATTCACAACAAATTAAAACGTGCAATGACTTTTGGATGAAAGGGGGCATTGGTGTTTTTTTAAGCGACTGGAGTTTTATGTCTCCTGGCCCACAGGAAGTGACCCCAAATTGATGTCAAATGTTTGGGGGGCATTCCTTTGTAGTTAGATGAGATTCTGGAGGCAGTAAAGCAAATAAAGCAAAACATGGAAGCTCATAGATGCAAATATGGAGGATAAATACACCCTGTTTTCCACCAAAGTATGCTAGAGAGGAAGACATGAAGGGTATTTCTCCACCCAAGTGATCATCTCCTTTCAAGGGAAAAATGTCCCCTGTCTGTACCATGTATCATTGCCAAGTTTGGTTCAGGACAGCGCCACCTACATGGGACTTGAGTATGTGATAGAGTTCAGTCAGAGGTTCACAACGGTGGCTGCGCCATGTTCCTGGCTTCTCTGTTTCCAGAGACACAACACTGGATGTGCTGAAAAAATCTGTCCATTTGGTTGACTCTAGTTTCTGACAGGAAGAGGCTACACCTTTGGTTCCAAGATGTACCGACTCAGCTCGCTGAGCCCTTTCCCTGGATACCTGGCTCGAAGCTCTAACACCAATTATCAGCGATGAGGTCCAACTTGCTCTGTCTGAGCACAAAGTCTAAGAACCCACGTGTCCCGATGGCCTCACAGACTTTGGGGTCACGTAGGACCTTGGGAACTAAGCGATGAGATAGTGTGCCCGTTCTCACATATGCGATAGATACCCACCGATACCCACCAGACCTTGCAGGAACAGTTTGAACCATGTCTCTAGCCTCTTCCGTTGGGGAGTTATGGCCATTTAAAGATCAAAAGGTCGAGAGGACCTAGTCGTCTAACGTTTCAGGGCCATATTTGAATTCACAACAAATTAAAACGTGCAATGACTTTTGGATGAAAGGGGGCATTGGTGTTTTTTTTTAGCGACTGGAGTTTTATGTCTCCTGGCCCACAGGAAGTGACCCCAAATTGATGTCAAATGTTTGGGGGGCATTCCTTTGTAGTTAGATGAGATTCTGGAGGCAGTAAAGCAAATAAAGCAAAACATGGAAGCTCATAGATGCAAATATGGAGGATAAATACACCCTGTTTTCCACCAAAGTATGCTAGAGAGGAAGACATGAAGGGTATTTCTCCACCCAAGTGATCATCTCCTTTCAAGGGAAAAATGTCCCCTGTCTGTACCATGTATCATTGCCAAGTTTGGTTCAGGACAGCGCCACCTACATGGGACTTGAGTATGTGATAGAGTTCAGTCAGAGGTTCACAACGGTGGCTGCGCCATGTTCCTGGCTTCTCTGTTTCCAGAGACACAACACTGGATGTGCTGAAAAAATCTGTCCATTTGGTTGACTCTAGTTTCTGACAGGAAGAGGCTACACCTTTGGTTCCAAGATGTACCGACTCAGCTCGCTGAGCCCTTTCCCTGGATACCTGGCTCGAAGCTCTAACACCAATTATCAGCGATGAGGTCCAACTTGCTCTGTCTGAGCACAAAGTCTAAGAACCCACGTGTCCCGATGGCCTCACAGACTTTGGGGTCACGTAGGACCTTGGGAACTAAGCGATGAGATAGTGTGCCCGTTCTCACATATGCGATAGATACCCACCAGACCTTGCAGGAACAGTTTGAACCATGTCTCTAGCCTCTTCCGTTGGGGAGTTATGGCCATTTAAAGATCAAAAGGTCGAGAGGACCTAGTCGTCTAACGTTTCAGGGCCATATTTGAATTCACAACAAATTAAAACGTGCAATGACTTTTGGATGAAAGGGGGCATTGGTGTTTTTTAAGCGACTGGAGTTTTATGTCTCCTGGCCCACAGGAAGTGACCCCAAATTGATGTCAAATGTTTGGGGGGCATTCCTTTGTAGTTAGATGAGATTCTGGAGGCAGTAAAGCAAATAAAGCAAAACATGGAAGCTCATAGATGCAAATATGGAGGATAAATACACCCTGTTTTCCACCAAAGTATGCTAGAGAGGAAGACATGAAGGGTATTTCTCCACCCAAGTGATCATCTCCTTTCAAGGGAAAAATGTCCCCTGTCTGTACCATGTATCATTGCCAAGTTTGGTTCAGGACAGCGCCACCTACATGGGACTTGAGTATGTGATAGAGTTCAGTCAGAGGTTCACAACGGTGGCTGCGCCATGTTCCTGGCTTCTCTGTTTCCAGAGACACAACACTGGATGTGCTGAAAAAATCTGTCCATTTGGTTGACTCTAGTTTCTGACAGGAAGAGGCTACACCTTTGGTTCCAAGATGTACCGACTCAGCTCGCTGAGCCCTTTCCCTGGATACCTGGCTCGAAGCTCTAACACCAATTATCAGCGATGAGGTCCAACTTGCTCTGTCTGAGCACAAAGTCTAAGAACCCACGTGTCCCGATGGCCTCACAGACTTTGGGGTCACGTAGGACCTTGGGAACTAAGCGATGAGATAGTGTGCCCGTTCTCACATATGCGATAGATACCCACCAGACCTTGCAGGAACAGTTTGAACCATGTCTCTAGCCTCTTCCGTTGGGGAGTTATGGCCATTTAAAGATCAAAAGGTTGAGAGGACCTAGTCGTCTAACGTTTCAGGGCCATATTTGAATTCACAACAAATTAAAACGTGCAATGACTTTTGGATGAAAGGGGGCATTGGTGTTTTTTAAGCGACTGGAGTTTTATGTCTCCTGGCCTACAGGAAGTGACCCCAAATTGATGTCAAATGTTTGGGGGGCATTTCTTTGTAGTTAGATGAGATTCTGGAGGCAGTAAAGCAAATAAAGCAAAACATGGAAGCTCATAGATGCAAATATGGAGGATAAATACACCCTGTTTTCCACCAAAGTATGCTAGAGAGGAAGACATGAAGGGTATTTCTCCACCCAAGTGATCATCTCCTTTCAAGGGAAAAATGTCCCCTGTCTGTACCATGTATCATTGCCAAGTTTGGTTCAGGACAGCGCCACCTACATGGGACTTGAGTATGTGATAGAGTTCAGTCAGAGGTTCACAGCGGTGACTGCGCCATGTTCCTGGCTTCTCTGTTTCCAGAGACACAACACTGGATGTGCTGAAAAAATTTGTCCATTTGGTTGACTCTAGTTTCTGACAGGAAGAGGCTACACCTTTGGTTCCAAGATGTACCGACTCAGCTCGCTGAGCCCTTTCCCTGGATACCTGGCTCGAAGCTCTAACACCAATTATCAGCGATGAGGTCCAACTTGCTCTGTCTGAGCACAAAGTCTAAGAACCCACGTGTCCCGATGGCCTCACAGACTTTGGGGTCACGTAGGACCTTGGGAACTAAGCGATGAGATAGTGTGCCTGTTCTCACATATGCGATAGATACCCACCAGACCTTGCAGGAACAGTTTGAACCATGTCTCTAGCCTCTTCCGTTGGGGAGTTATGGCCATTTAAAGATCAAAAGGTTGAGAGGACCTAGTCGTCTAACGTTTCAGGGCCATATTTGAATTCACAACAAATTAAAACGTGCAATGACTTTTGGATGAAAGGAGGCATTGGTGTTTTTTAAGCGACTGGAGTTTTATGTCTCCTGGCCCACAGGAAGTGACCCCAAATTGATGTCAAATGTTTGGGGGGCATTCCTTTGTAGTTAGATGAGATTCTGGAGGTAGTAAAGCAAATAAAGCAAAACATGGAAGCTCATAGATGCAAATATGGAGGATAAATACACCCTGTGTAACGGACGGTATGAGGGTTTTATTGGAAATAAAATGTAAAATTTTACAGGTTAATATGTTTCTGAGGAGTGGGTTGTTTTGGGGTCTTTTTTGTATTGGATTTTTTTGTTTGAGTTTGAGATTTGATTATTAGTTTATCCCCTGGCCCGGATGCTGCGCATCCTGAGCATTTAAGGCAGCTGCCCACTTCCTGTGTGGGACACGCAATCATTAGGACAGGTGCGGTTGCTGCAGGCTGCAGCACCGCACGGATAGAGCGTCCTTTGGAGCCCATGGGAAGTGGGCAGCAGCAACAGTTCAGGCCGGGTAAGGGGTGTTTTTGTTGGTTTGGCTGATTGTATTTGTTTTCTTTTTGTTTTGTTGGGAATTTTCTGTTGTGCTTAACAAGGTGATTTTTGCCTTTGTTTATTTGTTATTAGATTTGTCGAACATTTTCCTTTTGAGAATCACACATGCGATTAACATTCCTTGGAAGAGCGCAGCGAGGTATGTTAAATATGCGTTTTGTATTGTTTTATTGATGAACTGTTGTGTATTGAATTGTGTTTTTGTATGTGTTGTTTTTAGTTTCACGATGCCATGAGACAGCATGTTAAAATAAAGAACTCAAGCATCAGTCGAGCTCCGCGATTTCCTTCTTAAATCCAAGGACTGTTACAGTGAAACTCGACGCTACACGGGAGCCGGCGGCGAGGGCTCATTAGCCGTCATCAGCTTCAGCTGCGGCGCTGCCACCACGCTCAGGATCTCCGCGCGGTAATTGTGGGGTAAAGTCACTCGCCAAGATACTGAACTGTTTAAGTGAGTGGAGCTATCAGCCCGCCTCGTCACAAAATAATGGACTTGTGAAAAATTTAAATGTGGCATTATTTGAAGCAATGGGCGTCAGTAATGGTTTCAAGCGCACTTACCCAAATGTTTTAATTGAAATGAGTATGGAAAGTCTAAGGTGCTCTTAAGATTATCAAATAACTTGTTAAATGTTGAAGTTGTATGGGGTTGGAATTTTACAAAGAATCATTTTATTGGAATATGGTTTCTAACTGGGTTGCCTTAGAATTGTAAATGCCTGATGTGAATGGAGGTTTAAGCATCTGAAAAACGAGTCAAACGTTAAGACTTGCTAAATCTGAGTTCAGATACACTCCTGAGCAATTTGTCATATAGAGCAACATGTCACTGCCCCCTGCAGAAATAGAAAATCCCACCATAAGTCAATCTGTGAGGTCTAGCTCTCGCGAGCGAACCTTAACAGAAAAGGGCAAAGAGCTGCAAAAACAGGAATTGGCAAAAAAGGAGAAAGCATTTAACAAAGCATATGAGATCTGGAAATCTGCTGCTAAAGAAATAAGGACTAAATTAAAGACTTTCTGCTCGTTTGAAGACCTGGAAGGAATTGAGAGATGTATCAAGACTAATCATGATAAAGTGTGCCAATGCTATGAATCAATTCGACTCAGTTGTTCAAATGTTCCTGATGTTGTTAAAAAAATGGATGTATGTAGCACTTTATCATCTGAGATGTGCGACATTGTTAAAAAACGATTTGAAACCGTGGGAAATTTTAATGATTACCTGGAAAAGGAAAGAGTGAGAATCCAGCTGAGTAAAGAGGAATATGGATCCATCTTTGGGAGGACGAACACAGAAACGATAATTTCACAGCTATCGGAGAAACATGAGGATGGAGTCAGCAGCGTTTCTACATCTTCCAGCAAACGAGCAGACGCACAGGCAGATTTGGCAGCCAAGGTGGAGCAAGCAAAATCTGTCCGTGCTATTCAGGCTCAACAAGCCAAACTTGAAAAATTGGAAAGTGACTGGAAATTAAAGGAAACACAGATGCTGATAGAGAGGCAAAGGGGGGAGGCTGAAATGAAATTAAAATTGGAGGAGGAGAAATCAAAGTTACAACAGTTGAAAGCAGAGAGTGAGGTTAAGGTTGTGGAGGCTCGTTTGAGGGCATATGACAACTTTGAGCCAGAGACTGGTAAAACTCAACAGAGTATAAATACAGAATATCATCTTTTTCTTAATCCACAAGCCCAGCCCTTTGAGCCACAACATGTAGTACCCCAAAGATCAACTCCGGAGGAGACCGGTGTTGTGCAGGACACCATGTTAAGTCAAGCATTAGCAAGTTCGTTTGTTTTAAGTCGTTTACCTGTCCCAGAGCTGCCAACGTTTACAGGTGACCCTTTAAAATATGTAGACTGGAAAGTGTATTTCTTGGCCCTGATAGATCAGAAGCCCCTCCCAGTAAGTGAAAAAATGCTTTATTTGAAGAGTTATCTAGCAGGGGAGGCACGCAAGGCCGTTGAAGGATTCTTTTATCGTAATTCTGAAGATGCTTATAAGGGTGCCTGGGCGGTGCTGGAGGACAGATACGGCAGTTCATTTGTTATTCAGAGAGCCTTCAGAGAAAAACTTATGAAATGGCCTAAGATATCTGCTAATGATCCAAAAGCGTTGAGAGAGTTTGCTGACTTCCTCCTTGGCTGCGCTGAAACTATGCCTCATGTTAAAGGTCTGTCTGTCCTCAATGACTGTGAAGAAAATCATAAGCTTTTACAAAAATTGCCAGAATGGTTGGTGCGCAGATGGAGCCGAATTGTTGTGGAAGAATTGGATCAATCTGGTGATTATCCAAGTTTTCAGAGCTTCTCGGAGTTTGTACGGAAGGAAGCCAGAATTGCTTGCAATCCTATTGCATCACCATTTATGTTAAACTTGAACCGAACAGATGAAAGGTTATCTAGAAGAGCTCAAACGTTTAAAACCAGTGCTGAGGTGAATGACGTCAGTTCAGAATTACCAGGGAGTCCAACTCTAAAGTCACCCTGCCTGTTTTGTAGAGAATATGATCATGGGGTTGCTAAGTGCCCAACCTTTGGGTTGGAGTCTATGGATGAGAAGAGGACCTTTATTTATGAACATAATTTGTGCTTTGGCTGCTTAAGGAAGGGTCACTTGGTTAAAGACCGTAAAAGAAGACATACGTGTAATACCTGTGGTGGACGTCATCCTACATGTTTGCACAGAGAAAGTTCGGCAAGATCTGCAAGAACGACCAATGTTGTTGCTACAGGACAGAATGAGAACAATGAAGTGCGTGAAGTTATGTCTCATGCCTTGACCCGGCATGCTTCAGCCACTTCCAGCATCGTTCCAGTTTTAGTGTCCTCGACTGCAAATCCCCAAAGAGAATTACTTACTTATGCTCTTCTGGATACACAGAGCGATTCCACATTTATTCTTGGGAGCCTTGCCAGAGAGTTGAACGTTGCAGCGCGGCCTCTGAAGTTAAAGCTGAGTACAATGACTGCTATGAATACTGTAATATCTAGTCAAAGTGTGAGTGATTTGCGTGTTAGAGGTTTTCATCATGCAAATTATTTACAGTTACAGCAAGCGTACACACGTGACTTTATTCCTGTCGACATGTCTTGTATTCCAACTAGTACCACAGCTTTACAGTGGGCACATCTTAAACATCTTGCCAATGAGGTGCCTCCACTTCAAGACT
Organism: Hirundichthys speculiger; assembly: GCA_018398805.1. Classification (NCBI taxonomy): domain Eukaryota; kingdom Metazoa; phylum Chordata; class Actinopteri; order Beloniformes; family Exocoetidae; genus Hirundichthys; species Hirundichthys speculiger. The sequence goes on from JAGFBZ010002821.1 coordinate 9,001, forward strand.
GTGACGTCGGTCTGTTAATTGGATACGACTGTCCTGCCGCGTTAGCTCCACTAGAAGTCATTAGAGGTGGTGTTAATGAGCCGTTTGCGCAGAAAACTGAGCTGGGATGGAGCATAATAGGGGCTGCAAATTTTTACCCGGACAGACGTGAAAGTCAAAGATATGTACACAGAGTTGTTGCAAGGGAGCTGTCTGTTCCATCAGCTTCAGATGTTCTGAAAATTCTCAAGTCAGACTTCAGTGAGAGAAACTCTGAATGTAAATATGCTAATTTTGGCCTTAAATACTTAGCACAGCAGCATGAGTTAGAATATCCAGCTGCAGCATCGTTCATACAGACGGGGTTTTATGTTGACGATGGGCTTGTGAGCGTTCCCTCAGTCAAGGAGGCCTCAGACCTGATTGTGGAAGCACAGGAAACGTGTAAGAGAGGAGGTCTGAGACCTCACAGGTTCAACACTAATGTAAAAGAGGTTTTTTTCCTGTGTGCAACCATCTGAGAGAGCAGTGAATATAGAATGCCTAGATTTAAATTCAAGTCCAGCTTCAGTGGAGCATGCGTTGGGTGTCCAGTGGCACATTGGAAGTGATTGTTTCAGCTTTGATATAACCTTGAAAGACAAGCCGGACACACGTTGTGGTATCTTGTCCGTCATAGTTTTTGTGTATGCTCTGTTAGGGTTCATAGCCTCATTCATCCTGAGCGACAAGCACATTCTGCAGGAGTTATGTCCCAGAAGTGTTGAGTGGGATGACCCTCTGCCAGGGGACCTGTGTTCATGGTGGGAGGAATGGAAGGGCGGTTTGCAGAGTTTGAGAGTAGCCTCCATTCTCAGATATTACCGTCCACAGGGGTTTGACGATATTATGAGCATAGAATTACATCAGTTTTCAGATGCTAGCAGTGTCGGATATGGTGCCTGCTCGTATTTGAAATACAAAAATGGCAGAAATAAGATCCACTGTAGTCTAGTCAGGGCTAAGACACAAAGATTTCACGTGTTTGTAGCGAACCGTGTCCAGTTAGTAAGAGAGCATACTAGTCCGGAGCAGTGGCATTATGTGGATACGGCGGAAGATCCCTCCGACCGTGCCTCTAGAGGACTCAGAGCCTCCGACATCATGTCTACAAACTGGCTGACAGGACCCGACTTCCTATGGAAGGATAAGGTGCGTAAAGGGCACAAACCATCTGTAGACCTTATGGTCGGTGACCCAGAAGTCAAGAGCATCAAAGCCTTTGCTACAGCAGTTTGCGACCGCACAGACGTTCTTGATCGCATGACATGACTTTCTGCTTGGACAACGCTTCTTAAGGTGGTGACCGTTAAGGAGCCTAAAGCTGCTGCAGAGGCAGTGATAAAACTTGGGCAGCAGCAGGCTTTTCATGGAGAAATTAAGTTACGAGAGACTGAAGGAAGTCTCCCTTTTTTTTAAAGTCCTCTTTTCCATCCTGAGCCATTTCTTAAAGAAGGCATGTTGCGGATTGGTGGGAGACTTAAACACTCTTCACTTGGTGAAGATTTCGGACATCCCCTCATTTTATTAAGACAGTTTGACAGGTTTAGAATCATTCAGTATATGGTTTGGATGAATGATTGGTGGGAGTGTAACGGACGGTATGAGGGTTTTATTGGAAATAAAATGTAAAATTTTACAGGTTAATATGTTTGTGAGGAGTGGGTTGTTTTGGGGTCTTTTTTGTATTGGATTTTTTTGTTTGAGTTTGAGATTTGATTATTAGTTTATCCCCTGGCCCGGATGCTGCGCATCCTGAGCGTTTAAGGCAGCTGCCCACTTCCTGTGTGGGACACGCAATCATTAGGACAGGTGCGGTTGCTGCAGGCTGCAGCACCGCACGGATAGAGCGTCCTTTGGAGCCCATGGGAAGTGGGCAGCAGCAACAGTTCAGGCCGGGTAAGGGGTGTTTTTGTTGGTTTGGCTGATTGTATTTGTTTTCTTTTTGTTTTGTTGGGAATTTTCTGTTGTGCTTAACAAGGTGATTTTTGCCTTTGTTTATTTGTTATTAGATTTGTCGAACATTTTCCTTTTGAGAATCACACATGCGATTAACATTCCTTGGAAGAGCGCAGCGAGGTATGTTAACTATGCGTTTTGTATTGTTTTATTGATGAACTGTTGTGTATTGAATTGTGTTTTTGTATGTGTTGTTTTTAGTTTCACGATGCCATGAGACAGCATGTTAAAATAAAGAACTCAAGCATCAGTCGAGCTCCGCGATTTCCTTCTTAAATCCAAGGACTGTTACACCCTGTTTTCCACCAAAGTATGCTAGAGAGGAAGACATGAAGGGTATTTCTCCACCCAAGTGATCATCTCCTTTCAAGGGAAAAATGTCCCCTGTCTGTACCATGTATCATTGCCAAGTTTGGTTCAGGACAGCGCCACCTACATGGGACTTGAGTATGTGATAGAGTTCAGTCAGAGGTTCACAACGGTGGCTGCGCCATGTTCCTGGCTTCTCTGTTTCCAGAGACACAACACTGGATGTGCTGAAAAAATCTGTCCATTTGGTTGACTCTAGTTTCTGACAGGAAGAGGCTACACCTTTGGTTCCAAGATGTACCGACTCAGCTCGCTGAGCCCTTTCCCTGGATACCTGGCTCGAAGCTCTAACACCAATTATCAGCGATGAGGTCCAACTTGCTCTGTCTGAGCACAAAGTCTAAGAACCCACGTGTCCCGATGGCCTCACAGACTTTGGGGTCACGTAGGACCTTGGGAACTAAGCGATGAGATAGTGTGCCCGTTCTCACAATTGCGATAGATACCCACCAGACCTTGCAGGAACAGTTTGAACCATGTCTCTAGCCTCTTCCGTTGGGGAGTTATGGCCATTTAAAGATCAAAAGGTCGAGAGGACCTAGTCGTCTAACGTTTCAGGGCCATATTTGAATTCACAACAAATTAAAACGTGCAATGACTTTTGGATGAAAGGGGGCATTGGTGTTTTTTAAGCGACTGGAGTTTTATGTCTCCTGGCCCACAGGAAGTGACCCCAAATTGATGTCAAATGTTTGGGGGGCATTCCTTTGTAGTTAGATGAGATTCTGGAGGCAGTAAAGCAAATAAAGCAAAACATGGAAGCTCATAGATGCAAATATGGAGGATAAATACACCCTGTTTTCCACCAAAGTATGCTAGAGAGGAAGACATGAAGGGTATTTCTCCACCCAAGTGATCATCTCCTTTCAAGGGAAAAATGTCCCCTGTCTGTACCATGTATCATTGCCAAGTTTGGTTCAGGACAGCGCCACCTACATGGGACTTGAGTATGTGATAGAGTTCAGTCAGAGGTTCACAACGGTGGCTGCGCCATGTTCCTGGCTTCTCTGTTTCCAGAGACACAACACTGGATGTGCTGAAAAAATCTGTCCATTTGGTTGACTCTAGTTTCTGACAGGAGGAGGCTACACCTTTGGTTCCAAGATGTACCGACTCAGCTCGCTGAGCCCTTTCCCTGGATACCTGGCTCGAAGCTCTAACACCAATTATCAGCGATGAGGTCCAACTTGCTCTGTCTGAGCACAAAGTCTAAGAACCCACGTGTCCCGATGGCCTCACAGACTTTGGGGTCACGTAGGACCTTGGGAACTAAGCGATGAGCTAGTGTGCCCATTCTTACATATGTGATAGATACCCACAGATTGCAGGAACAGTTTGAAAAAGTATCTAGCCCCTTCCGTTGGGGAGTTATGGCCATTTAAAATCAAAATCGAGAGGGCCTAGTCGTTGAACGTTTCAGGCCCCTATTTGAATTCATGACAACTAGAACATGCATGACTTTTGGATGAAAGGGGGCATTGGTGTGTTGCAGCGACTGGAGTTTTAGTCTTATCAGCGATGCGGTCCAACTTGCTTTGTCTGAGCACAAAGTTAAGAACAGTGTCTGCCTCAAGACTTTGCGGTCACGTGTCTAAGCGATGAGATAGTGTGCCCGTTCTCACATATGTAGATACCCACCAGACCTTGCAGGAACAGTTTGAACCATGTCTCTAGCCTCTTCCGTTGGGGAGTTATGGCCATTTAAAGATCAAAAGGTCGAGAGGACCTAGTCGTCTAACGTTTCAGGGCCATATTTGAATTCACAACAAATTAAAACGTGCAATGACTTTTGGATGAAAGGGGGCATTGGTGTTTTTTAAGCGACTGGAGTTTTATGTCTCCTGGCCCACAGGAAGTGACCCCAAATTGATGTCAAATGTTTGGGGGGCATTCCTTTGTAGTTAGATGAGATTCTGGAGGCAGTAAAGCAAATAAAGCAAAACATGGAAGCTCATAGATGCAAATATGGAGGATAAATACACCCTGTTTTCCACCAAAGTATGCTAGAGAGGAAGACATGAAGGGTATTTCTCCACCCAAGTGATCATCTCCTTTCAAGGGAAAAATGTCCCCTGTCTGTACCATGTATCATTGCCAAGTTTGGTTCAGGACAGCGCCACCTACATGGGACTTGAGTATGTGATAGAGTTCAGTCAGAGGTTCACAACGGTGGCTGCGCCATGTTCCTGGCTTCTCTGTTTTCCAGAGACACAACACTGGATGTGCTGAAAAAATCTGTCCATTTGGTTGACTCTAGTTTCTGACAGGAAGAGGCTACACCTTTGGTTCCAAGATGTACCGACTCAGCTCGCTGAGCCCTTTCCCTGGATACCTGGCTCGAAGCTCTAACACCAATTATCAGCGATGAGGTCCAACTTGCTCTGTCTGAGCACAAAGTCTAAGAACCCACGTGTCCCGATGGCCTCACAGACTTTGGGGTCACGTAGGACCTTGGGAACTAAGCGATGAGATAGTGTGCCCGTTCTCACATATGCGATAGATACCCACCAGACCTTGCAGGAACAGTTTGAAACCATGTCTCTAGCCTCTTCCGTTGGGGAGTTATGGCCATTTAAAGATCAAAAGGTCGAGAGGACCTAGTCGTCTAACGTTTCAGGGCCATATTTGAATTCACAACAAATTAAAACGTGCAATGACTTTTGGATGAAAGGGGGCATTGGTGTTTTTTAAGCGACTGGAGTTTTATGTCTCCTGGCCCACAGGAAGTGACCCCAAATTGATGTCAAATGTTTGGGGGGCATTCCTTTGTAGTTAGATGAGATTCTGGAGGCAGTAAAGCAAATAAAGCAAAACATGGAAGCTCATAGATGCAAATATGGAGGATAAATACACCCTGTTTTCCACCAAAGTATGCTAGAGAGGAAGACATGAAGGGTATTTCTCCACCCAAGTGATCATCTCCTTTCAAGGGAAAAATGTCCCCTGTCTGTACCATGTATCATTGCCAAGTTTGGTTCAGGACAGCGCCACCTACATGGGACTTGAGTATGTGATAGAGTTCAGTCAGAGGTTCACAACGGTGGCTGCGCCATGTTCCTGGCTTCTCTGTTTCCAGAGACACAACACTGGATGTGCTGAAAAAATCTGTCCATTTGGTTGACTCTAGTTTCTGACAGGAAGAGGCTACACCTTTGGTTCCAAGATGTACCGACTCAGCTCGCTGAGCCCTTTCCCTGGATGCCTGGCTCGAAGCTCTGACACCAATTATCAGAAATGAGGTCCAACCTGCTTTGTCTGAGCACAAGGTCTAAGAACCCACGTGTCCTGATGGCCTCACAGACTTTGGGGTCACGTAGGACCTTGGGAACTAAGCGATGAGCTAGTGTGCCCATTCTTACATATGTGATAGATACCCACAAGACGTTGCAGGAACAGTTTGAAAAATGTCTCTAGCCCCTTCCGTTGGGGAGTTATGGCCATTTAAAATCAAAATGTCGAGAGGGCCTAGTCGTTGAACGTTTCAGGCCCCTATTTGAATTCATGACAAACTAGAACAATGCAATGACTTTTGGATGAAAGGGGGCATTGGTGTGTTGCAGCGACTGGAGTTTTATGTCTTATCAGCGATGCGGTCCAACTTGCTTTGTCTGAGCACAAAGTCTAAGAACCCACGTGTCCCGATGGCCTCACAGACTTTGCGGTCACGTAGGACCTTGGGAACTAAGCGATGAGATAGTGTGCCCGTTCTCACATATGCGATAGATACCCACCAGACCTTGCAGGAACAGTTTGAACCATGTCTCTAGCCTCTTCCGTTGGGGAGTTATGGCCATTTAAAGATCAAAAGGTCGAGAGGACCTAGTCGTCTAACGTTTCAGGGCCATATTTGAATTCACAACAAATTAAAACGTGCAATGACTTTTGGATGAAAGGGGGCATTGGTGTTTTTTTAAGCGACTGGAGTTTTATGTCTCCTGGCCCACAGGAAGTGACCCCAAATTGATGTCAAATGTTTGGGGGGCATTCCTTTGTAGTTAGATGAGATTCTGGAGGCAGTAAAGCAAATAAAGCAAAACATGGAAGCTCATAGATGCAAATATGGAGGATAAATACACCCTGTTTTCCACCAAAGTATGCTAGAGAGGAAGACATGAAGGGTATTTCTCCACCCAAGTGATCATCTCCTTTCAAGGGAAAAAATGTCCCCTGTCTGTACCATGTATCATTGCCAAGTTTGGTTCAGGACAGCGCGCCACCTACATGGGACTTGAGTATGTGATAGAGTTCAGTCAGAGGTTCACAACGGTGGCTGCGCCATGTTCCTGGCTTCTCTGTTTCCAGAGACACAACACTGGATGTGCTGAAAAAATCTGTCCATTTGGTTGACTCTAGTTTCTGACAGGAAGAGGCTACACCTTTGGTTCCAAGATGTACCGACTCAGCTCGCTGAGCCCTTTCCCTGGATACCTGGCTCGAAGCTCTAAAACCAATTATCAGCGATGAGGTCCAACTTGCTCTGTCTGAGCACAAAGTCTAAGAACCCACGTGTCCCGATGGCCTCACAGACTTTGGGGTCACGTAGGACCTTGGGAACTAAGCGATGAGCTGGTGTGCCCATTCTTACATATGTGATAGATACCCACAAGACGTTGCAGGAACAGTTTGAAAAATGTCTCTAGCCCCTTCCGTTGGGGAGTTATGGCCATTTAAAATCAAAATGTCGAGAGGGCCTAGTCGTTGAACGTTTCAGGCCCCTATTTGAATTCATGACAAACTAGAACAATGCAATGACTTTTGGATGAAAGGGGGCATTGGTGTGTTGCAGCGACTGGAGTTTTATGTCTTATCAGCGATGCGGTCCAACTTGCTTTGTCTGAGCACAAAGTCTAAGAACCCACGTGTCCGATGGCCTCACAGACTTTGCGGTCACGTAGGACCTTGGGAACTAAGCGATGAGATAGTGTGCCCGTTCTCACATATGCGATAGATACCCACCAGACCTTGCAGGAACAGTTTGAACCATGTCTCTAGCCTCTTCCGTTGGGGAGTTATGGCCATTTAAAGATCAAAAGGTCGAGAGGACCTAGTCGTCTAACGTTTCAGGGCCATATTTGAATTCACAACAAATTAAAACGTGCAATGACTTTTGGATGAAAGGGGGCATTGGTGTTTTTTAAGCGACTGGAGTTTTATGTCTCCTGGCCCACAGGAAGTGACCCCAAATTGATGTCAAATGTTTGGGGGGCATTCCTTTGTAGTTAGATGAGATTCTGGAGGCAGTAAAGCAAATAAAGCAAAACATGGAAGCTCATAGATGCAAATATGGAGGATAAATACACCCTGTTTTCCACCAAAGTATGCTAGAGAGGAAGACATGAAGGGTATTTCTCCACCCAAGTGATCATCTCCTTTCAAGGGAAAAATGTCCCCTGTCTGTACCATGTATCATTGCCAAGTTTGGTTCAGGACAGCGCCACCTACATGGGACTTGAGTATGTGATAGAGTTCAGTCAGAGGTTCACAACGGTGGCTGCGCCATGTTCCTGGCTTCTCTGTTTCCAGAGACACAACACTGGATGTGCTGAAAAAAATCTGTCCATTTGGTTGACTCTAGTTTCTGACAGGAAGAGGCTACACCTTTGGTTCCAAGATGTACCGACTCAGCTCGCTGAGCCCTTTCCCTGGATACCTGGCTCGAAGCTCTAACACCAATTATCAGCGATGAGGTCCAACTTGCTCTGTCTGAGCACAAAGTCTAAGAACCCACGTGTCCCGATGGCCTCACAGACTTTGGGGTCACGTAGGACCTTGGGAACTAAGCGATGAGATAGTGTGCCCGTTCTCACATATGCGATAGATACCCACCAGACCTTGCAGGAAACAGTTTGAACCATGTCTCTAGCCTCTTCCGTTGGGGAGTTATGGCCATTTAAAATCAAAAGGTCGAGAGGACCTAGTCGTCTAACGTTTCAGGCCCCTATTTGAATTCACACAAACTAGAACAATGCAATGACTTTTGGATGAAAGGGGGCATTGGTGTGTTGCAGCGACTGGAGTTTATGTCTTATCAGCGATGCGGTCCAACTTGCTGAGAGCACAAAGTCTAAGAACCCACGTGTCCCGATGTTTTTGCGGTCACGTAGGACCTTGGGAACTAAGCGATGAGATAGTGTGCCGTTCTCAAATGCGATAGATACCCACCAGACCTTGCAGGAACAGTTTGAACCATGTCTCTAGCCTCTTCCGTTGGGGAGTTATGGCCATTTAAAGATCAAAAGGTCGAGAGGACCTAGTCGTCTAACGTTTCAGGGCCATATTTGAATTCACAACAAATTAAAAACGTGCAATGACTTTTGGATGAAAGGGGGCATTGGTGTTTTTTAAGCGACTGGAGTTTTATGTCTCCTGGCCCACAGGAAGTGACCCCAAATTGATGTCAAATGTTTGGGGGGCATTCCTTTGAGTTAGATGAGATTCTGGAGGCAGTAAAGCAAATAAAGCAAAACATGGAAGCTCATAGATGCAAATATGGAGGATAAATACACCCTGTTTTCCACCAAAGTATGCTAGAGAGGAAGACATGAAGGGTATTTCTCCACCCAAGTGATCATCTCCTTTCAAGGGAAAAATGTCCCCTGTCTGTACCATGTATCATTGCCAAGTTTGGTTCAGGACAGCGCCACCTACATGGGACTTGAGTATGTGATAGAGTTCAGTCAGAGGTTCACAACGGTGGCTGCGCCATGTTCCTGGCTTCTCTGTTTCCAGAGACACAACACTGGATGTGCTGAAAAAATCTGTCCATTTGGTTGACTCTAGTTTCTGACAGGAAGAGGCTACACCTTTGGTTCCAAGATGTACCGACTCAGCTCGCTGAGCCCTTTCCCTGGATACCTGGCTCGAAGCTCTAACACCAATTATCAGCGATGAGGTCCAACTTGCTCTGTCTGAGCACAAAGTCTAAGAACCCACGTGTCCCGATGGCCTCACAGACTTTGGGGTCACGTAGGACCTTGGGAACTAAGCGATGAGATAGTGTGCCCGTTCTCACATATGCGATAGATACCCACCAGACCTTGCAGGAACAGTTTGAACCATGTCTCTAGCCTCTTCCGTTGGGGAGTTATGGCCATTTAAAGATCAAAAGGTCGAGAGGACCTAGTCGTCTAACGTTTCAGGGCCATATTTGAATTCACAACAAATTAAAACGTGCAATGACTTTTGGATGAAAGGGGGCATTGGTGTTTTTTAAGCGACTGGAGTTTTATGTCTCCTGGCCCACAGGAAGTGACCCCAAATTGATGTCAAATGTTTGGGGGCATTTCTTTGTAGTTAGATGAGATTCTGGAGGCAGTAAAGCAAATAAAGCAAAACATGGAAGCTCATAGATGCAAATATGGAGGATAAATACACCCTGTTTTCCACCAAAGTATGCTAGAGAGGAAGACATGAAGGGTATTTCTCCACCCAAGTGATCATCTCCTTTCAAGGGAAAAATGTCCCCTGTCTGTACCATGTATCATTGCCAAGTTTGGTTCAGGACAGCGCCACCTACATGGGACTTGAGTATGTGATAGAGTTCAGTCAGAGGTTCACAGCGGTGACTGCGCCATGTTCCTGGCTTCTCTGTTTCCAGAGACACAACACTGGATGTGCTGAAAAAATTCTGTCCATTTGGTTGACTCTAGTTTCTGACAGGAAGAGGCTACACCTTTGGTTCCAAGATGTACCGACTCAGCTCGCTGAGCCCTTTCCCTGGATACCTGGCTCGAAGCTCTAACACCAATTATCAGCGATGAGGTCCAACTTGCTCTGTCTGAGCACAAAGTCTAAGAACCCACGTGTCCCGATGGCCTCACAGACTTTGGGGTCACGTAGGACCTTGGGAACTAAGCGATGAGATAGTGTGCCTGTTCTCACATATGCGATAGATACCCACCAGACCTTGCAGGAACAGTTTGAAACCATGTCTCTAGCCTCTTCCGTTGGGGAGTTTATGGCCATTTAAAGATCAAAAGGTTGAGAGGACCTAGTCGTCTAACGTTTCAGGGCCAATATTTGAATTCACAACAAATTAAAACGTGCAATGACTTTTGGATGAAAGGAGGGCATTGGTGTTTTTTTAAGCGACTGGAGTTTTATGTCTCCTGGCCACAGGAAGTGACCCCAAATTGATGTCAAATGTTTGGGGGGCATTCCTTTGTAGTTAGATGAGATTCTGGAGGCAGTAAAGCAAATAAAGCAAAACATGGAAGCTCATAGATGCAAATATGGAGGATAAATACACCCTGT
>JAGFBZ010002822.1:0-25998 GCA_018398805.1 Hirundichthys speculiger
GGTCATGGCAAAGTTTGGCTTTTGGCACCAGTCTGCTGGAGAGAATGTAGGTCACTGCTTATATGCAAAATGAAGTATCCTGCAAGGGAGGATTGCAAAGCAGATTCAGAAGCCTCCATTAAGGCCTGGAGGCATCTGAAACTCAGCTTCAGCTGCTGCCATGGCAACATTCAGACGGAATGCTCCCTGTGATCCATCAAATGATATCACATGACCTCGATGACATCACAAAGGTTTGTGATGTCGAAAAAACCTTTTGTGTGTCAGATTAGAGAAAGTTCAGCCATTGCAGGGACATCTGCCATCCTTGATGCCAAGCACTGTGCTTGACCTTTTTTTTTATCGGTGTGGTGTGGCTCGTTGGTCTAGTAGTATGATTCTCGCTTAGGGTGCGAGAGGTCCCGGGTTCAATTCCTGGACGAGCCCAGCTGATGTTCCTGACATGTACATTCTGGCAAGCCAAGTGCTGCTGGCTTGATCTAGAAACCCTCCTTTAAGCCAAAATGTCATGTGCTGAGCATCGGTAAGGTAAGCTTGTTCTTGTCACACTAAACAAGCTTTGTTCCCTCCTGCCGTTGCACAAAGTCTGCATTCTGTAGTAGACCCTGAGTGGCTCTTCTGCACCCAACGTGAGGTTCCAACCCACGACCCTGAGATTAAGAGTCTCATTCTCTGCCGGCTGAGCTAGTTGGGCCTTGTGCAACTGACAGCTGTGCTGCCGGATCCTTCTGGACATCACCTGAACGTGTCATCACTGGTCACATTGACCAGGGGTGCAGGTAAAACTCTGTACTCTCGCATTGCTTTGGCAAAGTTACACCAAGTGCCAACATTCATTTTAGTGACTTACCACTGTTAAACCCAGATGTATTGGATTTATGTTTGTCCTTAGCCAGCAGTATGAAATAGCATTCTATGTCACACGCTCTGGTCTTAGAAATAACTTTGACCATGGTCGCTGGTGTCACTAACGACACATTACTGACCATGGAACCACAGGCTTGCAATCGGAGCTCTACCTCTAACTGACTGCAGAGAAGCAAAGCCAGAGCTAGCAGCCTCGCTGAGCCAGCAGATGTGTCTTTACCACAGCAGAACTGTGTCTATAGGTGTGTCAAAGGCCCTGGAAAAATTGTGGACACCAGTTGGCATCTTTGATGTTTGTCCGTATCAAGGGACATCATAGTTCTGAAAGAGTTTATCCTAACTAGGAGTAAAAGTCAGGTCTTGGATTTGACCTTAAAGTCCTCAAAGTCATTCGGTAATCTCACCTTACCGTGTGGCAACAAAATCTTTACCCTTTTCCAGTCTTCCTCTTAGTCCAGTGTCCTGTTGGGATACGCTGTTCTTGTTATTCCTCCCGGTGCAAACCTAAAAAATATGAGAAAGAAAAAGAACCACATGGAAACAGGTGATGTTGCTTTCCAAACTTGTTGCTTGGTCAATGATTCAAGCTCACAGCATGGATAGAAGTGTCCAAGGCTTCTTGATGTTTTGAAATTTTTACGCTGCTGCCACAAAACCATGTCCTTTTTTCTGCTGTCCAGTTAGTGAGGCTGTTAAGGGATTTTTTTCAAACCAACAGTAAAGCAGATTCAGGTCGTCAGTCAGTCGTTGGCTCCCTGGAGAGGTGGGAGTTGGAATTTGTGGTTGGTGATTGTTTATCAGGCCTTTATCTGATGGGTCATTGGTTGAAGAGGGCTTTTTTGTTTTGTTTTTTACACTTTAGCAGCACCCCTTAGCAGCTCTTCTCTCCTTCAGTCTGACCTGTTTGTATCAAATGCTTTCCCCACTCATGTACATAAGTACATGAAAGCTTTGGGGAAGACTATCTACTTCTTACGGCGCGTTCAGCTACCTTGTGAATTTTTCTGCGACTGAAGAGAACTTTTGAGGGGAGTCTTTACAGAGAAGCAGCGGTGGTGCCATACCAGAATTATGTAGACTGAAGTCAAGATGGATTTTCATTTTTCAAACATCGACGTGAAACTATCAGTTTAAATTAATAGGCAAAGTGGTTATATGGCCCAGCCCAACTACACACCCTTATGAAACTGTCTGGTTTTTTAACATTTAAAAATATGAACAACAACATGACAGTCCCTTGTTAGATATTTAATGGCATCTTCCAAAAAATAAAAATCCAGAGGATAAAAGCATCAAATGTATGAAAAGTGTGTCAGAAGTGGTATTTGAACCCACGCCTCCACCTGGAAACCAGAACACTTTGCGACAAGAAAGAGACAGACTGAAGTTTGATTACATTGTCACAGGTGGTTTCCAGAATTTGCAGCCCCCGCTTGTCTTGTCCTTTTCTAAAGCCTTTGACACACCTACAGACACAGTTCTGCTGTGGCGAAGACATCTGCCGGCTCAGCAAGGCTGCTAGCTCTTTCTTTGCTTCACTTAGAAAGTGGGCTCAGACACTACGAGTAATGGATGTCAGCGTTATGTGTGTGACAGGATTTTCTCACAGTGCTGGTCCAGTTTAGCTGTTAACTAATGGACAGGATACCAATGACTGGAACACAGGCTTTGAAGAGAAGTGGAGTGTAGAGTCTATGCCAGCAACAACCCATTAATATCACTGGCCATGTTTCCGTAAATGACAAAGAAACACGTCCCTGGGTGGGCTTGAACCACCAACCTTTCGGTTAACAGCCGAACGCGCTAACCCAATTGCGCCACAGAGACTGGTGACATCACTGCTTGGACGTGTGTGTGGTCTTCATTTTAACCCCACTCTTTTCTTTCTCTCTTGATTGTTGGCTTTATTGAATTTCTTTATATTTCCATGATTTGTGATGTGTCATCATCAAGTCAGTTCCACTGGAAGTAGCTTTAACCCGTTAACGTTCCGACGGCCCGCCCGCGGGCCGTCAGTCCGAATTTCTGTAGTTTCCGAAACTAAACTGTAATTTACACAGCTCAAATGTTACGTGAGGCACTCATGCGACATATCTTTGGAAAGCTAAGATTCTTGTGATTCAATCAATGTAAAGCATTTCAGGATATAACCCTAACAGCAGGTACAATCAATGCCTTTGTCACACCACAAACAAACAAACAAGAAGTCACGAAATCAACGCAACTCACCTTATGAGCGTTATAAAAGTCGTCCGATCAAAAATATTCCCACAAAAATGGTCTGGTTAAACTCACAAAGGTCCAGTTGATCTAATCCAGTAAAGTATTTAGTCCAAAATGCATTATTATACCAGAAAGTATCCACAAAAACGCCACTGGTAGCTGGTCAGTGTTCAGCAACTTCCGTGTTTTTTTTCGTCATAAAACGCTTCTTCCTGTGCTGACGTACGTGTGGCTGGTCTCAAAATGGAGGGGGGCTTCTGAGCTTTCGATTGACACCTTATACAGCCATACAGCAGTTTCCCTGTCCTGTCCACACCCTAGAATAGCCAATAAGGGCCAACGTTGAAACGAAGCCATGTCCTAGTTTGCTTCAGGAAAAAAACCAGCCAGTTAGAATCAATCGTGCTGATGACTGACGCATTGAATAGCCAATGAAATTCTGAAAACAACGATGTGACGGTCGAGGGGGTGGCGATAATGGGGAAACAAAGAAATCCCTGCGTAAATGCTAATTAGATAGTCTAGTGAATGCGCGTCATTGTTGCGCCTCAGCAGGGCGCACCAGTGTGGCTTATTTCTCAGCGTTTTTTCAGTTTGGGAGCGTATTTATTGTAGAAAATGGTGAAAAGGACTGTCCAAGAAGGAAGAGGAGGAATTTGCTCGTCGTGAAAGTTACGTGTCAGGAGAGGAGATCAGATAAGATCAGATAACAGAGCGCACGCCTGCGCAGAAGACATTTCCTCCGTTCGGAGAAGATTTTGCTCTGCATACGTAAGTATTTGACTAAATTGTGACTTATATTACAGCTTATATTATATTATTACGTATATATTGTATCATAATTGGTAGTATTATTCATATTATTATTACGTTTTACTGTATATTTCGACATAAACAAGTTTTACTTTGAATAAATACAAAAGCCTTTGTTTGTGTGTGTGTGGGGGGGGAGGAGTATGTGTGAGTTGTTTGTTGGGGTGTGTGTGTGTGTGTGGGGGGGGTCATTGTGTAAAGTAGTACAATACAGAAAAGATGGAACATTTTGTAAATGACTTATTTCTTTATTTTCACATAATGGGCAGTCATCTGAGGACTCAGATGTGGATTGGGAGCCAGTCAGCAAGTGGTCACATAGAGGGACAAAGGTGCAGATGGACATTGGCAGATGAAGGACATCTCAGTTCCACCAGCGGTGAAGGAGTACAGCCGGTATGTGCTGTATATTCAACTATGTATTCATTTTGAAATGAAACAATTTTTGTGTTGCACATATTTATGTTTTTGTATATATTTTTTTCATTGTTGTTCCAGGTGTATGGGTGGAGAGGAGAGATCCCTCTGCACCAGAAGGCATTCTGGGAGACCCTCACCGAGCAGCTGGCAGAAGCAGGGTCTTCCTCCACAGCCAGACCTGTCCCACCTCCTGCTCCGCGTGGAGCACATCACATACTGGTTTATATCAGTGGGCAGAGGACTACTGGTAGGCTGAAGTGCAGGCACTGTCATGCTAAAACACAGTTGAAATGCTCCTCATGTGATGTACCTTTGTGCTTGATACCGACTAGAGATTGCTACAGTGACTGGCATGCTGCCAACCTGTAAATGGTTATAATTGTAAATATGTTCAAATATGTGAATAGTTTGCTGTGTTGTAAAATATAAATTACATTTTCCACAACAACACTTGTTTTGACTCTTTTTATATGCAAAATTTAGCTTTATGTTTCAGTAACTTTTTTTCAGCAATATTGATAGTGAATCTGAATGTGGGATAGGATACCTCTAAGTGTCACCTTTCATTAGAGGCCAAGATTATGACTGTACGATGAAGCGTTCAAGAGTTATGTCCTTTTATCCGAGGTATGTGGCCATGTTTATCCAAGTGCCATTTTGGAGTCTCCAAATGTGCCATTTTTGGAAACGCCTAGACATACTCTTACAAAAACGTGTGTAAAATACTCATTTTTAGTGGTATTGTTATCAAATTTGAACTTGCACTAGGTAAGGCTTCATGCTGTGGTCCCATTGTGTTTTCCAGCTAATAAGTCACAGCTGCACTCATCTGCAGACATCTGTTTACAAAAAAAATTCAGGCGGAAATAAAAAACTTAAATTTCTGTGTGTTCAAACTTAGATTACTCAATGCTAGTAGCACTTACAGTGATTCTGACAGTTGTGGGAAAAACTTCAGAGTGTTACCTTTCAAAAGAGACCAAAACCATCCATGTGCTACAAACGGTTCAAGAATAGCTTTCAATGTACTTTGGGTATGCCTTGGATAGGCGTTTTATGCGAATTATACAGGAATGTTAAGGGGTTAATCAATACAGGAGGTGGTGTGCAGCAACTTTTGGGGAGCACTTAGAAAACAGTCCAAACAACTTCAATCAAGCAGCAAACAAGTTCTTGCTTTCCCGATTCATTTCAGCATTATTATTTTGAGGACAGCCAGCCTGCTGGAGAGGATGTAGATCACTGCTTATATGCAAAATGAAGTATCCTGCCATCACCAATCAAACAAATAGAAAAGGTCACCAGTTCTTTGAAAGGGAAATATTGAAACCAAACTCCAGATTTCATGATTTTATGATGTGATTGTCGCTGAAGTGAAAGGCCTCATGGGGCTTTAGGAAAAATCTGAGGACCACTGGGCAGGTTTGGGCAGGTGATATCACAATAATCAAATTAGATGACAAATCTACTTCCATTCCAAATTTTGGTTCATACTGAAGATATTTCTTATTTACAGTATGCCTTTATCGCAAACCACTTTAAAGTTATAGCCTTTTGAAACCTTGATATCAAAATTGAACATTTTCCAATATGGCCGCCACCTTGTGACATCATAATATGCAAATTATATGAATAATTTCACTACCATCACAGACTTTGAGTCATACTGAACAATTTTCTCATTGACACTATACCTTTATCTCAAACTGCTTTCAAGTTATAGCCTTTTGAAATCTTGATATCAAAATGGTTTATTTTCTTGAAAAAACTCTGGCGCCTAAAGGGTTAAGTAGTTAAGCTACAGCAGGGATGTCTGCTAAGGTGTCTGCAACATTTTGCTTTAGCAGTGGGCATTCCCATAAGAGCGGGCTCAAAGTGCAGACACCTAAGGCACGTCCTGACCATTGTATTGGGCTGTTTAACACGTAAACCTGGAATATGATATCAGTTCAACTTATGTGAAAACCTTCATAGCAGAATAGCGTCTTATCGGAATTAGTCAATAATAAAATTTTTGTTGTTAATGTTTAAGTAGTCAATGTCTTCAGAGCTGCAAAACTATTTACAAATAGTTTTGTTGTTAATGTTTAAGTAGTCAATGTCTTCAGAGCTGCAAAACTATTTGTAAATGTTTACTGTCAGAAAGAGGTACGAGCCTGTTGTCTGGTTTGCATTTTTACCATTTATCTTGAGCAGGGAGAACAAGCCATTAGCCAGCAATGCCACACTGAACTGTGAAGCGGGGCAGTCAAATGTAACTTCCGTGGGTGTCACTTGACAAGAGCGTAAAAAGTCACTTAACGTGGCAGAGACACAGCCACATCACAACTTTCCCTGACCGGGAATTGAACCCGGGCCGTGGCGGTGAGAGCGCCAAATCCTAGCCACTAGACCATCAGGGACACAGTCGCTGGGGTATGGCTACTGGAAACCCAAAGGCTTTTGGCACTCTTCTCAATGCGAGGTAACATGGACCTATCAGAGGGACTTTCAGTCACTGTTCTTCAGTCTACTCTTCTTCTAAGAGTAATGTTGTTTTGTGCTAAGTAAGAAAAAAGCACCAACCTGGAATCTTAAGAGGAGCTTTTCGTTAGCCTCATAGCATAATTGCCTAAGTCATATTTTAAGGTTTTCGGAAAAACAGAAAAATGCCTTTTGCTGGAAAACAGATAGGACTTTTTATTTTATACTTTGCCAGTTATTTCGAACAGATGTGTGAACACGTTTCTTAAAAAAGAAAAGAAACAACAAGAACTACATCACAAAGAAAAGTGACTTAGGCAAATCTTGCAGAACATATGCCATTACTTAGGCATTTTTACTCTTACATACATCTACATTACATTGCTTACATTTTCTTCTTACATTTCTCTTGCCAAAATTTACCAGGCTATTAAGTCCCACTCAGGTGCCGGGTGCATTTTCAAAATGTCTATTGATGAGGGAGGTTGTCATAGTACTGGTGGGCCACTCTTGGTAGTATTGGCTTCATTGCCTGCAGGTCATTGAATTTCCTGACAGTAATTGGTAACTGAGCAGAAAAGAGTCGGACCCAGTGGAACGGTTCTTTGGGAATGCTGAGTCGCTGAGGAAGGTCCTCCCAGTCAGACTCAAAATCTAACTTGTACCGAATTCTACCATCTGCCAAGTACTGGAGAGCCCGAAGGTCATGGACTGTGGGGTCACCAGCTTTTCTACCTGGTCGGATGTTGGTGACATAGGCCCCTGATAGCTTCATGAAATCGTTGTGGTATACCTGGGTGACCTTGTACGGGGATGGACGCAAACGTGCAGTCTGAAAGATGACAATGTAATCACGTGGAGTGTGAATATCTGTCAAGGTACGCCGTTCAATGAGGCTATGCATGGAGTCACACTCCATTTGGGTGTGCCCTGCAACCAGAAATTTTTGTTCTATGGTGACACCATGCTTCATGGCCAGATCTATGTATGCATTTGCAATGGTACAGCACCGATTTTGGTAGCCACAGCCATCACTCCAGACTATGACTTTCTCAACATTTTGGTTGGCCTCTAGGAGCAACTTAAAGTGTTTGAACTGCAGATGGGCAAAAACCTCACTACTAAGGGAGCCCTCATGCTCCTCCCAGGCGTAACAGTACCCATCTTTGTTACCAAGGTTGAAGCAAGTGAAGTTGTGCATCTGTAACTTAGTTTTATAATATATCGCGCTAGCTTTTGTCTTGGGACACAGAAGAACACACTGAAGGTCCATTGTCCACACTGAGACTTTCTCACTGGATTTCTGTTTATCCTTACTTTTTTCAGCTTGAGCCTGAGCCTTTAATTTCATGTGAGTAGTAAGAGTATCCTGATCTATATTTCCTACCTTGGCACCAACACATACATCACATTGGTCTTTTCGTGGTACGAACACGGAGTATTTTTGCTCACTGAAAACATTTCGGAAATACGTCTCACTCACAACCCGTACTCCACTCTCACTAGCAGCGTTCTGGTATTCTTTGTACAGGTCACTCAGAACTGTTCCTGGCTCCAGAAACTTCCTATCTTGATAGGAGGGAACCTGGCGGCAGTAATGGGATGGAACAGTTGGCAGCCCAGAGAGCCATTCTTTCAGGAAGGTGTGGTCAGCATCAGCTATTGGTGAATGTGCACCTAAAATGTACAAAGAAAACATGGAAATTAGAATGGAGATATTAACTAACATCTTGGCCCTAATGATAACTCTCACCCAGCACATACACACAATTATAATTTACAGTTTACAAGTACGCTCTTTATTTCAGTTACTCACCTGTCCTATTGGTCTTAGGTTTGGGTAAAGCTGCTTTGGTTTTCATGTCCAAAGCTAACCATGATCCGATTGTTCTGGGGGCAATGCCAAGAGTTGAACAGAAAAGAGTCTTACACACAGGTAATTTATGTCTATTTCCCAGTTGCAAGTGGTATGACTGAGACTTTGTCCTCCTTGATACAGTACCACCTTTCTTCTGCTTTATAGGCACCTGCAGGTAAAGGAAAGTAAAATCACCAATCAAGATACTTTAGATTGAAAGCTGGACTGAAAGAAATAAAACACAGGCTGATTAGATAAGGATGGAGTAGAGATGACAAATTTGCTATGACAAACCACTTACATGTTCAACCAAAGTCTGGATGTACAGCTTGCGTGTCTCCCAGGAGGGCATGGACCAAAAACTGTTGAAGATATTTGTTCGCTCTTCATCACTGAGGAGTTCACAACTTCGTTTCTTTGACCTTAAGCAGTACTGTGATTTGCAGGGTGGACCCATGGTCTTTGGCTCTCTTTCCTGTCCCTTTGCATTCTTGAAACTTTCCCCCTTAAGGCGTTTTTCTTTTATCACCTGTCGCTTCCACATGTGTGGCCTTGGACACTTATGACGTTTCACAACTGGAGCTTCAAGTGCAGCCCCTGTTTCTTCTCTCCTCTCACCTCCAACCTCCTCTCCTGTTTCTTCCTCACTTTGTTGAGACGAGTCTGTATCACTATTACTTTCTGAAGAGTCATCTTTCTCTGGTCTATAGTCTGCATCCAAGTAAGAGTCATGTTCACTTTCTGACCATGAATCAGAAGCTGCACTGGAGGATTCAACTGTTGTTTCTTCTTCAATCTGTTGCCCAGTCTCTAGCTCACTTCCTGACTGGCATTCTTTCTCAGGTCTATAGTCCTTCTCAAAATTAGTATCATCAAGTACATTTCCTGAACCTGAAGCAAAAGAAAAGAAAATGAGTGTTTTAACCTGTTAAAAATGTAAAACTATATTACATAAGTCCTATAATCAACTAAAAGTACATTTACTGTATTAAAAATTAAAAGAATATGAACTAGCTTACCAGATGAATCAAAGAGAAGAGTCAATGCCTCAATTGCTCCCAGCTTAGCTCTCTTTTTCTCAGGGGCTGCCATCTTGTATATAGCGTCAAAAATGCCTAAGTCGAATCGATGACTTAGGCAGATTGTGATAATGCAATGTAACAAGCACTCTGATTGGCTGTGGATATAGCCAATAAGACACATTGATGCAGCAGCCTTAGGAGAGTAGAGTTAGGCAGATATCTCAATTTCGCCAAAATATGACTTAGGCAATTATGCTATGAGGCTAACGTTTTGCTCCAATAGAGACAGAGATTTATAGTTGGGCAATCCATGTTAAAGTGAAGAGCAGGATGAAAGCTCCAGATGGCACAATTTCCCACTCAGCTTTCCCAGCCCTCAAATGGCACTTTGAAACCAATTGGGAAGGGAAGTTCATCATTCTTGTCACACCCTCATGCCGTTGAACAAACAGGACACAAATTCTAGGGCACCTAACTGGCGAGTGCATTGGAACTGACTGCACCCAAAGTGGGGCACGAACCCACGACCCTGAGATTAAGAGTCTCATGCTCTGCCAGCTGAGCTAGTTGGGCCTTGGGTAACAAAGCGCTGCACTCTCGGATCTTTCTGGACACCACCTGAACGTGTCATGACTGGTCAGATTGGGCAGGGGTGCAGGTAAAACTCTTCACTCTCGCATTGCTTTGGCAAAGTTACACCGAGTGGCAACATTCATTTTAGTGACTTACCATTGTTAAACCCAGTTGTACTGCATTTATGGCTGTCCTTAGCAAGACGGAAAGACGGCAAGGACATAGGTCTAGTGATGACAGCTCAAGAGATCTGCTTTCTGTGGTTGTTGTGGCCGAGTGGTTAAGGCGATGGACTAGAAATCCATTGGGGTTTCCCCGCGCAGGTTCAAATCCTGCCAACAACGGCGGGTGCTTTTACCTGCTCGCCAATCTGACTCTCCTGTCAAAGACTGGAGGCCTCTCGTACTGACCTTCCATACAGTTCCACGCTCACGTTGGACTGTACTAAATGTCAGCATGTCCGCTGCTCCACGTGCATTTTTTTGCTGGCATACGTACTTTTCTGCGGTTTTGTCCGTTGGCGACACTTGGAGGCGATGCGGTGAAGTTTCAAACATTAGGAATCATTTCCTCCAATATTTGTATCTCACTACACGTGAAAGTATGGCGCCATGTATATTGTGAATGAAAACTTTGTTGTGATTGTGGTATAGTGGTGAGCATAGCTGCTTTCCAAGCAGAAGACCCAGGTTCTGTTCCTGGCTACTGCAAGCAAATGAGCTTTCCTGTCTTCTGCCAGTCACCTTGGGCTATCTTTACAGCAGGGGTGTCAAAAGTCGGTCGTGGAGAGCCGCTGTCCTGCAGGTTTTAGATGTTTCCCTCCTTATTCACACCCTGATACAGGGGGCTGTGTCCTTAATAGACATGTGCTGACCTTGATGACAAAATGATGGTGGTCATTAATTAGGATCAGGTGTGTTAAAGCAGGGAAACATGCAAAATCTGCAGGACAGTGGCCCTCTAGTACTGACTTTGGACACCCCTGCTTTACAGGCTATCTCCTTCAACAATAGAAGAGGGCTTCTTCTTACTCATCCCTCCTACTAATCTGCTTTGCAGTGCACAGATGACAAAGAAATTGAAATGGAGTCCTTTCATCCATCCTAAAGCACTATTGCTGCAAAGCAGCTAGCATGAACAAATACATCTTACCTTTCACCACTTCTGTAAACACCACTGGTGCCAGGAGGTAGCACTAGTGTCTGGACCAAGTCATGAAAGCCACAGCGTCTGAAGTTGGATTAGACACTGCTACCCCTTCTGTCCAGCAAAAAAGGCCCTCGCTACTGCCAGGAAAGTCCTGCTATGTT
Source organism: Hirundichthys speculiger (assembly GCA_018398805.1). Taxonomy (NCBI): domain Eukaryota; kingdom Metazoa; phylum Chordata; class Actinopteri; order Beloniformes; family Exocoetidae; genus Hirundichthys; species Hirundichthys speculiger. Next base: position 11,550 of record JAGFBZ010002822.1, read on the forward strand.
TTGGCAAACTTACACGTACAGGCAAAATTCATTTCAGTGACTGACTACTGCTGACGTTAATCACACTTGGACTGTATCTATGTTTGTACTGAGCCTGCAGTATCAAGTAGGATTCTATGTCACGCGCTCTGGCCCTAGGAATACCTTCGTCCATGGTCTCTGGCACCTCTAATGCCACATTTCCCAATGTGGAGTCATCAGGGACCACAGGCGCGCAATCAGAGCTTTGCCTTCAACTGTTGCAGTCGGTCTGGAAATAGGGTGCATTACTGCCGTCTGTCATGCACAAGTCACATAGTGTCCAGCAGCTGCAGTCCTGGTCCGTTTAAATGCAGGTGCTGCTGGTGAATGAGTTGGGAGGAGGGCCTGTGTGTGAGTGTTGCCTTCACAAGCGGTCACGGCAAAGTTTGGCTTTTGGCACCAGTCTGCTGGAGAGAATGTAGGTCACTGCTTATATGCAAAATGAAGTATCCTGCAAGGGAGGATTGCAAAGCAGATTCAGAAGCCTCCATTAAGGCCTGGAGGCATCTGAAACTCAGCTTCAGCTGCTGCCATGGCAACATTCAGACGGAATGCTCCCTGTGATCCATCAAATGATATCACATGACCTCGATGACATCACAAAGGTTTGTGATGTCGAAAAACCTTTTGTGTGTCAGATTAGAGAAAGTTCAGCCATTGCAGGGACATCTGCCATCCTTGATGCCAAGCACTGTGCTTGACCTTTTTTTGTCAGCGTGGTGTGGCTCGTTGGTCTAGTAGTATGATTCTCGCTTAGGGTGCGAGAGGTCCCGGGTTCAATTCCTGGACGAGCCCAGCTGATGTTCCTGACATGTACATTCTGGCAAGCCAAGTGCTGCTGGCTTGATCTAGAAACCCTCCTTTAAGCCAAAATGTCATGTGCTGAGCATCGGTAAGGTAAGCTTGTTCTTGTCACACTAAACAAGCTTTGTTCCCTCCTGCCGTTGCACAAAGTCTGCATTCTGTAGTAGACCCTGAGTGGCTCTTCTGCACCCAACGTGAGGTTCCAACCCACGACCCTGAGATTAAGAGTCTCATTCTCTGCCGGCTGAGCTAGTTGGGCCTTGTGCAACTGACAGCTGTGCTGCCAGATCCTTCTGGACATCACCTGAACGTGTCATCACTGGTCACATTGACCAGGGGTGCAGGTAAAACTCTGTACTCTCGCATTGCTTTGGCAAAGTTACACCAAGTGCCAACATTCATTTTAGTGACTTACCACTGTTAAACCCAGATGTATTGGATTTATGTTTGTCCTTAGCCAGCAGTATGAAATAGCATTCTATGTCACACGCTCTGGTCTTAGAAATAACTTTGACCATGGTCGCTGGTGTCACTAACGACACATTACTGACCATGGAACCACAGGCTTGCAATCGGAGCTCTACCTCTAACTGACTGCAGAGAAGCAAAGCCAGAGCTAGCAGCCTCGCTGAGCAGGCAGATGTGTCTTTACCACAGCAGAACTGTGTCTATAGGTGTGTCAAAGGCCCTGGAAAAATTGTGGACACCAGTTGGCATCTTTGATGTTTGTCCGTATCAAGGGACATCATAGTTCTGAAAGAATTTATCCTAACTAGGAGTAAAAGTCAGGTCTTGGATTTGACCTTAAAGTCCTCAAAGTCATTCGGTAATATCACCTTACCGTGTGGCAACAAAATCTTTACCCTTTTCCAGTCTTCCTCTTAGTCCAGTGTCCTGTTGGGATACGCTGTTCTTGTTATTCCTCCCGGTGCAAACCTAAAAAATATGAGAAAGAAAAAGAACCACATGGAAACAGGTGATGTTGCTTTCCAAACTTGTCGCTTGGTCAATGATTCAAGCTCACAGCATGGATAGAAGTGTCCAAGGCTTCTTGATGTTTTGAAATTTTTACGCTGCTGCCACAAAACCATGTCCTTTTTTCTGCTGTCCAGTTAGTGAGGCTGTTAAGGGATTTTTTTCAAACCAACAGTAAAGCAGATTCAGGTCGTCAGTCGTTGGCTCCCTGGAGAGGTGGGAGTTGGAATTTGTGGTTGGTGATTGTTTATCAGGCCTTTATCTGATGGGTCATTGGTTGAAGAGGGCTTTTTTGTTTTGTTTTTTACACTTTAGCAGCACCCCTTAGCAGCTCTTCTCTCCTTCAGTCTGACCTGTTTGTATCAAATGCTTTCCCCACTCATGTACATAAGTACATGAAAGCTTTGGGGAAGACTATCTACTTCTTACAGCACTTTCAGCTACCTTGTGAATTTTTCTGCGACTGAAGAGAACTTTTGGGGGGAGTCTTTACAGAGAAGCAGCGGTGGTGCCATACCAGAATTATGTAGACTGAAGTCAAGATGGATTTTCATTTTTCAAACATCGACGTAAAATTATCAGTTTAAATTAATAGGCAAAGTGGTTATATGGCCCAGCCCAACTACACACCCTTATGAAACTGTCTGGTTTTTTAACATTTAAAAATATGAACAACAACATGACAGTCCCTTGTTAGATATTTAATGGCATCTTCCAAAAAAATAAAAATCCAGAGGATAAAAGCATCAAATGTATAAAAAGTGTGTCAGAAGTGGTATTTGAACCCACGCCTCCACCTGGAAACCAGAACACTTTGCGACAAGAAAAGAGACAGACTGAAGTTTGATTACATTGTCGCAGGTGGTTTCCAGAATTTGCAGCCCCCGCTTGTCTTGTCCTTTTCTAAAGCCTTTGACACACCTACAGACACAGTTCTGCTGTGGTGAAGACATCTGCTGGCTCAGCAAGGCTGCTAGCTCTTTCTTTGCTTCACTTAGAAAGTGGGCTCAGACACTACGAGTAATGGATGTCAGCGTTATGTGTGTGACAGGATTTTCTCACAGTGCTGGTCCAGTTTAGCGGTTAACTAATGGACAGGATACCAATGACTGGAACACAGGCTTTGAAGAGAAGTGGGGTGTAGAGTCTATGCCAGCAACAACCCATTAATATCACTGGCCATGTTTCCGTAAATGACAAAGAAACACGTCCCTGGGTGGGCTTGAACCACCAACCTTTCGGTTAACAGCCGAACGCGCTAACCCAATTGCGCCACAGAGACTGGTGACATCACTGCTTGGACGTGTGTGTGGTCTTCATTTTAACCCAACTCTTTTCTTTCTCTCTTGATTGTTGGCTTTATTGAATTTCTTTATATTTCCATGATTTGTGATGTGTCATCATCAAGTCAGTTCCACTGGAAGTAGCTTTAATCAATACAGGAGGTGGTGTGCAGCAACTTTTGGGGGGCACTTAGAAAACAGTCCAAACAACTTCAATCAAGCAGCAAACAAGTTCTTGCTTTCCCGATTCATTTCAGCATGATTATTTTGAGGACAGCCAGCCTGCTGGAGAGGATGTAGATCACTGCTTATATGCAAAATGAAGTATCCTGCCATCACCAATCAAACAAATAGAAAAGGTCACCAGTTCTTTGAAAGGGAAATATTGAAACCAAACTCCAGATTTCATGATTTTATGATGTGATTGTCGCTGAAGTGAAAGGCCTCATGGGGCTTTAGGAAAAATCTGAGGACCACTGGGCAGGTTTGGGCAGGTGATATCACAATAATCAAATTAGATGACAAATCTACTTCCATTCCAAATTTTGGTTCATACTGAAGATATTTCTTATTTACAGTATGCCTTTATCGCAAACCCACTTTAAAGTTATAGCCTTTTGAAACCTTGATATCAAAATGGTTTTTTTCTTGAAAAAACTCTGGCGCCTAAAGGGTTAAGTAGTTAAGCTACAGCAGGGATGTCTGCTAAGGTGTCTGCAACATTTTGCTTTAGCAGTGGGCATTCCCATAAGAGCGGGCTCAAAGTGCAGACACCTAAGGCACGTCCTGACCATTGTATTGGGCTGTTTAACACGTAAACCTGGAATATGATATCAGTTCAACTTATGTGAAAACCTTCATAGCAGAATAGCGTCTTATCGGAATTAGTCAATAATAAAATTTTTGTTGTTAATGTTTAAGTAGTCAATGTCTTCAGAGCTGCAAAACTATTTACAAATAGTTTTGTTGTTAATGTTTAAATAGTCAATGTCTTCAGAGCTGCAAAACTATTTGTAAATGTTTACTGTCAGAAAGAGGTACGAGCCTGTTGTCTGGTTTGCATTTTTACCATTTATCTTGAGCAGGGAGAACAAGCCGTTAACCAGCAATGCCACACTGAACTGTGAAGCGGGGCAGTCAAATGTAACTTCCGTGGGTGTCACTTGACAAGAGCGTAAAAAGTCACTTAACGTGGCAGAGACACAGCCACATCACAACTTTCCCTGACCGGGAATTGAACCCGGGCCGTGGCGGTGAGAGCGCCAAATCCTAGCCACTAGACCATCAGGGACACAGTCGCTGGGGTATGGCTACTGGAAACCCAAAGGCTTTTGGCACTCTTCTCAATGCGAGGTAACATGGACCTATCAGAGGGACTTTCAGTCACTGTTCTTCAGTCTACTCTTCTTCTAAGAGTAATGTTTTTTTGTGCTAAGTAAGAAAAAAGCACCAACCTGGAATCTTAAGAGGAGCTTTTGCTCCAATAGAGACAGAGATTTATAGTTGGGCAATCCATGTTAAAGTGAAGAGCGGGATGAAAGCTCCAGATGGCACAATTTTCCACTCAGCTTTCTACACCTTGTTGCCCTCAAATGGCACTTTGAAACCTATAGACCTTTTCAGGCCAGCCCCCCGGAAGTACCCCGTCCGCCATTGCTGGAGTGTGCTACAGAGCGACACAGAGCGACAATTTCACAGATTTCGCAGATTAACCAGTGTTTTTGTCTTTATACAAATATATATATTTTTATAATGTCGAGTCGGTCGAGTGGGAATACATGTTCCGCCATAAACTGTGCCAACAATGGCGTGAAAATTCAACAATGGAAGAAGAAAGTATGTGAAATACACAAGCCTTTACTGCACGAAGACTGCCTTGTTTGCAGAACAAGAAGTTAGGAAGACGTGGGTGAAAAATATCAACAGAAAGGACTTTGTTCCAAATGAATACAGCCGGGTGAGTTTTCGTTAACATTCAATCTCGTACTACTCATAGTCTCGCTGAGAGTCCCGGACGATTCTGGCCGAAAGAACAGCAGTATGAGGCTACTGTAGCCCTCGGCGCTAGCACAAGCCTATAAATCAATGAATGAATGAATTAATTAGGAGAATGATAAAATAAATTAAATATAACATTAACACATAGCCTAATTTACCGCTAGCGTTAACGTTACAGTAGCATAATCTTTATGGCTTGTTGACGTTAGTTATAGCCAGCATTGCAGCGTTCCACAGTTTTTAGTGTTTGATTATGGGAATAGATCATGCTATTTCCATAACCAATCATTAAAAACAGCAATAAACTACCTTCATCTGTAACTGGAGGCCACTGCCTAACATCATCAATCCAAGACATGTCTGCGTTATCCGTAACAAATGCTCCACGCTGCTGTGTTTGGGTTAGTTGGTGGAGCACCGCACCCTCCAGTTATGGCGGGGCCACTAGGGGGCGCATGTCCACAATTTTCAAGTCGAAAAGGTGTATTGGGAAGGTAAGCTCATCATTCTAGTCACACCCTCATGCCGTTGAACAAACAGGACACAAATTCTAGAGCAGGCTTAACACCTGACTGGCAAGTGCATTGGAACTGACTGCACCCAACGTGGGGCTCGAACCCACGACCCTGAGATTAAGAGTCTCATGCTCTGCCAGCTGAGCTAGTTGGGCCTTGGGTAACAAAGCGCTGCACTCTCGGATCTTTCTGGACACCACCTGAACGTGTCATGACTGGTCAGATTGGGCAGGGGTCCAGGTAAAACTCTTCACTCTCGCATTGCTTTGGCAAAGTTACACCGAGTGGCAACATTCATTTTAGTGACTTACCATTGTTAAACCCAGTTGTACTGCATTTATGGCTGTCCTTAGCAAGCATTGTGAAATAGCATTCTATGTCACACGCTCTGGTCCTAGGTATACCTTTGTCCATGGTCGCTGGTGTCACTAACGACACATTACTGACCATGGAACCACCAGGGACCACAATCAGAGCTCTACCTCCAACTGAGTGCAGAGAAGCAAAGCCAAAGCTAGCAGCCTCGCTGAGCCAGCAGACGTGTCTTTACTACAGCAGAACTGTGTCTATAGGTGTGTCAAAGGCACTGGAAAAATTGTGGACACCAGTTGGCATCTTTGATGCTTGTCCGCATCTAGGAAAATCATAGTTCTGAAAGAGTTTTTTCTTAACTAGGAGTAAAAGCCAGGTCTTGGCTTTTACAGTCATTCTGTAATGTTACCTTACCATGTTTTCACGCTGTGGCAACAAAACCCTTTTCCAGTCTTCCTCTGAGTCCAGTGTCCTGTTGGACCAGTGTTCTGGTTCATCCTACTGGTGCAAAGCTGAAAAATATGAGAAAGAAAAAGAGGCACATGTAAAACATGTGCAGGAGAGTGATCATGGTGTTAGGCCATGCTTTTCAAACAAGCAGTGAAGCAGATTCAGATCGTCAGTCAGTCGTTGGCTCCCTGCAGAGGTGGGGGGGTGGAATTTGTAGTTCACCCATTGACTGGCTCATTTACTGACCCAGACTTTTTGCTTCTGCTGCACCTTTGGTTTGCTGCAGTAAGTTGCTTTGTCAGTTGTAGAACCTTTTAAACCTGTTTAGAAAGTTTCACAGATGAGGGGCATGCAGCAGGCAATGAAGACAGTAACGAGAATGGCCGTATCAGCGTCATCCTCATCTATCCCTGCCACAATGGTGAAAAAGACACTCAATGATCAGGTAGTGAAATTCTTGCACCTGGTTTTGGATTAGGCACCTTTCACACATAAGGTTGACATGACAACCAGTAGACCAGGAAAACCGTCCTTGATGCTACTGGGCCAAGTCATGCATTTTTATCCATCCATCTTCTGTTCTCCCTTCTTTCTGGTGTGGTTCACAGAGGTTCTGCAGACTATGTTAGCTGCCATTGGGCGAGAGGCAAGGTACAGTTTGGACAAGACATCAGTCTCTGACATTGCTCACTGAGGCTAAATATTTGGGATTATGGTCCACATTGGGGTCTGCAGCTCGCTTAGCATGTGAGAGGTAGCAGGATCGATACCTGCATTCTCCACTATTACACTCTCTCTCTTGGATTTGACCAAAGTCTGAAGCACCCTGGTTCAATCTCAGGTTTCAGCAACACCAACTTCTCCTGGCATTAACCTCAAGTCCACATTCAGCGTAAGTGGACATCATGTCCAGTCCATGGATGGAAATGCATGTTCAAAGAAGATAAACCTTCACCCTCCACAAAGAAAACAAAGCTCTTTAAACACCCTTCACTGCTTCACCCTAACTTTATTCTGTTTCAAAAGGTATTTATAACACGTTACGTAATTAGTCCACAACAGTCTGGATGAGACAGAGGACACAGGTCAATAACTTTTTTTTGGGAATCTTTATCTACAATTTGTGCCATAAAAACAGAAATATTTTTAAAACTCATTGAGTGATATGGCTGCTTGCCTGCAAGCAACTAAAAAATTGTCGAGACTGAACAAACTGAAATCATGCAACACAACCTTCTGAACAATATGTTGCATTTCTTTAAGATAAGCAATACGTTAACGCTGAAATTCTTCAAGTCCATGAATACCTAACCTCTTGGATTTGTGGTCCACTCTGCATAGTTTATTGAAAGATTCTGGGTATTTGAAGTGGACAAACACCATATTTCTTTAATGGTTGGAAATTTGGATTGAACAAAGCCTTCCTGCCTGCATCTGAATGAATGAATGAAAAATACTTTAATAATCCCCGCGGGGAAATTGGCTCGTTGCAGCATATACAAAAATATACATAAATAGACAGGACATTAAATCGACATTAAATAGACATTAAATCTGGCAGTGGATCAGGAGAAGAATGTTGCAGGTGTCTAGGTAGTGCCTGCATAGAAGCGTGGCCCTCATCATTGCTTGTTGTTAAGTTGTGTAGCCGACTGTAGAAAGACCAAAAACATAGGTCTAGTGATGACAGCTCAAGAGATCTGCTTTCTGTGGTTGTTGTGGCCGTACCCTGCAGTTTCTGGACTGCCTCTGAGGTCCTAACACATCCTAACAAGGTCCGAACACTTCCGAACGAGGTCCGAACAAGGTCCGAACAAATTGCAACAAGATCAAAGAGTTTCAAGCAAGGTCCGAACAAGGTCCGAACACCTCCGAACGAGCACTAGGATGGGGCAAAAGGTCACGTGATGTGGGAGGGGGCGTGGCTACCGCTCGAAAGAGTCTGACATTTTTTTGAGCGGTAGAACGCTTGGACCATCGCCGAGGTAAGTCAAGGAAAATTGAGTTACACTCATAAAAGCAATGCTATGAATAAGCCGAATGTTAAACTGTGTGACAAAAAATACGCAGTTTAGTTTTCCGTCCTTTTGACACCTTATTTAACTTGTAATTCAACTTTCTGGTAAAGTAGCTGCTTTGATAACGGAGGTTCTGCCTGTAATGAATGAATGAATGAATGAATGAATGCTTTATTTCGGTTTAAAACAAAAATAAAATCATGTTTTACAAAAAGAAAATTTCAGATAACCACCGAAAAAGGAATAGGCTGAAGCCCCAAGGCTTATTTTTAATGCTTTAATGCTTTAATGCTTTAATGGCATCGTTGTACGCACCAGCGCTGTGCAGCGACGTTGGGGATACTGGTGATGTGACAGAATCAGAAGACTAATATTAATTTATCGATATGTTTGTATTGATATGTAAACAACCGATTTGTCGGGAAAAGCCTAAAGATGTGAAGTTTTGCGAAGCGAAGTTTTCCCGTTTACGCGCAAAATCCATGCATTTCTGGCGCGAATCGCGCAATTTCTATTTTTCAATATCAAATCAACATGTCATAATTATATGTTATATATATATAGTATATATTCATATTTTTGCATTCTTATTAGTTATATTAAATCTTATTTAGTGGTACCAGATTCATCTTTGTGACTGGGCACAGATTTCAGAGTGGGGGGCACAGATTTGGCTGAGAGAGGTTTTTTCTTTAAAAAAGACAACTCGACTTGATTTGCTACCCTGTGCCCCCCCCGGCTACGGCCTTATATATATATATATATATATATATATATATATATATATATATATATATATATAGATATATATATATATATATATATATATATATATATATATATATATATATATATATATATATATATATATAGATATATATATACATATATATATATATATATATATATATATATATATATGTATAAGATATTTATAAGATAAAAAAACAACATTCTTGGTAGATGATATTTACAGATTGTGTATTTACAGAGAACTGGCTGTGTGGGGGTGGGGGGAGAGGTGGATGAGAAATGAGAAGATCAAGTGTAGCTTAGTCCTGTTTGTGACACAGAGGTGTGAATCTGTGAGAGGTAGGTGTGTGTGTTTGAAGGGGTGATTGTGTGGCTGTGGGGGGGAGGGTCCATGTTTTAGAGTTCTGTAGGGGGGTGGGGTACAGTGGTTCACTACAGGGGGGGGGGGTATGGCTTTCACAGCTCTGGAGAAGAAGCTGTCTCTGAGTCTTTTTGTGGTGGCTTTGATGTTTCTGTACTCCTTCCCCGATGGAAGTGGTTCAAACAGTGCATTGCCCAGGTGGGTGGGATTGGCTGCCATGCGTCTGGCCCTCTTCTGGACTTGTGCAGTGTAGACTGAGTCCAGATCAGGTAGACGGCAGCCCACAATCCCCTGTGCCGTTCTCACCACCCGGGCTAGGTCCTTTTTGTTCTGTGATGTGCTGTTCGTGATCACCTGCGAAGAGAGTCCAGACCGCTTCAGCTTCCTGAGGCAGAAGAGCTGTTGTTGGGCCATCCTCACCAGGTGTGAAGTGTCCTCTGACCTCTCCTGGTCTGTGAACACTTCACACCTGGTGAAGTGTCCTCTGACCTCTCCTGGTCTGTGAACACTTCACATATATATATATATATATATATATATATATATATATATATATATATATATATATATATATATATATATATATATATATATACATATACATATACATATATTCCTCAGCTCTCAGTACGTACACACATTCTAGCTTGATATTAACCTGTTTTTTTATTTAACGTTTTTAACGTTTTCAGATGACTAAGACAGGAAAGCCAGATACATACTGGAGGGAAATCTGCATTAAATATGCCCAGGGACAGTACCATTTCACAACTGGCAAACGGCCAGGGACCAAGAAATGGAAAAGGGCCATTGAAAGCATTGATGCTTGCCCCCTGCAGACCCATACAAAGGATCTGTTTGGAAGAAGCCTTCAGTGCTCCTGTGGGTTCCATAAGGTAGGTGAAATGATTTACTAAATCATGAAGAGTCACTGTAGCATGTGGATTTATTGATTGATTGACTGATTGATTGATTGATTGCTACAAAGACAAGGAGAGGAGACACGGAAGCAGGTGGAGTCCACGCAAGCGCTGCAGCAGGAAGAGGAGACACGGAGGCTGAGGCATCAGTGGCAGGACAGGGTGTTCAGGGTGTCCAGTGCTATAGTTGCAAAGAGTTTGTGGAAGGAGATAAATTCACTGAACACCTTACTGAGCACCATACAGAGGAGACGTGTGGCACCTGTGGGGCCAAGGTGCAGGGTACTGTTGGTCTTTTAAACCACATTGAACTGGCTCACTATTCAGCAAACATCACACCATCACCACGGAAACCAACACCATCACCACGGAAACCAACAGCATCACCACGGAAACCAACACCATCACCACGGAAACCAACATCACCACGGAAACCAACACCATCACAACAGAAACCAACACCATCACCACAGAAACCAACACCATCACCACAGAAACCAACACCATCACCACCGAAACCAACACTACCACCACCAAAGCCAATGCCATCTCTGCTCCCCTCTGCAAGTAGCTCTGCCACGCCACACCACACTGCAACTCAACTGAAACAAACTTCAGCGAACTGGAAAGGTTTTCTTCCTGGCCAGTTCCGTAAAGTTATCCAGGAATCTGATCAGGTGTGGATTGCGAAGTGCCTATATGAGCCTACAGGCCAGTTGAAACGGAACATCAAGGCATGCTGGTTTCACCCACCACTGGAGCCCAAACCATCTCCTCCTGAGCCTGGGTGGTACTACCGGCAGAGGATGTTTATCTGGGCACCAATGAGGATGTGGGGGATTCCCTTAAAATGCCCACAGTGTTCCCGGAGAATGAACAGCTCCGGGATCTACAGGAAGGTCAGGGAGGTGATAGATGTGGATAGCCGCTACTACCTGGTGGGAGGAGACTATCCACGTTGCAGCAAGTGCTCTCAGCTGGTCTGCCCATGGAGCCAGGATATGCTCTCCCAGCTGGATGTGGCGCACAGGAGCCTGTTCCCTGCGGTCCTCACAACCCAACTGGCTCTGGACAGAAAATGTATGACTTTGCTGAAGCCGAGGACCAGTGGTAACAGTTCCTCCTACCTCCAGTCTGCTATAGAGGAAGCGCACAGTGAGGAGTGGGCACGTCAGACCATCCGCTACCTGTCAGACTGTGAGCGCCACATGAAGATGGCTACCTTCGTCCCCTCTGCAGCCGTCCATAGTCCTCCACCACCCTTCAGGCCCCTTCCACTTGCCCAGTGGTTTGAGACGGTCCACTCCAATGAGATCCTCAGCCACCTGGATGAGATGAAGGGAGTGATCACCTCAACCTACGGAAGGATACTGAAAATGGATTCAACAAAGAAGGTGAGCATTTCAGCATTAAAAACCTTAGAAGACAGAACATACATTATTACAACACGACAGGTAATGGGTTCACTTCTTAGTGGGGCAATGTCTTCAGTTTGATAGTAGTGTTTGTTTTACAGATCACCAAGAAGCTGGCTGGGGCGATCGGGGACAGTGCTGCATGGATGACCAACATCGGCAACGAGTTTGGTCAGGTTCTGAACTCGGTTCTGACGACGGGTGAAGGTTCAGGCTTGGAAGAGTTGTGCCAAGGAATCGTCACCCGTTACAGAAATGCGGGCCAAGCTGAACCGGAGGTCATCTATGTCGACCGGGACTGTTGCAGCCAGTCAGGTTAATAAAAATAATAAAATTCTTTATCAAATATTTGTTTGAATAACTGTGTACCACACACACATTGTCAGAGCCATTTGTATTAAATGTGTTTATTTGTATTTTAGGGGACTAGTGGTACTGGTAACTGGGCAGCGTTTATTTAATCAAGGTGTAACTACACACAGTTGTTGTGGTCTATGTAATTATCAATGGTTGTTTTTCACAGGTGTGTCTTCTGTGGCTAAGCTCTTCCACCCATGGAGATCTGCAGTTCGCCTGGACAGCTTTCATTTCATGCGGCGCTTTAACTGCGGCCTCTCTACAGAACACCACCCTCTATATGGCACCTTTACGCCAAACTGTCCTCCTGTTTGTTTGAATGGGACCAGGAGGATGTGCAACGCCTGAAGGAGGCCAAGAGAGCAGAGTGGAAGAGCAGCCACAGTGGACATGCTCCCACTGAGGAACAGCTCATGGCCACCATCAGCCCAGGGGAACTGAAGAGGCACTGCAGGAGGAGGATGGTGGAGTGGAGGAGATACGGAGCAGGATTTCAGGGCTGCTGGAATCACTGTGGGAGCTGACAGACACCACAGGGCTGCGTCTGGTGAACCAGGACAGCATGCGCCATGTTTTGGGAGGTGCAGCAGAAGCACCTGGAGTACCTTCAAGACCCTGCAGGAGTTGGACTGTACACAAAGGTGGGGACTCTCCAGAAGGGCGGCAAAGAGGTGGACATCCTAAGATGTAGGAGGGGTCCTCCTCCCTGGAGAGTTTTCACCGACACCAGTGTGCTTTCATTCCAGGTACATTAGCATCATCTTTTATAAATGATCTTTTAAATGTTAATAAATGCATTATTATTATTATTATTATTATTATTATTAATAACACAATCACCACTGTCGGGTATTCAGGTGTATTTACTTTACAATAATGCTTTAATAAAGCATATTTTTCTTCTCAGGCTGGCGGTGCAATGTGATGCACATGCAGATGTACCTGCTGGAGGGAGCATCAAGGTGGAACATGGGCCGGGCCAAGGAGCAGTAGCTGTGGAGGGGACCTCCTCAGTTCCAGCAAGGTGGTCCTCCTCCTCTCCTCCTCCTCCTCCTCCTCACATCCAAGCTCCATCTCACCAGCAAGCGTGTCTTCCAGCTCAGCCAAGGCAACGTGCCTGGAGATTGCAAAAGGCAATCAAGGAAGATGAGGAGCTAGTGGCTCGGAGTGAACCACCGAGGAAAAGGCTGGCAAAGGAGAAGTATCATTACACCTGCAAGAATTGTGGACAGTAAGAAAATAAAAGGACTGGACCCACCCAGCTGAAGGGGCGGTGGTACTGTCCAGCCTCAGGACTGACCTTGGATCAGTGGAAGAACAGCTTGCAGTAAATTGCTGTTAGTGCTGGTTTCATTGTTTCCAGCTGTGGCACAAAATTTCAGGAAATGCTGGTGTTGCTTTAAATTTTGGTTATTTAAATAAGATTCTGACAAATCTGTGTTTTGTCTGTCTAATCCAATCAGTCAGTTTCCTGTTTGCGGATGGTTTTAGATTTCTTTTTTTTATGTTGTTACAATAAAGTTGAATTTTACTTGAGCCAAGAACAGCCTTTGCATTTATAGACAGTCCCTTTTGCCCCATTTTTGGCCGAGTGGTTAAGGCGTTGGACTTGAAATCCAATGGGGTTTCCCCACGTAGGTTCAAACCCTACTTGCAGCGAAACATGAAGCTTTCCTGACTTCCTGGAGTTCTTCTGTGGAAGTGTTGAACCTGCTGGATGAAGGTTTCTGTCAGGTTTCAGAGTCCGTGGGACAGGGGGGTGTTTCCAGCTGTCTTTCTTCACTCTGTTGGAAGATCAACTCAATGTGTTTTGGACTTGTTTTGCTTGAATAAACAACATCTTCTCCAAAGAGACATCATCTGGATATCAGCATATGTTGTTCCAAAGTTCTGAGTTGTGACTCTCCAAAAGTCAATGTAAAGGTCCTGCCAAGATGACAGATGAACTTTCTGTGACCCCCAGACAATTTAGACCAATAAAGGTCTGTTCATCATCAATGGTTCCTTCATAGGAGTCCAAGTTACCAGCACACATGTATATAAGTTGACACTGGTTTCCATTGAATGTTTTATTTGCTTATGTTAGTTTAGTCGTCTTTTAGTTAGTAGATATCAGGATCATGATTCAAGTGTTTGCTCATTTTAATACTTGTGTTAATAAATTCTGATATATTCTAATGAGAGAAGTTGTTTGTGGTTATTTTACACAGTTTTGTAACATTTGCTGGTTGCAGAGGTCTGTGCTCGGACTCACACCTTCTCTGTTG
>JAGFBZ010002823.1:0-7500 GCA_018398805.1 Hirundichthys speculiger
AGGTGATTTAGAACCAAGGGAAAGGAGATTTTACATTCTCCCAAAGATCCAGAAAGATCCCAAAAAATGGACCATTCCATTTGAAGTCCCTCCTGGAAGACCTATCGTCTCCGATTGTGGGAGCGAGACTTATTATACGGCGGAGTATCTAGATTACTATTTGAATCCTCTCTCGGTTAGACACCCCTGCCTATGTAAAGGATACCTACCATTTTATTGAGCTAGTTAAATCTTTACGGATCCCTGCCAACTCATATTTCTTCTCTATGGATGTAGAGAGTCTTTATACAAATATTGATATTTCGGCCGGTTTACGCTCAGTTAAAAAGATTTTTGAAAAATATCCAGACTCTAAAAGACCAGACAGTGAATTACTGCAGTTATTAGAAATTAATTTAACAAGAAATGATTTTGTATTTGATGGCCAATTTTATTTACAAATTAAAGGGACGGCAATGGGGAAAAGATTTGCTCCGGCTTACGCAAATATTTTTATGGCCAATTGGGAAGAACAGGTTTTTTTGAAATGTGGTCAAAAGCCAGTGCATTATTTGCGATATCTGGATGATATTTGGGGGATTTGGCAGGGATCCGTGGAAGAATTTAACGAATTTCTTGGGATTTTGAACTCCCATGACCCATCTATCAAACTCCAAGCGGAGATCAATCAATTTGAGATTAACTTTTTGGACACCACGGTTTATAAAAAGGTGGGTTTTCAGGATAATGATGGGTTGGATGTAAGAGTGTATTTTAAGAATACAGATACACATGCACTACTATTTAAAAGTAGTTTCCATCCGAGGCATACATTCAAGGGATTAGTTTAAATCCCAGATTCTCCGGTTTTGGCGGATCTGTACCCAAAGAAGAGATTTTTTAGAGGCAGTCAAGATTCTCTTCAAGGCCTTGAGAAAACGAGGGTATTCCAGGTCCTTTTTAAGGCATTGTTTTAATAATTTCCTTGACAGGAAGGAGGTAGTGCATCCAAATTTGATACCTCTCATTACTACGTACAGTCCTGTTGGTAGGAATTTGAATCACAGGTGGAAAAATAACTTTGAGGATATTGTAGTAAAATCGGGGATTATCACGGGGTCCAGGGTCATCTCGGCCTACAGAAGGAATCCCAATTTAAGGGACCTCCTAGTTAAGGCTAACTTGCCTTCTTTGACCTCGGATAAACCCCAGTTTTTGGAAAGCCAATTTTCTCGACTAAGGTTCATTAGGAATAGCCGGGACAGAACCATTATTAAGATCCCACAAAATTTTAGTACAAGATCAAAGAACATTGTATATGTCATAATTTGTGCTAAATGTGGCATTAAGTATGTGGGAGAAACAAAAAATACTTTATCGATGCGGATGATACAACACCGTTATAATATCAGAAATAAAAAAGAAGCGGACACACCTTTGGTGAAACATTTTTTAATTCATGGCCTTACCTCAGTGAGGGTTGCGGGGCTTCAAAGGAACTTGAGCTGGACGGATTTTGAACGGAAAAAGAAGGAAAAGTATTGGATCTATCTATTGGGAAGCAAGGAACCCTTTGGACTTAATGTTCAGGGGTCTAACCCTTAACCTAGCCCTGACCCTCATTTTAGTCCTAGACTTGACTCTGGCCCCAACCCTAGTTCTAATTTGGCCCCTGTTATAAATTTAGCCCTAACCCGAACCTCTAATTTGGTTTAGTTTTAATTATATCCCTAACCCCCTTACTTAGCCCCTAACCCTAACCTTTTACTTAGCTTAGCCCCAGCTTCAATTATAGCCCTAACCCTAACCTTTTACTTAGCCCCAGCTTCAATTATAGCCCTAACCCTAATCTTTTACTTGGCCCCAGTTTCAATTATAGCCCTAACCCTAATCTTTTACTGGGCCCCAGCTTCAATTATAGCCCTAACCCTAATCTTTTACTTGGCCCCAGCTTCAATTATAGCCCTAACCCTAATCTTTTACTTGGCCCCAGTTTTAATTATAGCCCTAACCCTAATCTTTTACTTAGCCCCAGCTTCAATTATATAGCCCTAACCCTAATCTTTTACTTGGCCCCAGTTTCAATTATAGCCCTAACCCTAATCTTTACTTGGCCCCAGTTTCAATTATAGCCCTAACCCTAATCCTTTACTTGGCCCCAGTTTTAATTATAGCCCTAACCCTAATCTTTTACTTGGCCCCAGCTTCAATTATAGCCCTAACCCTAATCTTTTACTTGGCCCCAGCTTCAATTATAGCCCTAACCCTAACCCTTAATTTAGCCCTCAACCCTAAGCCCTGCCCTAACCCTAACCCCAACCCTTACCCCACCCCAACCCTCCCCTAACCCTAATCCCCTAACCCTAACCCTAATCCCCTAACCCTAACCCTACCCAACCCCAACACCCCTAACCCTAACCCCAACCCCCCCCCCACCCCTAACCCTAGTCCCCTAACCCCAATCCTGGCCCAACCCTGAAACTAGTAATTTATGATAAATTAAATTAAATTAATAAATATAATAAAAAAAAGACCCTAAATGCTACTTACCTTTGAACCTTTTCTTTGGTTAATACTTACCCCTTTTTTTCCTTTCTGGGAGGCTCTGGAATATAAAACAACAAATTAGTAAAAACCTATATTAAAAATATGATAAAATGAATAAATGAATAGATAAAACTTAAAAATTATACTTACCTATAAACCTTTTGTTTGGTGTATATACTTACCTTTTATTTCCTTTCCGGGGGCTCTGAAAAAGACAAAAAAAAACAAATTAGTGAAAATTTACCTGAAAAAGATGATAAAATAAATAAATGAATAGATAAAAAATTAAATAATACTTACCTATAATTTTTTTATATACTTACCTTTTGATTTTATTATTCTGGGGGCTCTGGAACAGAAACAAACACATATTTGTAAAAAGACGAACACAGTGAAAGGGGGCGGGTATAAAAGGAGGGAGGGGGAGCTGCAGGGAGCTCATTCTGACTTGGATGCGAACAAGGAAACATCTCCTCACCTCTCCTTATTACTGAGGGATTTGCTTTGTGTTTTTTTCATCTTCAGCGTGCCAGACCTGAAGAAGACTTATTTGTAGTCGAAACGTCGTCAGGCACGCTTTTTCAATTTTGATTGTTTTTTTCAAAAAGGCCAATTTGCTATTTTATTTTATTTTATATACAACCAGTGTGGTTTTTTTCTCTTTCCCTTTTGGAAAGCTCTTTTTGTTAAAACAATTTTATTTACAAAAAACATATTTATTTTGATTTCATTTCATTTTATACAATAAATATTATTTTAAACAAAAATAAAAATATACTTACCTGAAGAAAGGAAACCTCCGTGATGTACGGGGAATGGACCCAGGTCCGCTACGGGCGGAGGGGAAGAATTCCCCGGAGGGATGGGAGAGGCCGGTCCGACGGGGGATTCTTGGGCAGGACGGACCGTGCTCTGCCCACCTCCTCCAGACGGTGGGGGTGGGGTTCTAACCCTCCGCATAACCAGCCAGCGCCTCCCCCAAGGAGGCCCCGTTATTTTGGCCCTCAATCCCGCTCGTATGCGTCAGTGGTGCGAGGTTACCAGAATAACCCTAGGCCCGATCCTGGAATGGCTTTTTCAGGGTCAGGGCAATTTGAAGAAGTGAGGCGACAGCCAGCTGACCCACAATTTGGGCGACTGGTTCGCAAAATGCACACGCTGATTAAAATGGCTCATCATTTGCAGAATGTCTCTCCAAAAGAGGAGGGCAACCAGGAGCCATTGATGATCTCCAGGATGGTGGAGGTTTTATCCTCTATGATAAGGCCTGCTGCACCTACCTCACGTGCCATGGAAATGATACGGGGGAATGCAGTTAACTGGGGTTATAACACTGTGACCATCCTTATGGACCACTATAAGGCTGGGATTGATTCTATCTTGGCGGAACTACCTACCTTCATGATCCCCGATTGGAAATCAGCCTTCAAAGTGGCTATTAGATGGGCAAAGAGGAACATTCCCCGCGTCTCGCAGGGGGTGCTTGACCATGTGGAGGCTCTTATTGTAGCACAGGTTACTAGTGGGGCTCCACAGCAACCGCAAGAGAGATCAGTCCCGCAGGTTGGGGGGACTAGTGCAACCTTAGCTCCACAGCAACCCCAAAGGGCTCAAACAATCCAATCCCATCCTCCTTGTTGTTGTGCAGCCAGGACCACCAGACAGACTCCTGCAACTACGATTGATTCCACCAATCAGGTGGGAGATAGGCAGGATCCAGGAGTAGCTTCCCCCCTGGAACAGAGGGACGGACATAGGAGCAGGAAGACAAAAGGGGTGGTTTTGACGAATGATACAGATCTTCAGAGGGAGATGGACAAGAGTGGGGATGATTGGAGGGTAGTGGAAATTCCAGAACAGGATCCAACTCATGTGGAGTTGGCCGCTATGTTTGATGCATTAGATGAGGAACAAGAGAGAGAGCTGCTGGAAACCCAGGTATCTCCTATTGTATCAGGACGGAGGCCTTCGTCCCCAGAAGTTAGTCCAGTCCAATTTCACCAGGACGCAGAGAGAGAGGACCTCTTTGAGGATTCCATGGACCATTTTGTGGATCCGGAACCACACAGGTTCCAAGTAAAGAGGCACATTAACACGCAGCGCAAACTTACGGACTGGAATCTAGTGGTAACCAAAAAATGGTTAATTATTGGGGATTCCAATGTTTCCAAAATACCAGACTTTTTCCACAAAGACTTACAGGTGGAAAGCTTTCCGGGCAGCCATTTCAGGCATGCCCAAGCTTTGATGGAAAAAACTTGGCCTCCACAGGGTTTAGTTGTAGAAAAAGTGGTGTTGTCCTTCGGGATAAATGGAAGGGGGAACAAATCAAAAGAGACTTCGGTAAAAAACCTGCAAGGGGCAATTAGGGCCACAAAGAGGAAGTTTCCTTATGCAGAAGTCTGGGTTCCCCTAATTAACTTTTCCTCACAACTTTCTGCTGAAGAAAGTGACAATCTACAGACTCTGAATGAACATATTGAGAGAAATATGGGATTCATCCCTCTTTTACCTCTAGATAAGTTTAGCACGGAGGCTGATGATATCCATTGGACAGAAGAAACGGCTCAGGCCATGCTGGACCACTGGCTTAGGTTTTTAAACTCCCCGAGCCTCTAAGCTCTGAATTAGAGGAGGTTCAAGGAGCACAGTCTCTGGTTGCTGAGAATGTTGTGGTTTTGGCAAAAAATTTTAAACTCTCCAAGCCACAGCATGATCTTTTGCTAAGAGGATTATCTTTTGTTCCGACTGTTGACCTAGGCAGGGATAAGAAACAACAATTTCAATTAGATCTCCAAGAATACCATCGAAAAATTAAATTAATCACATATTTTAAGAATTCTGTTAGGAAAGAAAGGAAACCTTTTCTGGGATCTGGGATCCTCAGGTTGGTCACCTCCATTGGACAAGCTGCCACCTGAAATTGGAAATTTAATTCAGAAGGATTTGGAAATATTTAGAACACATTACAAACCATTTCATGAACATAATTTATCGATCAGTGAAGTTAGATCACTACGAGAATTGCAAAAGGCTAAAAATATTGTGATTAAGCCTGCAGATAAGGGGTCTGCAGTTGTCATTCTCAGTAGAGAGCAATATGTCCTTGAGGTTCAGAGACAACTAAATGATGGTGTTTATTATAAAAAATTGGCAAAACCAATATTTAGGGAAACTATTCCTATAGTGGAAAAGATTTTAAATCAATTAAGGTATAAGAAATTTATTAATGCCAAACAGGAAAAATATTTAAAAGGTGATTTAGAACCAAGGGAAAGGAGATTTTACATTCTCCCAAAGATCCAGAAAGATCCCAAAAAATGGACCATTCCATTTGAAGTCCCTCCTGGAAGACCTATCGTCTCCGATTGTGGGAGCGAGACTTATTATACGGCGGAGTATCTAGATTACTATTTGAATCCTCTCTCGGTTAGACACCCTGCCTATGTAAAGGATACCTACCATTTTATTGAGCTAGTTAAATCTTTACGGATCCCTGCCAACTCATATTTCTTCTCTATGGATGTAGAGAGTCTTTATACAAATATTGATATTTCGGCCGGTTTACGCTCAGTTAAAAAGATTTTTGAAAAATATCCAGACTCTAAAAGACCAGACAGTGAATTACTGCAGTTATTAGAAATTAATTTAACAAGAAATGATTTTGTATTTGATGGCCAATTTTATTTACAAATTAAAGGGACGGCAATGGGGAAAAGATTTGCTCCGGCTTACGCAAATATTTTTATGGCCAATTGGGAAGAACAGGTTTTTTTTGAAATGTGGTCAAAAGCCAGTGCATTATTTGCGATATCTGGATGATATTTGGGGGATTTGGCAGGGATCCGTGGAAGAATTTAACGAATTTCTTGGGATTTTGAACTCCCATGACCCATCTATCAAACTCCAAGCGGAGATCAATCAATTTGAGATTAACTTTTTGGACACCACGGTTTATAAAAAGGTGGGTTTTCAGGATAATGATGGGTTGGATGTAAGAGTGTATTTTAAGAATACAGATACACATGCACTACTATTTAAAAGTAGTTTCCATCCGAGGCATACATTCAAGGGATTAGTTAAATCCCAGATTCTCCGGTTTTGGCGGATCTGTACCCAAAGAAGAGATTTTTTAGAGGCAGTCAAGATTCTCTTCAAGGCCTTGAGAAAACGAGGGTATTCCAGGTCCTTTTTAAGGCATTGTTTTAATAATTTCCTTGACAGGAAGGAGGTAGTGCATCCAAATTTGATACCTCTCATTACTACGTACAGTCCTGTTGGTAGGAATTTGAATCACAGGTGGAAAAATAACTTTGAGGATATTGTAGTAAAATCGGGGATTATCACGGGGTCCAGGGTCATCTCGGCCTACAGAAGGAATCCCAATTTAAGGGACCTCCTAGTTAAGGCTAACTTGCCTTCTTTGACCTCGGATAAACCCCAGTTTTTGGAAAGCCAATTTTCTCGACTAAGGTTCATTAGGAATAGCCGGGACAGAACCATTATTAAGATCCCACAAAATTTTAGTACAAGATCAAAGAACATTGTATATGTCATAATTTGTGCTAAATGTGGCATTAAGTATGTGGGAGAAACAAAAAATACTTTATCGATGCGGATGATACAACACCGTTATAATATCAGAAATAAAAAAGAAGCGGACACACCTTTGGTGAAACATTTTTTAATTCATGGCCTTACCTCAGTGAGGGTTGCGGGGCTTCAAAGGAACTTGAGCTGGACGGATTTTGAACGGAAAAAGAAGGAAAAGTATTGGATCTATCTATTGGGAAGCAAGGAACCCTTTGGACTTAATGTTCAGGGGTCTAACCCTTAACCTAGCCCTGACCCTCATTTTAGTCCTAGACTTGACTCTGGCCCCAACCCTAGTTCTAATTTGGCCCCTGTTATAAATTTAGCCCTAACCCGAACCTCTAATTTGGTTTAGTTTTAATTATATCCCTAACCCCCTTA
>JAGFBZ010002823.1:10000-19595 GCA_018398805.1 Hirundichthys speculiger
CGGATTTCACTGATAATAGCAATTCTGGAACGAACTTCAATACGACATATCTCAGAAATGAAAGAATATATGAAGTTGATTCCAACAGTTCTACAA
The DNA here is from genome assembly GCA_018398805.1 of Hirundichthys speculiger. NCBI lineage: Eukaryota > Metazoa > Chordata > Actinopteri > Beloniformes > Exocoetidae > Hirundichthys > Hirundichthys speculiger. The sequence continues at coordinate 10,097 of JAGFBZ010002823.1, forward strand.
CACTCAAACAATGAGTGTTCAGGATTTGTGCCTCAACTGTCTGTAAGTTATTGTTTGACATAGATGTCCTCGGATTTCACTGATAATAGCAATTCTGGAACGAACTTCAATACGACATATCTCAGAAATGAAAGAATATATGAAGTTGATTCCAACAGTTCTACAACACTCAATGAGTGTTCAGGATTTTTTGCCTAAACTGTCTGTAAATTATTGTCTGACATAGATGTCCTGGGATTGAGCTGAAAATGACATATGTTATAAAGGAGCCACCCCACATCACAATGCAGTCACCCGCATTCCTCTAGCACTTTTCCCTCTGGTGTTATGTTGGTTAAACTTTTGAAAAAAAAACGTTAAACCTTCCCACAGAACCATATCCGTTGGACTCAGAATGGTCTGAAACGTGCTCTAAACCATGTTCTGACAACAGTATGGTGCCTGTGACACTTGGTCAAATTTTCACATTCTGGGTGCCATTCAACTAAATGGGACGCGGAATCAAAGACTGACCCCAGATTGGGATAACATGGGAACCCTATGTCATAGCGACTCTGGAGTGGTACCGTTGGATTCAGAAGGGCCACAAATGGGGGGGTTGGACAAGGTCTCATGGCTCTATCTCATTTCACTGTGTCACCCTGAGCTGGAATCCAGAATTCCATGGTCCCATGGCTCTAGCTCGCTTCTTTGAGGAGTTACCAGTGGCAAAATGTACCCACAGAACCATGTCCGTTGGACTCAGAATGGTCTAAAACGTGCTCTAAACCATGTTCTGACAACAGTATGGTGCCTGTGACACTTGGTCAAATTTTCACATTCTGGGTGCCATTCAACTGAATGGGACCCGGAATCAAAGACTGACCCCAGATTGGGATAACATGGGAACCCTATGTCATAGCGACTCTGGAGTGGTACCGTTGGATTCAGAAGGGCCACAAATGGGGGGGTTGGACAAGGTCTCATGGCTCTATCTCATTTCACTGTGTCACCCTGAGCTGGAATCCGGAATTCCATGGTCCCATGGCTCTAGCTCGCTTCTTTGAGTTACCAGTGGCAAAATGTACCCACAGAACCATGTCCATTGGACTCAGAATGGTCTGAAACGTGCTCTAAACCATGTTCTGACAACAGTATGGTTCCTGTGACACTTGGTCAAATTTTCACATTCTGCGTGCCATTCAACTGAATGGGACCTGGAATCAAAGACTGAACCCAGATTGGGATAACATGGAAACCCCATGTCATAGCGACTCTGGAGTGGTACCGTTGGATTCAGAAGGGCCACAAATGGGGGGGTTGGACAAGGTCTCATGGCTCTATCTCATTTCACTGTGTCACCCTGAGCTGGAATCCAGAATTCCATGGTCCCATGGCTCTAGCTCGCTTCTTTGAGGAGTTACCAGTGGCAAAATGTACCCACAGAACCATGTCCGTTGGACTCAGAATGGTCTAAAACGTGCTCTAAACCATGTTCTGACAACAGTATGGTGCCTGTGACACTTGGTCAAATTTTCACATTCTGGGTGCCATTCAACTGAATGGGACCCGGAATCAAAGACTGACCCCAGATTGGGATAACATGGGAACCCTATGTCATAGCGACTCGGGAGTGGTACCGTTGGATTCAGAAGGGCCGAAAATGGGGGGTAGGACAAGGTCCCATGGCTCTAGCTCGCTTCTTTGAGGAGTTACCAGTGGCAAAATATACCCAGAGAACCATGTCCATTGGACTCAGAATGGTCTGAAACGTGCTCTAAACCATGTTCTGACAACAGTATGGTGCCTGTGACACTTGGTCAAATTTTCACATTCTGCGTGCCATTCAACTGAATGGGACCCGGAATCAAAGACTGACCCCAGATTGGGATAACATGGAAACCCCATGTCATAGCGACTCTGGAGTGGTACCGTTGGATTCAGAAGGGCCACAAATGGGGGGGTTGGACAAGGTCTCATGGCTCTATCTCATTTCACTGTGTCACCCTGAGCTGGAATCCAGAATTCCATCTATTGAAAAACAGACTTCTATCTATTGAACGGGGGACCCGTAGATAGAGATTTGGAGGATGACTCATATCTCCTCATGGGTGTTTCCTATTGGAACAGGGATCACATTATTGGACAAATTTCGCCCAGGAGAAGGAGAAGTAAAAGTGCTTTAAAACACTATAAATTATAATGGCATGGTTGAAATCAACGTTCTCCTAGATGTACTGGCGCCACCTAGTGGTGCTTGACATTTGTTACAAAGCCTCTCTTCCATGCTCCAATGCTGTTGGTTTCATGTCTCTATCTGCTTGCATTCCTGAGATACAGACCTTAATTCTTTTTTAATTGGAAAATTTTGACCCCCAATAACTCTGCCCCTGAATGGAGTAGAGACTTGAGCATGGCATATGTTGTAGAGGGAGAAGAGATGGTCACGATGAAGTTCCCACCATCTCTCTAGGTGCTTCCGTTGCCCAGTTATGTTAAAGGGTCAAAAGGTCAAATAGATAGAGATCTGGGAGAGGGAAACCAGTTTAACATGTGATCTGGTGGCTGTCCCTCAACTCTGCCATATGGCATGGTATTGAGTTAAAAACAATTTTCCCAAATACCTGGCATCGTGCCGAACGCGGGAAGGTGTGTTTCGCATTCCTGTCTGTCCGGGAAGGCACCTAAAAAGTAGGATTAGCGTTGAATGGGTTGGATAGGAAGGTGGAATGTGATTGCTAAAACGGTCCTGTTTGAAAGCGAAGGCCGGGACCTTTGAAAATCCAGGGGTTCCAGGTTTGTCTGACTTAGCCGCATCCTATGACGTATGACTTGTGTCGCTTGCACGCAGTGGGGCCCACTGGTGGCCAAAAATGGGAGGTTCACCCAGGATTCTATCTACTAATACCAGATTTCTATCTATGGACAACCCAGATTTCTACCTATTGCATGCATTTTCAGGGCAAGGTGTCCCATCTCCCTGAGGGAGTGTCCTATTGGGATGGGGGTCACATTGTTGGACAGCTTTGGCCCAGGAGAACAAGGAAAGGTGGTTTAAAACACTATAAATTATAATGGCATGGTTGAAATCAACGTTCTCCCAGAGGTAATGGCGCCACCTAGTGGTGCTTGAGATGTGTGACAAAGCCCCTCTCCAGAGCTCCTACGCTGTCGGTTTCATGTCTCTATCTGCTTGTGTTCCTGAGATACTGACCTTAATTGGTTTGAACGTGGGAAAATTTGATCCCGAATAACTCCGCCCCTGAATGGAGAAGAGGGATGGGGCTAGCATATTCCCGCTCTGTGGATCGGGACCTTTAAAAAGATGTGCCTACTTTGACCCTATGATGAAATATAAGAAAACAACATTTTCCCAGCTCAAAGTCCACCATGGTCTTAGATCTTATAACCCTAAGGGGGCTTTGCCTGGCCTGGGTGTTTGGGAGACTTGGCCCTTTTTGGGGCAGTTTTATAGTACTCTTCGAGCCTGATGCAGAGAAGTCATCCCCGCCATCCTAGGAGCTTCGGTTGCCTAGTTACGGGGGACTTTTGAGTAAAATTGTTGATGTTTCAAAGCTCCATAACTCGGGATCCCAGCAATGTAGAAGGTGTGCGAGGACATATTTGTGCAGTACTCTGGACGTGCTTTAGACTGACCCCACCCCCGTGTCTCTATGAAGAACTTTGGGCAAAAGGTGCCGCTAGAGGCTCGAGCCTGACATATGTTGTAGAGGGAGGAGAGATGGTCACAATGAAGTTCCCACTATCTCTCTAGGTGCTTCCTTTGACCAGTAATAGCAAAGGGTCAAAAGGTAAAATAGATAGAGATCTGGGGGAGAGAGAAACCAGTTTAACATGTGATCTGGTGGCTGTCCCTTAACTCTGCCATATGGCATGATATTGACTTGAAAAAATTTTTCCCAGATACCTGGCATTGTCCCGAACACGGGAAGGTGTGTTTCGCATTCCTGTCTGTCCGGAAAGGCACCTAAAAACTAGGATTAGCGTTGAATGGGTTGGATAGGAAGGTGGAATGTGATTGCTAAAACGGTCCTGTTTGAAAGTGAAGGCCGGGACCTTTGAAATTCCAGGGGTTCCAGGTTTGTCTGACTTAGCCGCATCCTATGACGTATGACTTGTGTCGCTTGCACGCAGTGGGGCCCACTGGTGGCCAAAAATGGGAGGTTCACCCAGGATTCTATCTACTAATACCAGATTTCTATCTATGGACAACCCAGATTTCTACCTATTGCATGCATTTTCAGGGCAAGGTGTCCCATCTCCCTGAGGGAGTGTCCTATTGGGATGGGGGTCACATTGTTGGACAGCTTTGGCCCAGGAGAACAAGGAAAAGTGCTTGAAAACACTATAACTTATAATGGCATGGTTGAAATCAACATTCTCCCATTCTCCCAGATGTACTGGTGCCACCTAGTGGTGCTTGACATGTGTTATAAAGCCCCTCTTCCATGCTCCAATGCTGTTAGTTTCATATCTCTATCTGCTTGCATTCCTGAAATACAGACCTTAATGTTTTTTTTTCACTGGAAATTTTTGACCCCTAATAACTCTGCCCCTGAATGGAGTAGAGACTTGAGCATGGCATATGTTGTAGAGGGAGAAGAGATGGTCACGATGAAGTTCCCACCATCTCTCTAGGTGCTTCCGTTGCCCAGTTATGTTAAAGGGTCAAAAGGTCAAATAGATAGAGATTTGGGAGAGGGAAACCAGTTTAACATGTGATCTGGTGGCTGTCCCTTAACTCTGCCATATGGCAGGGTATTGAGTTAAAAACAATTTTCCCAGATACCTGGCATCGTGCCGAACACGGGAGGGTGTGTCTCGTATTCCTGTCTGTCTGGGAAGGCACCTAAAAACAAGGATTAGAGTTGAATGGGTTGGATAGGAAGGTGGAAGGTGATTGCTAAAATGGTCCTGTTTGAAAGTGAAGTCCAGGGTCTTTGAAATTCCAATGGATCCAGGTTTGTCTGACTTAGCCGCATCCTATGACGTATGAGTCATGTCACTCGCACACAGTGGGGCCCCACTGGTGGCCAAAAATGAGAGGTTCACCCAGTATTCTATCTACTGACACCAGATTTGTATCTATGGACAACCCAGATTTCTACCTATTGCATGCATTTTCAGGACAAGGTGTCCCATCTCCCTGAGGGAGCATCCTATTGGGATGGGGGTCACATTGTTGGACAGCTTTGGCCCAGGAGAAAAAGGAAAAGTGCTTTAAAACACTATAACTTATAATGACATGGTTGAAATCAACATTCTCCCAGATGTACTGGTGGCCACCTAGTGGTGCTTGACATGTGTTATAAAGCCCCTCTTCCATGCTCCAATGCTGTTGGTTTCATGTCTCCATCTGTTTGCATTCCTGAGCTACAGACCTTAATTGGTTTGAACTTGGGAAATTTTGATCCTGAATAACTCCGCCCCTGAATGGAGAAGAGGGATGGGGCTAGCATATCCCTGCTCTGTGGATCAAGACCTTTAAAAAGATGTGCCTACTTTGACCCTATGATGAAATATAAGAAAACAACATTTTCCCAGCTCAAAGTTCACCATGGTCTTAGACCTTAAAACCCTAAGGGGGCTTTGCATGGCCTGGGTGTGTGGGGGATTTGGCCCTTTTTAGGGCAGTCTTATAGTACTCTTCAAGCCTGATGCAGAGAAGTCATCCCCGCCATCCTAGGAGCTTCGGTTTGCCTAGTTACGGGGGACTTTTGAGTAAAATTGTTGATGTTTCAAAGCTCCATAACTCGGGATCCCAGCAATGTAGAAGGTGTGCGAGGACATATTTGTGCAGTACTCTGGACGTGCTTTAGACTGACCCCACCCCCGTGTCTCTATGAAGAACTTTGGGCAAAGTTGCCGCTAGAGGCTCGAGCCTGACATATGTTGTAGAGGGAGGAGAGATGGTCACAATGAAGTTCCCGCTATCTCTCTAGGTGCTTCCATTGCCCAGTTATGTTAAAGGGTCAAAAGGTCAAATAGATAGAGATCTGGGAGAGGGAAACCAGTTTAACATGTGATCTGGTGGCTGTCCCTCAACTCTGCCATATGGCATGGTATTGAGTTGAAAAAATTTTTCCCAGATACCTGGCATCATGCCGAATGGGGGAAGGTGTGTCTTGTAATCCTGTCTGTCTGGAAAGGCACCTAAAAACAAGGATTAGAGTTGAATGGGTTGGATAGGAAGGTGGAATGTGATTGCTAAAATGGTCCTATTTGAAAGTGAAGGCCAGGACGTTTGAAATTCCAGCGGTTCTAGGTTTGTCTGACTTAGCCACATCCTATGACATATGACTTGTGTCGCTCGCACACAGTGGGAACCACTGGTGGCCAAAAATGGGAGGTTCACCCAGGATTCTATCTATTGACACCAGATTTCTATCTATGGACAACCCAGAGTTCTACCTATTGCATGAATTTTCGGGACAAGGTGTCCCATCTCCCTACGGGAGTGTCTTATTGGGATGGGGGTCACATTGTTGGACAGCTTTGGCCCAGGAGAACAAGGAAAGGTGGTTTAAAACACTATAAATCATAATGGCATGGTTGAAATCAACGTTCTCCCAGAGGTAATGGCGCCACCTAGTGGTGCTTGACATGTGTGACAAAGACCCTCTCCAGAGCTCCTACGCTGTCGGTTTCATGTCTCTACATGCTTGTGTTCCTGAGATACAGACCTTAATTGGATTGAACTTGGGAAATTTTGATCCCAAATAACTCCGCCCCTGAATGGAGAAGAGGGATGGGACTAGCATATTCCCGCTCTGTGGATCGAGACCTTTAAAAAGATGTGCCTACTTTGACCCTATGATGAAATATAGAAAACAACATTTTCCCAGCTCAAAGTCCACCATGGTCTTAAACCTTATAACCCTAAGGGGGCTTTGCCTGGCCTGGGTGTTTGGGAGACTTGGCCCTTTTTGGGGCAGTCTTATAGTACTCTTCTTCGAGCCTGATGCAGAGAAGTCATCCCCGCCATCCTAGGAGCTTTGGTTGCCTAGTTACGGGGGACTTTTGAGTAAAATTGTTAATGTTTCAAAGCTCCATAACTCGGGATCCCAGCAATGTAGAAGGTGTGCGAGGACATATTTGTGCAGTACTCTGGACGTGCTTTAGACTGACTGACCCCACCCCCGTGTCTCTATGAAGAACTTTGGGCAAAAGTTGCCGCTAGAGGCTCGAGCCTGACATATGTTGTAGAGGGAGGAGAGATGGTCACAATGAAGTTCCCGCTATCTCTCTAGGTGCTTCTGTTGACCAGTAATAGCAAAGGGTCAAAAGGTAAAATAGATAGAGATCTGGGGGAGAGAAACCAGTTTAACATGTGATCTGGTGGCTGTCCCTTAACTCTGCCATATGGCATGATATTGACTTGAAAAATTTTTTCCCAGATACCTGGCATTGTCCCGAACACGGGAAGGTGTGTTTCGCATTCCTGTCTGTCCGGAAAGGCACCTAAAAACTAGGATTAGCGTTGAATGGGTTGGATAGGAAGGTGGAAGGTGATTGCTAAAACGGTCCTGTTTGAAAGTGAAGGCCGGGACCTTTGAAATTCCAGCGGTTCCAGGTTTGTCTGACTTGGCCGCATCCTATGACATATGACTCGTGTTGCTCGCACGCAGTGGGGCCCACTGGTGGCCAAAAATGGGAGGTTCACCCAGGATTCTATCTATTGACACCAGATTTCTATCTATAGACAACCCAGAGTTCTACCTATTGCATGCATTTTTTGGACAAGGTGTCCCATCTCCCTAAGGGAGGTCTTATTGGGATGGGGGTCACATTGTTGGACAGCTTTGGCCCAGGAGAACAAGGAAAGGTGGTTTAAAACACTATAAATTATAATGGCATGGTTGAAATCAACGTTCTCCCAGAGGTAATGGCGCCACCTAGTGGTGCTTGACATGTGTGACAAAGCCCCTCTCCAGAGCTCCTACGCTGTCGGTTTTCATGTCTCTATCTGCTTGTGTTCCTGAGATACTGACCTTAATTGGTTTGAAACGTGGGAAATTTTGATCCCGAATAACTCCGCCCCTGAATGGAGAAGAGGGATGGGGCTAGCATATTCCCGCTCTGTGGATCGGGACCTTTAAAAAGATGTGCCTACTTTGACCCTATGATGAAATATAAGAAAAACAACATTTTCCCAGCTCAAAGTCCACCATGGTCTTAAACCTTATAACCCAAAGGGGGCTTTGCCTGGCCTGGGTGTTTGGGAGACTTGGCCCTTTTTGGGGCAGTCTTATAGAACCATGTCCATTGGACTCAGAATGGTCTGAAACGTGCTCTAAACCCTGTTCTGACAACAGTATGGTGCCTGTGACACTTGGTCAAATTTTCACATTCTGGGTGCCATTCAATTGAATGGGACCCGGAATCAAAGACTGACCCCAGATTGGGATAACATGGGAACCCTATGTCATAGCGACTCGGGAGTGGTACCGTTGGATTCAGAAGGGCCGAAAATGGGGGGTAGGACAAGGTCCCATGGCTCTAGCTCGCTTCTTTGAGGAGTTACCAGTGGCAAAATATACCCACAGAACCATGTCCGTTGGACTCAGAATGGTCTGAAACGTGCTCTAAACCATGTTCTGACAACAGTATGGTGCCTGTGACACTTGGTCAAATTTTCACATTCAGGGTGCCATTCAACTGAATGGGACCCGGAATCAAAGACTGAACCCAGATTGGGATAACATGGGAACCCTATGTCATAGCGACTCAGGAGTGGTACCGTTGGATTCAGAAGGGCCACAAATGGGGGGGTTGGACAAGGTCTCATGGCTCTATCTCATTTCACTGTGTCACCCTAAGCTGGAATCCAGAATTCCATCTATTGAAAAACAGACTTCTATCTATTGAACGGGGGACCCGTAGATAGAGATTTGGGGGACCCGTAGATAGAGATTTGGAGGATGACTCATATCTCCTCATGGGTGTTTCCTATTGGAACAGGGATCACATTATGGACAACTTTGGCCCAGGAGAAGGAGAAGTAAAAGTGCTTTAAAAACACTATAAATTATAATGGCATGGTTGATATCAACGTTCTCCTAGATCAGGGGTCTCCAATCTCGGTCCTCGAGGGCCGGTGTCCTGCAGGTTTTGCATGTTTCCCTGCTTCAACACACCTGATCTTAATTAATGACCACCATCATCTTGTCATCAAGGTCAGCACATGTCTGTTAATGACACAGTCACTTGTATCAGGGTGTAAAGAAGGAGGGAGACATCTAAAACCTGCAGGACACCGGCCCTCGAGGACCGAGATTGGAGACTCCTGTCCTAGATGTACTGGTGCCACCTAGTGGTGCTTGACATGTGTCATAAAGCCCCTCTTCCATGCTCCAATGCTGTTGGTTTCATGTCTCTATCTGCTTGCATTCCTGAGATACAGACCTTAATTCTTTTTTAATTGGAAAATTTTGACCCCCAATAACTCTGTCCCTGAATGGAGTAGAGACCTGAGCCTGATGTATGTTGTAGAGGGAGG
>JAGFBZ010002824.1:0-27187 GCA_018398805.1 Hirundichthys speculiger
ACGCAGCTTACTTATCTATGAAACAGAGGAAACAAAAACCTTGGCTAACTTCAAGGGGTCTTAATACATTATCCTGGATGTTCTTAACTTTTTCTTAACTCGGATGAAAAGGGTTTCTTTGGTCGAAACACCGAGGAAGGGATTAAGGGGTTTACGTGGCTTCCAGCCAAGCGTGAAAAAACCTGGAGTCATTTTGATCAGTATGTCAATTTAAGAGCATATAATCAGGTTTGTCAGACTGCTTTTTTCATCTCCAAATATTGCCAAGATTAGGAGCATCCTCTCCCAGGGTGATGCTGAAAAATAATCACGCGTTTGTCAGTTCTAGACGGATTATGTAATGCGTTGTTAGCAGATGTCCGAAAAGCTCGCTGAATAGCCTCCAATTGATCCAGAACGCAGCAGCGAGGGTGCTGACAGGAATCCGTTAGCGAGATCACATCTCTCCCGTGTTAGCCTCCCTCATTGGCTTCCGTGAAATTTAGAATTGAGTTTAAAATTCTGCTTCTCACATATAAGGCCTTAATGGCCTAGCTCCGTATTACCAAGACTTGATAGCTCGTTATGCTCCTAATAGAGCTCTCGCTCTCAGAGTGCAGGATTACTCGTCGTTCCTAGATATCTAAAAGTAGATTTGGGGACGGGCCTTCTGCTACCCAGGCACCTTATTGTGAACCACTACCAGTTGGGTTCAGGAGGCTGACACCACCTCATCTTTAAAACTAAATTGAAAACATTTCGTTCAGTAAGCCTACAGTTAGTCTTAACTATAGTGTAGGGGCTAGTTATAGCCATTTGTAGTAGGAATAGAGCTCGTCTTAATCAAGCTGCATAGTTATGCTGCATAGGGGACGCTGCAGGGGACATGATCTGCTGGTGCTCTTCTCCTTTCCTCCCCCTTCCTCCTCCTCCAGATATTCATAATAAATTGGGAGCTCCTGTTACTGTAACCGTGCTCCATATTCTTTACTTCCGTGTTTGTTGCTGTTTGCCTCCTTTTTTCCTCTGTGTTTTTGCAGGCCAGAGTTTCCTGGGTTTCATGCTGACTTGCAGTTCCCTCCTCTGTCCATCCCAGCGTTTACCTCCACTGTGTGTGTAGAGTGTTCGGTGTGCTGGTTGCGTGGTGACCCGGATCTAGTCCTCTGACCATCTCACCGTACTGCTACCTGTATCTGTTTTATTTTATATGGTCATTATACTTTTTACATTTGCTTGCTCTCCTCTCTCCGTCCTCCATCCTCTTTTTTCTTTCTTATCCAGCGGTCTTCATCAGGAAGGTCCCCCATATGATCCCTGATCCAGGTTTCTTCCTCTTAAAGTGGAGTTTTTTCTTGCCACTGTTTGGCTTAAAGGTTTTTTTTTCTGCCTCTGTGGGAGTTTTTTTCCTGCCATTCCTGTTAGGATTCATGTTATTTTTTAGTAATGATATTGCTCAAGCCTCATTCTATTTCATGAATATTTATTTTATTGGTAAAACATGGAAACACAGATATTTAAAGTGAACCATCTAAAAATGGTTGTTTAACTCAGACAAACCAAGAATCCAGTCATTATTTATCAATCTAGACTGGACAGGCATATGTTCCTCTAAAACCTGGATACACTTCAACATTGATGGTTCTTTCCAGATGTTCCAGCTGTTCATTCCAGAGACACTGATGCTCCTCCACACCATCAGAGATGAAGGATGTTCCTCTACTCTCCAGTCTGGAGGATGCAGCAGCTCTGGTTTCCAGAAACTATTTCAAATGAAGGTTCTTCTCCATGAACCTAAAACCCTAACGCTCTATGAAGGAGAGAAAGTCCAAGCAGGTTCCTGAAGACCTGCAGGTTCCTGTTACGATGAAGAACAGTTTCAGAGACGCTTCTGTTGGTCTTCATACATCAGAGACAGTTTCTAGACAGGAGGACACTCTACACTCTCAACACAGAGACACTGAAGAACCAGACACCAGAGTCCAAATCCAGGATAGAGAGGTTCAGTGAATGTGGTGTTGAAGGTGTGGAGGTGGATCAGTCTGTCAGAGACGACTTCATAGAAGGACAGAGTTCCAGCAGGACAGTCCACATACACTGATACTCTGTTGGAGACTGAAGGACAGGAGATGGATGTTTCTCTGTTATTGTGTCTGACAGAGAACTGACCACTAAAACAGTCCAGACTCCAGGACTGATTGTTGAATCCAAACAACAGTCATTCCCGTCTCCTCTCCTGCTGATTCCTCTGTAACTCACTGATATAGAAACATCTTCACTCCTCTGGACCTCCCAGTAACAGCGACCAGTCAGACCATCTCTACACAGCAGCTGATACCAACCATCAAATCTGTCTGGATGATCAGGATATGACTGAACCTCCTCCACATAACTCATCTTCCTGTTGTTGTCAGACAGTTTGATGTGTTTATTTACTGTGTTTGTGTCGATGGTGAGTTGACAGGAATCTGATGGAGAGAAGCAACAAGCAGCTGCAGTTATTATTGATCTGTCATTGATCATTGATGGACTCATGAAGGACTGATGGGAAGAAAAACACACTTACACCTTTTCAGATTATCAGGTTCTCTCAGCCATCGTTGTCCAGCAGGCTCCACCCTGAAAGGAGGAGGAGGGGGGGTCAGCATGCTAACATGCTAACATGGACATTACATGGCTCTCACACACACACTGGTCTACACTGATGGAGGAGAACCTCTCCTGGAGATGAAGATGCTTCTGCTTTCAGAGACACAGGTGATGGGGCAGTGATCCTGAAAACCTCCAGAGGGGGTTTCTGTCAGCTCCGTCAGGATGATCAGTTATTGTGGAGTTCAAGAATGTTCTGGACAGGTGTGATGAAGGTAGAAAAGCTTTCTCAGCTCAGGTTCAACCCCCACTGGACTCCTGCAGCTACCAACTACTGGAAGATGACTGGAGTTAAATCAGACCTCCATGCAGACCATCTCTGACCAGGACACTTTCAAACAAGCCAACAGAAGGTCCAGCAGCTCCTCCATGTTCTCCAGAGTCTGAGCTGCTGCCCTCTGGTGGAGGTTCAGGCTGTTTCAGCACATTTAAAACTCATTTGTAGCAGCGTCTGGAAAACTGTTGAACAGCAGCAGATAAATCCAGAACAGAGCCTGAATGGAGGATTTCTGAGGATCCATGTTGGACTTTGACACTGATGCTTTAAAGCTGATGAACTGATATGTATGTTTTTAAATCAATATTGATCTGTTTTTAGTTGCATTCCTGTGTTGTCTGCTGTTTGAACTGATTGATGTGGATTGTTCTGCTGGTGTTTCTGGGCTGCAGCATGGATGAAGAGTCCAGGACAAACTTCCACTAGTGGGACAGTCAGGTTCATCTGGATCTGGATCTTGTGTGGCTGCAGCAGGTGTGTCCATACCTGAGAGTGTCCAGTCTCCAGCGTGGATCCTCCAGTCCAGCAGTCAGAACCTTCACTGCTGACTCTCCTGGATGGTTGTAGCTCAGGTCCAGCTCTCTCAGATGGGAGGGGTTGGATCTCAGAGCCGAGACCAGAGAAGAACTTCCTTCCTCTGAGATCAGACAGCCTGACAGCCTGCAGACACACAACACATGTCTGATGAAGAACTCCTCCCAGATTCTCCAAACTGAAGACACCGTCTACTGCTGGTGAGACTCTGACTCATCACCAGAACTTTATCCAACCAGAGTTCAAAGAAGCTGAAATACCCCTTTAATATAAACCCACAGTTTATAATGGTCACCAGTTAGAGTTCAATGAATCCTGACCTGAGAGTCTCCAGTTACAGTGAGGACTCTCCAGTCCAGAACACAGCTGCTTCAGTCCAGAATCCTGCAGGTCGTTGTTCTCAGGTCCGTTCTGTCAGACTGGAGGAGAGCTGAGAACTGAGCAGATGTCAGCTGGACTCTGAGGTTACAGACTCAACCTGGAGAGGAAATAAAAGCCACTGTGATGTCATTTAACAAAACAATGAGAACTTCACAGTTTAGACCAGTTTACCTGACAGATGCTGAGTTTCACAGATCCCTGCAGGTCGTTACTCAGTAGTTCTGTCAGACTGGAGGACTGAGAGTGAGAACTGAGGACAGATGTTCACAGTGGACTCTGAGAGGTACAGCCACCCAACCTGAAGAGAAATAAAAGTTATTCAACTACTGATGATGTCATTTAACAAACATTAATGTCATTTATTTAAACTAAATTACAGTTGTAATATTAAACGAAATTTCCAGTGAATGAAAGGCCTCTTCGGGAAAATATTGCATCCATATACGAAAGAAATTCCAGGTTACGGAGGCGTAAAAATTTAAAAATACGCGCTGCTACTCGCAGCTCCCAGAGTTTACCGAACGTAAACATACTTGTCGGCTCTGTATCATTAACCGAGCTGCTCTGCCATTGGCTATCGCTCAGCACCTTAATGGCATCCCATTGGTTAGGAGGGCCCCTTGTCTGTATGAGCGTAACCCAGCAACCCAGGTAAACAAACAATTTTTAATTCTTTATTACTTTGTTCTTTATTTCTTTACATTAGTATAATTGTGCAATAATCTAAATTCTAACATGTATTTTCTTACAGGTTTTTATGTCATTTCAAGTATTATTTATAATTTATAAAAAATTATCTCCGACTTTTGGGCGCCTTGGAACTGATTAGGCCATTTATAGGCTAAAATGCATTTCTAATTACGGAATTTTCCGTTTACGAAACGACTTTCAGAACGAATTAATTTCATAAGTTGAGGTACCACTGTATTACTGAACTTCAGTCATGATCAGAAGGATAATTGGATTTATCTTCTGTTAAAGTTAAATACACTGAGATGATTGATTGTTGTGAAGTGTCTTTATCTTCCAGAAACTGAAATTAGTTCCCTGATTAAAAAGGTAAATGTGATTAAACCAAATGTGTGTGTGTTGGTTCTTACAGAAGTTTTCTTGGAGGCTTTGACCACTGGCAGCAGCCTCAGTAGAGCCTCCTCTGAACGTGAGAACTTCTTCAGGTCAAACACTTCCAGATGTTCTTCTGATGACAGTAAGATGAAGACCAGAGCTGACCACTGAGCTGGAGACAGTTGATCTGTGGAGAGACGTCCTGACCTCAGGGACTCTTGGATCTGCTCCACCAGAGAACCATCATTCAGTTCATTCAGACAGTGGAACAGATTGATGCTTTTCTCTGCAGACAGATCCTCACTGATCTTCTCCTTGATGTACTTCACTGTTTCCTGACTGTTATCTGAACTTCTTGGTTCTGGTGTGTCAGCAGACCTCGTAGGAGACTCTGATTGGTCTCCAGTGAAAGACCCAGGAGGAAGCGCAGGAACAAGTCCAGATGTCCGTTTGGACTCTGTAAGGCCTCGTCCACAGCTGTCTGGTAGAAAGAGGAAGAACTGGTTCCAGACCTGGAGAACCTGGAGGTTTTTCTTTTCTTCAGCAGGTTGACTCCAGAGTTGATGAAGGTCAGATGGACATGAAGAGCAGCCAGAAACTCCTGAACACTCAGATGGATGAAGCAGAACACCTTGTCCTGGTACAGGCCTCTCTCCTCTCTGAAGATCTGTGTGAACACTCCTGAGTACACTGAGGCTGCTCTGATATCGATGCCACACTCCTGCAGGTCTGATTCATAGAAGATCAGGTTTCCTTTCTGCAGCTGCTCAAAAGCCAGTTTTCCCAGAGACTCCATCATCTTCCTGCTCTCTGGACTCCAGTGTGGATCTGTCTCAGCTCCTCCATCATACTTGACCTTCTTCAGTTTGGCCTGAACCACCAGGAAGTGGATGTACATCTCAGTCAGGGTCTTGGGCAGCTCTCCTCTCTCTCTGGTCTTCAGGACTTCCTCCAGAACTGTAGCAGTGATCCAGCAGAAGACTGGGATGTGGCACATGATGTGGAGGCTTCGTGATGTCTTGATGTGGGAGATGATCCTGCTGGTCTGCTCCTCATCTCTGGACCTCTTCCTGAAGTACTCCTCCTTCTGTGGGTCAGTGAACCCTCTGACTTCTGTCACCATGTCAATCAAACCAGGAGGGATCTGATTGGCTGCTGCAGGTCGTGTGGTTATCCAGAGACGAGCAGAAGGAAGCAGCTTCCCCCTGATGAGGTTTGTCAGCAGAACATCCACTGAGGTGGACCTTCTAGGGTCAGATAGGGTTCTGGTGTTGTGGAAGTTCAGAGGAAGTCGACACTCATTCAGTCCATCAAAGATGAAAATCACCTGGAACTTCTCAAAGCTGCAGATTTCTTTGGTTTCAGAGAAGAATTCATGAACAAGTTCCACCAAACTGAACTTTTCCTCTTTCAGCACATTCAGCTCTCTGAAGGTGAATGGAAACAGGAACTGGATGTTCTGGTTGGTTCTTCCTTCAGCCCAGTCCAGACTGAACTTCTGTGTTAAGAAGGTTTTCCCAATGCCAGCCACTCCCTTGGTCATCACTGTTCTGATTGGTTCTTCTCTTCCAGGTGGGAGTTCAAAGATGTCTTCCTGTCTGATGGTTGTTTCTCTGTCTGCTCTCCTGGATGCTGCTTCAATCTGTCTGACTTCATGTTCATCATTGACCTCTCCAGCTCCTCCCTCTGTGATGTAGAGCTCTGTGTAGATCTGCTTCAGAAGGGTTGTCTTTCCTGCTTTAGTGATCCCCTCAGACACACTCTGGAACTTCTTCTGAAGACCAGATTTGAGTTTTAGTTGACAAACTGCAGCAGAGGAACCTGAATGAACATGCAGTAAAGAACAGCACTTAGTGTTTTATCAAAGAACACAACATTTAATTCCTGCAGTGAAGGATGAGAACATTCAGTGACCAGCTGAGACATTAGAACCAGCAGTTCAATGTTCACTAGGAGACCTTTTACCACCAAAACTTGGGGGGTCATCTGGGATGTCTTGGAGATTCTGATACCTGGAGGTGTTCCAGAAAGGAGGTCTAACAAACCTGAGATAAAACCTGAACTCCAGGTTTTCTGAACCTTCATCAGCTGAACTTGAGTTGTTGGTTCCACAACACCAGTTATGACTTATTTCAATTAACTCCGTGTTAATTAACATTCTGGACGTTCTCTGCAGACTTTAGTAGACATCATCTATGGAGCATCAAACCATGATAATAATGTTAAAAAAAAGACCAACGTACAGAATTAGAGTAACGAGTCCCACTAGAGGCTGATGGAGACAAGAAAACTAGAATAATGATCAAAAATAAAGCATGTGGCAGGAAGTTAACATGAAATATAAAAATCTAATTCAATATGATCAGATTTTCCTCAGAATCATGAACCTACACAGAGTTTGGTCTGTTCTTTCTTCAATAATTCATCAGTTGTTGACTCATTCAACATCATCCAGTTAAAGACCTGGGCTGCTGCTTAGTTTAGGAACATGCCTGAAGGAGGTAAACAGTTTTGCATTGTTGTGATGAATTCTGGAGATTTGATCTGTGCTCAGTGAAAATGAAAATGTTCTGATACCTGTTTTCTGCCCTACTGTTTAATACATGTTAAATTATTTGCACAATTTCATTGCTTTGATTCAGTGACAATTTGATAATGATAATTTCAGTGTTTTGATCCACTGCCTCAGAGAGACAGAGCGCTGCTGGATCAACTTGTGTTACGGATGAGAAATTTTATCTATTTTATTGGATGAATGTAAGTATGAAACTGTTTTTCTTTTGTGTTGTTATGTTGTATGTGTTGTATGTTTTGTTTATGTTATGGGCCCTTTTGTGTGTTTTTTTTTTAATTGGTATTTAGTTATTCACATCTAAAGTGTTACATAATTGACTAGAAGCTCTGTTTAAGCTATAAGTTATTTTGTCTTCAACTCATCCATTGACAATTCATACTATGTTTAATAAAGACCAACGTACAGAATTAGAGTAACGATTCCCACTAGAGGCTGATGAAGACAAGAAAACTAGAATATGATCAAAAATAAAGCATGTAGTAGGAAGTTAACATGAAATATAAAAATATAATTCAATAAGATCAGAATTTCCTCAGAATCACGAACCTACACAGATTTGGGTCTGATCTTTCTTCAATAATTCATCAGAATGTTGACTCATTCAACATCATCAAGGTTAAAGTCAGTAGTAAAGAAGGACCAGGTCTATGGTTTCTGGAGATGCTGGTCCTGTACAGGTGACTGTCAGCATGTTGGGGGGGTCATAGGAACATTCACGTGAATGCAGGATGCAGGTGTTCCTACCAGAACTCTGCTGGAACAAGATGATCAGAGATCCTCTCTTCACCTTTCAGTGGTTTTAATGTTGTGTCTGATCTGTGAATGTTGATGTCTGTGTCTGGTTCATTTATCCAGCAGCTAAAATATTTTAAAATAATCCTCTTACATCTCTGCAGATGGTCAGCCAGCTCCTCCTGCTTCATTCTCCTCAGGAAGTTCACTGTGATCTCCACAAATGCCTCTCTGATCCTCTTCTGCTCTTCATCTTCATCCTCCTTCTGATCCTCTGAGGATTCTGGGTAATCTGGACTCAGAACCTTCTGGATCTTCTTCAGCTCCTTCTTCACAAACGTGACAATGTTGTCCTCCAGCAGCTGGAACAGAAGAGCAGATGAAGGACACCATCAGAGTGAAGTCATGGAGACAAACATCAGATCATGTTGGACAGACTGACAGTCCACTGGTCTACAAAGAGCAGCATGGAGATGAGCGTCAGCAGAACAGATGTAGAAGCAGCTGTTGTTCAGGTACAGACCAGAAATATGGAGTCCAGGTGTGTCTGATGCTGCTGGACAGACTGACCACTGGGGGGCTCTGAGCTCTGCTGGTCCACTCTGTGGAGGAATCAGGGACAATTAGCTCACATCATGTCTGTCCACAGCAGCTGAAGGTCCATCAAGTCATGTTTGGAGGTGAACAGTCAGATGAAAGGCTGTCATGGTGAAGGTTTACTAGTCCTGCTGATCTACTGAGAATGTCCATGTGACCTCAGTGAGAGCTCTGCTAGTTCACATATTCAGAAGATCCAGGTCTGCACAAAGTCAAGTTAGAACAAGATGAAGATGGATGACTGATGGACCAGCTGATGAACCTCTGAAGGAGAACATCATCATCAGAACCAGGTGATGGAGGACCACAGGAGTCCTGGACTAACTGTATCTACCCAACAAGAAGAAAACATGTGAACGTTTCCACACATGAGGGTTGATCACCTCCATGACAGCAAGGAGACACTCATGTACAAAGAACCAGGCTGAAGAACAGGTTTAACCAGCAGAGAAGAAGAAGAGGCTCTAAGGTTGTGGACCATCTGAGCAGAATTTCAGCTTCCAGTGAAAAGTTCTGGTGATTGTCTTTGTCTTTCTGCTGTAAACTGAACTGATTTTAGATTTCAGAGCTCCTCCCCTACGCTGCATATTCATGATAACATCAGCTGAGGAGACGACACCTGTTGACCTTGGAGATCTCAGCTTTCTGTTCAAGAGCAGACAAACATCTGAAGCAGCACAGCCTCAACTGAAACCCACTGAGGAGCTGGAAAGACGGTCTCTAAGACCAACAGCAGACCAGATTCTACACTCATCTGATCCAAACTCATCTCTTCTGCTTTTACATGGAAAGTTTCCTGCTCAGAGTCCATGATCTCAATGAAAGAAGTTCTACCAACAATCCACAAACCTCCACAAACTTCTCAGCAGGACATCAAAGCAGCTTTCACATGTCTCCAAGAACTATCTGTCCTTTTCTGTCCACCTGAGAAGATCCTACCTCCACTGTCTTGGACCAACTGGTTTACTACAGACACTCAGAGGAACTGCTCCAACATCCCCCTTTACACTGTAACAGCTGTATTTCTGGAAAACATCCAACACTCACTGCTTCACAAATGACCAGAGAAATGTCTGAACCAGAGCTGGAATCACATTAAACACACGTTACAATAAAACACTGATGTCTCAGTTCCATTTACAGTTACAGTATTAACACACAGCTCACCTCTCTGAACAACTACCATCTG
This sequence comes from Hirundichthys speculiger, assembly GCA_018398805.1. Classification (NCBI taxonomy): domain Eukaryota; kingdom Metazoa; phylum Chordata; class Actinopteri; order Beloniformes; family Exocoetidae; genus Hirundichthys; species Hirundichthys speculiger. The sequence goes on from JAGFBZ010002824.1 coordinate 9,976, forward strand.
ATTTAAAATTAATTAAAATCCCCTTGAGCTGGTCACTCTTCAAGGAGACACAGCTGGGTTCAGGTCCAGGTTCAGGTTCAGGTCCAGGTCCAGGTCCAGGTCCAGGTCCAGGTCCAGGTCCAGGTCCAGGTCCAGGTCCAGGTCCAGGTCCAGGTCCAGGTCCAGGTCCAGGCTGACTCCTGTAATAATGGTGTTTGTAGATGTGAGTGCTGAACTCTGACAGACTGTAGAGTCATGAACAGTTGTAGATGATCATCTCACCTCTGAGCTTTGCTCCAACTCTCATGTTCTCCACTCAGACTGGTTTTAGTGGGAGGAACTCCCTCCTCTCTGTCCTCATGATGGTCCATGCTGCTGGATTCACATCAGCTCACACACACTTTCTACCTTCAGCTGCAGAGGAAACACACATCATTGCTGCTGGACAAAGATAAAAGACAGGAAACCAGGCTTTATTTTGAAAGGCTCCACAGGAAACAGCAGTCTGACTTTAATGGTGGAGACGACAGTTTTAATCCAGGAAATAAAAACACTCCACAGTTAGTGTTGAGAAGAAACCAAATCAACATCAACTGATCATCACGCTGTTTCTCATCACAACCGGGCCCGAGCATGCACTTCCAGAACTCCAGGACTGCTTCGACCGGACAGAGTGGGACTTATTTGAACATCAGGGGCTGGATACTTTCACAGACACGGTACTGGACTACATCAAGTTCTGCATTGGGAATGTGACTGTAGACAAAACCATCCGGGTTTTCCCGTAACCAGAAACCCTGGATGACCAGCCAGGTCCGCTCACTCCTCAGGGCCCGCAACGCCGCCTTCAGGTCAGGTGACAGAGCTCTATACAGAGCTGCTCGGGCCGACCTGAACAGAGGAATAAAGAAAGCCAAGGCGGACCACAGGACGAAAATAGAGTCCCACCTGTCCAGCAACAACCCCCGGCAGGTGTGGGCGGGGCTTACAACACATCACCAACTTCAGAGGCAGTGACGTGTCAACCACAGACCTGAGTGCGCCGCTGGCAGAGGAGCTGAATGGTTTCTTTGCTCGCTTTGAGACACCACAGCAGCACCCAGTTGTCCCAGCCCCGCCCCCCGCCCCCACCAGGATCCTCCATCACTCCACTCACTGTACAGGAGCATGATGTCAGACAGGTGCTCCTGACAGTGAACACCAAGAAAGCTGCTGGCCCAGACGGAGTTCCAGGAAAGGTGCTCAAAGCGTGCGCCCACCAGCTCACCCCCACCTTCACCAGGATCTTCAACACCTCCCTGGCCCACCAGCTCCACCCCCACCTTCACCAGGATCTTCAACACCTCCCTGTTCCACCAGCTCCACCCCCACCTTCACCAGGATCTTCAACACCCCCCTGGCCCACCAGCTCACCCCCACCTTCACCAGGATCTTCAACACCTCCCTGGCCACCAGCTCACCCCCACCTTCACCAGGATCTTCAACACCTCCCTGGCCCACCAGCTCCCCCCACCTTCACCAGGATCTTCAACACCTCCCTGGCCCACCAGCTCACCCCCACCTTCACCAGGATCTTCAACACCTCCCTGGCCACCAGCTCACCCCCACCTTCACCAGATCTTCAACACCTCCCTTCACCAGCTCACCCCACCTTCACCAGTCTCCCTGGCCACACTCACCCCTTCACACCCAGCTCCCTTCACCAGGCCCCTCTTCAGCACCAGTCACCGGTCCAGGATCTTCAATCAGCCTCCCTGGCCAGGCAGTGGTCCCGTCCTGCCTGAAATCAGCCTCCATAATCCCGGTGCCGAAGAAGTCTCCCGTCACCAGCCTGAATGATTACCGTCCAGTGGCCCTCACCCCGGTAATCACCAAGTGCTTTGAGAGACTAGTTCTTCACCACATAAAGAACCACCTTCCAGTTTGCTTATCGGGCAAACAGATCCACTGAGGACGCCATCGCTGTAGCTCTGCACTCTGCTCTGAACCACCTGGAGCAACAGCAGAGCTACGTCCGGATGCTCTTTGTGGATTACAGCTCTGCCTTCAACACAATAATCCCAGACATCCTCATCACCAAACTGACCACCATCGCCCCCCCCCCCCCCCCCCCCTCCCACATGTGCCTGGATTAAAGACTTTCTTTCCAACCGACCCCAGACTGTGAGACTTGGCCCCCACCTGTCCTCCACCCGTATGCTGAGCACCGGCGCTCCTCAGGGCTGTGTGCTGAGCCCCCTCCTGTACTGCCTGTACACCAACGACTGCAGTCCGACCCACAACAACAACCTCATAGTGAAGTTCGCTGACGACACTACGGTGGTCGGACTCATCTGGAAGGGGGACGAGGCAGCCTACAGAGAGGAGGTCCTGAAGCTGACAGCCTGGTGTTCAGAGAACAACCTGCTCTGAACACCAGAAAAACCAAGGAGATCATCGTCAACTTCAGGAAACACAACACCGACCCAGCCCCCCTCTACATCAACGGCGAGAGAGTGGAACGGGTCCACACCTTCCGGTTTCTTGGCGTCCTCATCTCAGACAGCATCTCCTGGTCTGAGAACGTCACCGCCATCACCAAGAAGGCTCAGCAGCGGCTGCACTTCCTGAGAGTCCTCAGGAGATCCAACCTGGACTCCAACCTGCTGCTGACCTTCTACCGCTCATCCATCCAGAGCCTGCTGACGTCCTGGACTACAGTCTGGTACTGGACTACAGTCTGGTCCTGGACTACAGTCTGGTACTGGACTACAGTCTGGTACTGGACTACAGTCTGGTACTGGACTACAGTCTGGTACCTGGACTACAGTCTGGTACTGGACTACAGTCTGGTACTGGACTACAGTCTGGTACTGGACTACAGTCTGGTACTACTACAGTCTGGACTACAGTCTGGTACTGGACTACAGTCTGGTACTGGACTACAGTCTGGTACCTGGGTACTACAGTCTGGTACTGGACTACAGTCTGGTACTGGACTACTGGACTACCAGTCTGGTACTGGACTACACAGTCTGGTCCTGGACTACAGTCTGGTACCTGGACTACAGTCTGGTACTGGACTACACAGTCTGGTACTGGACTACAGTCTGGTACCTGGACTACAGTCTGGTACTGGACTACAGTCTGGTACTGGACTACAGTCTGGTACTACTGGGTACTACAGTCTGGTACTGGACTACAGTCTGGTACCTGGACTACAGTCCTGGTACTGGACTGTCTGGTACTGGTACTACAGTCTGGTCCTGGACTACAGTCTGGTACTGGACTACAGTCTGGTACTGGACTGGTACTACAGTCTGGTACTGGACTACAGTCTGGTCCTGGACTACAGTCTGGTACTGGACTACAGTCTGGTACGTCTGGACTACAGTCTGGTACCTGGACTACAGTCTGGTACTGGACTACAGTCTGGTACTGGGACTACAGTCTGGTACTGGACTACAGTCTGGTACTGGACTACAGTCTGGTACTACTGGACTACAGTCTGGTACCTGGACTACAGTCTGGTACTGTCTGGACTACAGTCTGGTACCTGGACTACAGTCTGGTACTGGACTACAGTCTGGTACCTGGACTACAGTCTGGTACTACAGTCTGGTACCTGGACTACAGTCTGGTACTGGACTACAGTCTGGTACTGGACTACAGTCTGGTACTGGACTACTGGACTACAGTCTGGTACTGGACTACTACAGTCTGGTCCTGGACTACAGTCTGGTACTCTGGACTACAGTCCTGGTACTGGACTACAGTCTGGTCTGGACTACCTGGACTACAGTCTGGTACTGGACTACAGTCTGGTACTGTCTGGTCCTGGACTACAGTCTGGTACTGGACTACAGTCTGGTACTGGACTACAGTCTGGTACTACAGTCTGGGACTACAGTCTGGTACTGGACTACAGTCTGGTACTGGACTACAGTCTGGTACAGTCTGGACTACAGTCTGGTCCTGGACTACAGTCTGGTACTGGACTACAGTCTGGTACCTGGACTACAGTCTGGTACCTGGACTACAGTCTGGTACTGGACTACAGTCTGGTACTACAGTCTGGTACTGGACTACAGTCTGGTACTGGACTACTACAGTCTGGTCCTGGACTACAGTCTGGTACTGGTTGGACTACAGTCTGGTACCTGGACTACAGTCTGGTCCTACTGGACTACAGTCTGGTACTGGACTACAGTCTGGTACTGGACTACTGGACTACAGTCTGGTACTGGACTACAGTCTGGTACTGGACTACAGTCTGGTCTGGACTACTGGACTACAGTCTCTGGACTACCTGGACTACAGTCTGGTCCTGGACTACAGTCTGGTACTGGACTACAGTCTGGTCCTGGACTACAGTCTGGTACCTGGACTACAGTCTGGTACTGGACACAGTCTGGTACTACTACAGTCTGGTCCTGGACTACAGTCTGGTACCTGGACTACAGTCTGGTCCTGGACTACAGTCTGGTACCTGGACTACAGTCTGGTACTGGACTACAGTCTGGTCCTGGACTACAGTCTGGTACTGGACTACAGTCTGGTCCTGGACTACAGTCTGGTACTGGACTACAGTCTGGTACTGGACTACAGTCTGGTACCTGGACTACAGTCTGGTCTGGACTACAGTCTGGTACTGGACTACAGTCTGGTACTGGACTACAGTCTGGTACTGGTACCTGGACTACAGTCTGGTACTGGACTACAGTCTGGTCCTGGACTACAGTCTGGTACTGGACTACAGTCTGGCTGGACTACTCTGGACTACAGTCTGGTCCTGGACTACAGTCTGGTCCTGGACTACAGTCTGGTACTGGACTACAGTCTGGTACTGGACTACAGTCTGGTACTGGACTACAGTCTGGTCCTGGACTACAGTCTGGTACCTGGACTACAGTCTGGTCCTGGACTACAGTCCTGGACTACAGTCTGGTACCTGGACTACAGTCTGGTACTGGACTACAGTCTGGTACTGGACTACAGTCTGGTACTGGACTACAGTCTGTACTGGTACCTGGACTACAGTCTGGTACTGGACTACTACAGTCTGGTACTGGACTACAGTCTGGTCCTGGACTACAGTCTGGTACTGGACTACAGTCTGGTACTGGACTACAGTCTGGTCCTGGACTACAGTCTGGTACCTGGACTACAGTCTGGTCCTGGACTACAGTCTGGTACTACAGTCTGGTACTGGACTACAGTCCTGGACTACAGTCTGGTACCTGGACTACAGTCTGGTACTGGACTACAGTCTGGTACCTGGACTACAGTCTGGTCCTGGACTACAGTCTGGTACTACTCTGGACTACACAGTCTGGTCCTGGACTACAGTCTGGTACTACTGGACTACAGTCTGGTCCTGGACTACAGTCTGGGGACTACAGTCTGGTACCTGGACTACAGTCTGGTACTGGACTACAGTCTGGACTACTCTGGTACCTGGACTACAGTCTGGTACTACTGGACTACAGTCTGGTCCTGGACTACAGTCTGGTACTGGACTACAGTCTGGTACCTGGACTACAGTCTGGTACCTGGACTACAGTCTGGTACTGGACTACAGTCTGGTACTGGACTACAGTCTGGTACTGGACTACAGTCTGGTCCTGGACTACAGTCTGGTACTGGACTACAGTCTGGTACTGGACTACAGTCTGGTCCTGGACTACAGTCTGGTACTGGACTACAGTCTGGTACCTGGACTACAGTCTGGTCCTGGACTACAGTCTGGTACTGGACTACAGTCTGGTACTGGACTACAGTCTGGTACTGGACTACAGTCTGGTACCTGGACTACAGTCTGGTACTGGACTACAGTCTGGTCCTGGACTACAGTCTGGTACTGGACTACAGTCTGGTACTGGACTACAGTCTGGTCCTGGACTACAGTCTGGTACTGGACTACAGTCTGGTACCTGGACTACAGTCTGGTACTGGACTACAGTCTGGTACTGGACTACAGTCTGGTACTGGACTACAGTCTGGTACCTGGACTACAGTCTGGTCCTGGACTACAGTCTGGTACTGGACTACTGGTACTACAGTCTGGTCCTGGACTACAGTCTGGTCCTGGACTACAGTCTGGTACCTGGACTACAGTCTGGTACTGGACTACAGTCTGGTACTGGACTACAGTCTGGTACTGGACTACAGTCTGGTACCTGGACTACAGTCTGGTACCTGGACTACAGTCTGGTACTGGACTACAGTCTGGTCCTGGACTACAGTCTGGTCCTGGACTACAGTCTGGTACTGGACTACAGTCTGGTACTGGACTACAGTCTGGTACCTGGACTACAGTCTGGTACTGGACTACAGTCTGGTACTGGACTACAGTCTGGTACCTGGACTACAGGGTACTACTAGTCTGGTACTGGACTACAGTCTGGTACTGGACTACAGTCTGGTACCTGGACTACAGTCTGGTACTGGACTACAGTCTGGTACCTGGACTACAGTCTGGTACCTGGACTACAGTCTGGTACTGGACTACAGTCTGGTACTGGACTACAGTCTGGTACTGGACTACAGTCTGGTCCTGGACTACAGTCTGGTACTGGACTACAGTCTGGTACTGGACTACAGTCTGGTACCTGGACTACAGTCTGGTACTGGACTACAGTCTGGTACTGGACTACAGTCTGGTACTGGACTACAGTCTGGTCCTGGACTACAGTCTGGTACTGGACTACCTGGTACCTGGACTACAGTCTGGTACTGGACTACAGTCTGGTACTGGACTACAGTCTGGTACCTGGACTACAGTCTGGTACCTGGACTACAGTCTGGTACTGGACTACAGTCTGGTACTGGACTACAGTCTGGTCCTGGACTACAGTCTGGTACTGGACTACAGTCTGGTACTGGACTACAGTCTGGTACTGGACTACAGTCTGGTACTGGACTACAGTCTGGTACAGTCTGACTACAGTCTGGTACTGGACTACAGTCTGGTACTACTACAGTCTGGTACTGGACTACAGTCTGGTACCTGGACTACAGTCTGGTCCTGGACTACAGTCTGGTACCTGGACTACAGTCTGGTACCTGGACTACAGTCTGGACTACAGTCTGGTACTACAGTCTGGTACTGGACTACAGTCTGGTACTGGTCCTGGACTACAGTCTGGTCCTGGACTACAGTCTGGTACTGGACTACTGGTACTGGTCCTGGACTACAGTCTGGTACTGGACTACAGTCTGGTACTGGACTACAGTCTGGTCCTGGACTACAGTCTGGTACCTGGACTACAGTCTGGTACCTGGACTACAGTCTGGTCCTGGACTACAGTCTGGTACTGGACTACAGTCTGGTACTGGACTACAGTCTGGTACTGGACTACAGTCTGGTACTGGACTACAGTCTGGTACTGGACTACAGTCTGGTACTACTGGGTACTACAGTCTGGTCCTGGACTACAGTCTGGTACTGGACTACAGTCTGGTACCTGGACTACAGTCTGGTCCTGGACTACAGTCTGGTACTGGACTACAGTCTGGTACTGGACTACAGTCTGGTACTGGACTACAGTCTGGTACCTGGACTACAGTCTGGTACCTGGACTACAGTCTGGTACTGGACTACAGTCTGGTACTGGACTACAGTCTGGTCCTGGACTACAGTCTGGTACCTGGACTACAGTCTGGTACTGGACTACAGTCTGGTACTGGACTACAGTCTGGTCCTGGACTACAGTCTGGTACTGGACTACAGTCTGGTACTGGACTACAGTCTGGTACTGGACTACAGTCTGGTACCTGGACTACAGTCTGGTACTGGACTACAGTCTGGTACCTGGACTACAGTCTGGTACTGGACTACAGTCTGGTACTCTGGACTACAGTCTGGTACTGGACTACAGTCTGGTACCTGGACTACTACAGTCTGGTACCTGGACTACAGTCTGGTACTGGACTACAGTCTGGTACTGGACTACAGTCTGGTACTGGACTACAGTCTGGTACTGGACTACAGTCTGGTCCTGGACTACAGTCTGGTCCTGGACTACAGTCTGGTCCTGGACTACAGTCTGGTACCTGGACTACAGTCTGGTACTGGACTACAGTCTGGTCCTGGACTACAGTCTGGTACTGGACTACAGTCTGGTACTGGACTACAGTCTGGTACCTGGACTACAGTCTGGTACTGGACTACAGTCTGGTCCTGGACTACAGTCTGGTACCTGGACTACAGTCTGGTCTGGACTACAGTCTGGACTACAGTCTGGTCTGGACTACTGGACTACAGTCTGGTACTGGTACTGGACTACAGTCTGGTACTACAGTCTGGACTACAGTCTGGTACTGGACTACAGTCTGGTACTCTGGTACTGGTACTGGTACACTACAGTCTGGTACTGGATACAGTCTGGTCCTGGACTACAGTCTGGTACTGGATACAGTGGGACTACAGTCTGGTCCTGGACTACAGTCTGTCCTGGACTACAGTCTGGTCCTACTGGACTACAGTCTGGTACCTGGACTACAGTCTGGTACTACTGGACTACAGTCTGGTACCTGGACTACAGTCTGGTACTGGACTACAGTCTGGTACTGGACTACAGTCTGGTACAGTGGACTACAGTCTGGTCTGGTACCTGGACTACAGTCTGGTACTGGACTACAGTCTGGTCCTGGACTACAGTCTGGTACTGGACTACAGTCTGGTCTGGACTACAGTCTGGTACTGGACTACAGTTGGTACTGGACTACAGTCTGGTCCTGGACTACAGTCTGGTACTACAGGACTACAGTCTGGTACTGGACTACAGTCTGGTACCTGGACTACAGTCTGGTACACTGGACTACAGTCTGGTACTGGTACTACAGTCTGGTACTGGACTACAGTCTGGTACTGGACTACAGTCTGGTCCTGGACTACAGTCTGGTACTGGACTACAGTCTGGTACTGGACTACAGTCTGGTACTGGACTACAGTCTGGTACTGGACTACAGTCTGGTACTGGACCACAGTCTGGTCCTGGACTACAGTCTGGTACTGGACTACAGTCTGGTATCTGGACTACAGTCTGGTACTGGACTACAGTCTGGTACTGGACTACAGTCTGGTCCTGGACTACAGTCTGGTACTGGACTACAGTCTGGTACTGGACTACAGTCTGGTCCTGGACTACAGTCTGGTCTGGACTACAGTCTGGTACCTGGACTACAGTCTGGTACTGGACTACAGTCTGGTACTGGACTACAGTCTGGTCCTGGACTACAGTCTGGTACTGGACTACAGTCTGGTTCTGGACTACAGTCTGGTCCTGGACTACAGTCTGGTACTGGACTACAGTCTGGTCCTGGACTACAGTCTGGTACCTGGACTACAGTCTGGTACTGGACTACAGTCTGGTACTGGGACTACAGTCTGGTTCTGGACTACAGTCTGGTACTGGACTACACAGTCTGGTACTGGACTACAGTCTGGTACCTGGACTACAGTCTGGTCTGGACTACAGTCTGGTACTGGACTACAGTCTGGTCCTGGACTACAGTCTGGTACTGGACTACAGTCTGGTACTACAGTCTGGTACTGGACTGGACTACAGTCTGGTCCTGGACTACAGTCTGGTACTACAGTCTGGTCCTGGACTACAGTCTGGTACTGGACTACAGTCTGGTACCTGGACTACAGTCTGGTACTGGACTACAGTCTGGTACTGGGTACTACTACAGTCTGGTACCTGGACTACAGTCTGGTACTGGACTACAGTCTGGTACTGGACTACAGTCTGGTACTGGACTGGGACTACAGTCTGGTACCAGGACTGGACAGTCTGGTACCTGGACTACAGTCTGGTACTGGACTACACAGTCTGGTACTGGACTACAGTCTGGTACCGGACTACAGTCTGGTACCTGGACTACAGTCTGGTACTGGACTGGACAGTCTGGTACTGGACTACAGTCTGGTCCTGGACTACAGTCTGGTATTGGACTACAGTCTGGTACTGGTACTGTCTGGTACTGGACTACAGTCTGGTACTGGACTACTAGTCTGGTCCTGGACTACAGTCTGGTATGGACTACAGTCTGGTACTGACTACAGTCTGGTACCTGGACTACAGTCTGGTACTGGACTACAGTCTGGTACCTGGACTACAGTCTGGTACTGGACTACAGTCTGGTACTGGACTACAGTCTGGTACTGGACTACAGTCTGGTACTGGACTACAGTCTGGTACTCTGGACTACAGTCTGGTACTGGACTACAGTCTGGTCCTGGACTACAGTCTGGTACCTGGACTACAGTCTGGTACCTGGACTACAGTCTGGTACCGGACTACAGTCTGGTACAGTCTGGACTACAGTCTGGTCCTGGACTACAGTCTGGTCCTGGACTACAGTCTGGTACCTGGACTACAGTCTGGTACCTGGACTACAGTCTGGTACTGGACTACAGTCTGGTACCTGGACTACAGTCTGGTACGTCTGGACTACAGTCTGGTACTGGACTACAGTCTGGTACCTGGACTACAGTCTGGTACCTGGACTACAGTCTGGTCCTGGACTACAGTCTGGTACTGGACTACAGTCTGGTACTGGACTGGGGACGTCTGGTCCTGGACTACAGTCTGGTAACTACAGTCTGGTACCTGGAGTCTGCTGGTCCTGGACTACAGTCCGATTCAAGACAACTTTTTTATCCCTTGGAGGGCAATTCGATTCGGCAGCTCGCTCCCCAACACACACATAAAAAAAAAAAAAAACATACAATAAAACACAGGGAGAAAGTTGGCAGCATGTGCAAAATCTGCAATTTGTTGCATAAGAAAAAGTGCTAATACCAATAAATACATCATATATATATATAAAAATTAAAAATAATAAAAAAAATAAAAATAAATAAAAGCCTATACAAACACCGGATGAAATCTTTCCAAGAAGGTACACAGTAACTAGTTGCACAGTACAGACCAAACAGATTCACAAGGATAAATTTAACAACCGGACAGCAGAGGGGATAAAAGACTTGGAAAAGCGATTGCCCTTACACACAGGTTGGGCATAACGACGTCCTGAAGGCAACAGTGAAAATTCTTTTGCTAAAACATGTCCAGAGGTACCCAGAATACTGGAGTCTTCCTCAAAACCTGTTGTTTCCCAAAGGGAACCTAGGTCTTTCTGCTTGAGTCCAATAATCTTGGAACAGATTTTCATCACACTGTTGAGACTATTTCTGTCCCTGAGTGACAGGTTTGTTGAACCAACAGATAAAAGAATAAGTTAAAAGGCTCTCAATGAAGGACTGATAAAAACGACAGAGAATCACTGGACTGACAGAAAAGGAATTCAACACACGAAGGAGATGAATCCTCTGCTGTCCACGTTTTGACCAGTGCTTCAGTGTTGACATCAAATTTAAGCTGGTTGTCAAACACAGTGCCCAGATATTTGTAGGAGCTGACAATTTCAATCTTCTCTCCCATCTATGACACTCTCAGTGAAGGCCTGCTTGTTACGTCTAAAATCTATCAACATTTCTTTAGTTTGGATGCATTCAACTCTAAAAAGTTGTCCTTTACACCGGTCTAACGAATGCAGGGAGAGCTAAACCATGGTTCTGTTGGGCGGTCTGAAGGAGAGACAACAACACAGTATCATCCGAAAACTTGACAAGGAAGCTGCCCTCACAAAATGATCTGCAGCTGTCAGTAAATAGGATGTAAAGAAGAGGTGACAGTACGCACCCTTGTGGTGAACCCGTGTTTGTCACAACAATGTCAGACAAATAACCATTCACAATGACCCTCTGCTGTCTGTTGGTCAAGAAATCTAAAATCAATAAAACAAGTTGATTTGATAGTTTAAAATCAGAAATAAGTCTCTCGATTAGAAGACAAGGTTGCATGTGGTTAAAAGCAGAGGAGAAATCTCCAAACAATAGTCTAGCATGGGAATTAGGTTTCTCCAAATGTTTGTACAAGGTGTTAAGAATAAAAATCTTAGCATCCTCGACACCCTTTCCAGCCTGGTACGCAAACTACAGAGGATCAAGTTTACCCTCGATGGCAGTGAGAATCTCATTTTTGATTAATTTCTCCAGGATTTTTCATAATCAATGAAGTAAGGGCAATTGGCCTAAAATCATTAGGCTGTCTAGGGTTGCTACACTTTGGTAGTGGCACAATATGCGATATTTTCCAAATGTCAGGATATTTAAAAGAATCTACTATTATTTGAAAAAATATATGTAAAACAGCAGTAAGCTGCACGGCACAGTGATGCAGTGTAGGGCCACATATACCATCAGGACCTGGGGCTTTCCTCACATCAGTCCCTGACAATAGCTTAACCACCTCATCTTCAAGTATTGTTATCTCATTGACAGGGGAAAGTGAATGTTTGAGCTGACTTATCTTCTCTGAAAAGTCATTCCCTTAATAGCAGGTTTTGGAGGTTTGGCGCAAGATCGGGCCCATGATCTTTTCCATGTGTCAATTTTGCATAGTGATGAAAGAAATGTTTTGGGAGACAGGGCTTGCTGTCTGGGCCAAGCCATAGTTCATTAGTATAAATAGTCTAAATAGTCTCCATTTTTATGAAGTTACTGTTGAGAAAGTTTCTTGTTGCAGCGAATGTTATGTTATGGTCTATTTGTGTACATCCATGTCATCGTTAATTAAAGGATTGCAGTTGTTAAACGCTTTGAATTCATCATACTGTTTCTTTTTTCCGTGATGATTTCTCTTCTCGGCAGTGAGGGCCGAGGTGAAGGACCAACTATAGTGCTCACGGTTCGCCACTGGTAAGGAGGGGATGGCTGCTGCCTGTTCCTCAGACAGGAAACTGGGAGAAGAAGTGACAGCAGCCATGGAAACCAGTTTCACTGATCTGCATGCATGTACAGTACTAGATAGTTGTTGTCTGTACACTTTTAGAGAGAGAGAAAAACAAACTTTGGATTCAGGAGTGGGTTGCAGATCCCACCACTGTACATTGTGTGCCTTGACCAAAGGCAAATGAGGAAAGGCTCCTTGAACAGAAAAATAAATTCTTGCGCAGGGGTCAGAGATATGGAGTAGCACCAGAATCAACCATAAAAGACACATTCACTCCCATTTTAAAATCAAAGCGCTATCTTTTTCACATTCTTTCACACAAATCTTTTTTGTTGTTGTTGTTTCTCAGTTTCTCTTCTCTTTCAGTCAATTTCGCATTCAATCTTTCCAACTCATTCAAACTCAACGAACCGCCCACTGGGAACCCATATTTCTGAGTCCAGAGAACCACACATTCAACACTCTCATGGCCGTACTTTTCTCTCACATATTCCACATTGGAACTCTCAGGATCAGAAAGAGGTTTGGATTTATCAGAACCCATTTCCTTATGGGTCAGTGTGCACACTCTTGCTAAAACTGCAAACATCTTTGCAGAGTATGTTTGCCTGCCCCAAACAATTAAAACCTCACCTTCTGAGTTAATTTACAGAAGGAGTGTTTCAGACTAAAATCTCAGAAACTAACCAGTCGCGGTTACTCCCCACAGACTAACCTTCCCCAAATGCTATGGAGAATGTTGAACCACCGCAGATCTAAACCTTTGAGACCAAATGTGTTTTTGAAAATGAATTTCTCACCGGATCAGATTGTAGAACTTGAGTTCGTTGGATCCCAGCGTTGGCAGTCAGGACGCAGTGAGTCAGTCCTCCTGTCTCAATAGCAGTTTTGAGGTTGGAGGCTGGAAGTTAATATTCCAGGATGATCAGTCTCTGGTCACTCCTTCCGGACGGCCAAGCGAGGATCCTACTTTGCAGCGTCAAAATTGTTGTGGAAAAAATCTTGATCTTGATGAGAAAATCAAATTAGATTTTATTAAAGAGAAAATACACAAACTTATAGTCAGCATTACAGAGAATTTTAAATGAGGACTCCGTCTTTACAGAGAGGACGTTCCCTTTTATACCAAGACAAAGAGATGTTGATTGCTATACAGGTTTTGCATACAGAGTAGATCACAGCAGGTGATGAGGAAGGCAAAGGGACATTTGTCTTAAATGAGAGTGATAATTGAATTAAGGGACATTTATACAGTTCCTTGATCAAGAGGTTAGATGCGTGATGATTGACCTTAGCAGATAGAGGGAGAGATGAGCAAACGATAGAGTTGAGACAGAACTGGCTACAGGATTCCTCCCCCTGCACCCAAATGGGGGCCTCAGCTGTTTCTGAGTGAGTAGTCCAGAAGAGTATCTTCTGAATATTACTTGCCCAATAATAGAAAAGGAATTTCGGAAGGGCCATTCCTCCTAATTTTTTCGGTCTCTGTAAAAAGGCTTTCCTTATACGATGACCCTTATTACCCCAAATAAAAGATAGAATTAATTTATCCAGGTTATTAAAAAAGGATTTCTTGATGAAAATAGGAATGTTCAAGAATAAATAAAGAAAACGAGGGAGGACATTCATCTTAATTAGATTAATCCTTCCTGCCAGGGACAAGGGCAGAGCGGACCACCTTGTTAAATCTTATTTGCAACGGTCCGGTAATTGGCCAAAGTTATGTTTAAAGAGCGCATTAAAAGAGCGTGTGACCATCACACCCAAATATCTGAACCCGTCTGGCGTTTCTTTAAATGGAATCGAGGGAGTCAGAGGACTAATTGATGTGCCAATGGTGAAATATTAGCTTTTAGAAAGATTAAGTTTATAGCCAGAGATTTTACCGAAAAAATTCTGCAGAATAGAGAGGATAGGTGGAACGGACTGAGCAGGATTGGAAATATAGAGAAGCAAATCGTCGGCATACAATGTCATCTCGAGTGATACCCCTAAATTGTGGACATTGACGTAGAGATATAGCCAGTGGCTCTATGGCAATTACAAATAAAAGTGACGAGAGTGGGCAGCCCTGCTGCGTGCCCCGCTCTAACTGAAAGTAAGGGGAATGAACACTTTTGGAGGAGACAGAGGCTGTCAGAGATGAGTATAGTAGCCTTACCCAGGACACAAAGCTAGGGGAGAAACCGAATCGCTGCATTGTAGCAAAAAGATATGTCCACTCAACCCGGTCGAATGCTTTTTCAGCATCTAGAGAAACGATCGCTTCCTGAGCATCCGACCGGGTCGGTGGTGTGTAGATAACATTAAAGAGTCGCCGCACATCATGAAAAGAATTACGCTTTTGAATAAAGCCAGATTGATCAACAGAAATTACAGAAAGAAGCACCGTCTCTAACCGGAGGGCGAGAGCTTTGGCGAGGATCTTGAAGTCTACGTTAAGGAGAAATATCGGCCTGTAGGATTCACAGAGAATTGGATCCTTATCTTTCTTGGCCAATAAAGAAATAGAAGCCTGGGTTAAGGTTGTTGGGAGAAGGCCGCGGTCAAAAGACTCTGTGAACATGGCAAGAAGTAGTAGGGACAATAACGTGGAAATTTTTTAAAGAATTCAACGCAGAATCCATCCGGGCCTGTGGATTTCCCGCTTCGTCAACAGCTGGCAAGTTTTTAAACCATCAAAAAAAAGAGTCAAGTAGAGCTGCATTGTTTTGACATGTAAAATGCAGAAAAACAATCATTAATGTCTTTATGGTTGTTTGAGGTAATTTGAGGTATCAAACGAGATGAAGTGTATTGGTGAGCTTGGGAGGCTAGAAGCTTGCTAGCTTATCTCCGTACTCATAGAATTTGTGGCGACTCTTCAATAATAATCGTTCCTCCTTGGAGGTTGAGATTAAATCATATTCCGCCTGGAGGCGCAGCCTCTCTTTATATAAATCTGGGTCAGGTGAACGGGAGTATTGTTCGTCCAGACTATGAATAGCTTGTGATAGCTCTCTAAGTTTGGCAACCTCCTGTTTTCTATTATTAGATAGGTAGGAAATGATCTGCCCTCGGATATATGCTTTGAGGGCCTCCCATAAGGTTGTTCTAGAGATTTCAGCAGAGTCATTAAACTCCAGGTAGGTCTTGACTTCTGAGGTCAGAAATTTTGAAAAATTGTCATCCGCAGGTAAGAGTGGATTGAGTCTCCAGGGCGAAAATGAAGGAGGTTGGTGTGGTATAACCAATTCAAAGGAGACTGGAGCATGATCTGATATGACAATGCTCTCAGAGGAACAGTTTTTTAACTAGGGAAAGAAGATTATTATCTAACAAAAATAATCAATGCGACTGTAGGAGTGGTGTACTGAGGAAAAAAAATGAGAAAGCTTTAGCTGAAGGAAACAAAAATCTCCAGGGGTCAGAGAGACCATATTGAGTGCACAATGACTGTATAACTGTTGCCGATTTGGGTGGAGGTATTATTTTGGGTGAAGACCTGTCCAAATGTTGGTCAATAGCGCAATTGATGTCTCCGCCAATTACTAGTGCATGACTATCTATGTTTGGGATAGCGGAGAATAATTTAATAAAGAATTGGCAATCATCCCAATTAGGTGCATAGAGATTCACCAGAGTGACCGGTTTATTATAGAGCTCACCTGAAACAATGACGAAGCGGCCCTCTGGCCATCCGAGTCAACCTTCTTAACAACAAACGGGACATTTTTATGTATCAGGATGGCTGACCCACGACTCTTAGCATTAAATTGTGAGGGATATACCTGACCGACCCAGCTGCGTCGAATCCTAGGGATATCAGAGTTACAAAGATGAGTCTCCTGAAGGAAGGCGATTCCGACCTTCAAAAGCAAGAGATGTGAGAGGACTTTGTTCCGCTTAACAGGACGATTCAACCCCCTGACCTTCCAGGAAATAACTTTAACTGTTTTTTCAGTAGATGTGACACTCATTCAGGTAAATGTAAAGTAATGAGAGTAATACATGATAAGACTGAGTTTGTAGAAGCCAGTCTGGGCGTAGGCATGAGGTACACATTTGGAGGGCTTGAGTGAGTTAAAAGAGAGAAAAGGAGGGAGATTAAAAAAAAAATAAATAAATAAATAATAATAATAAAATAAAATAAAAAACAAAAAAGCAGTACAGCAAGAACACACCCCTACCCAGAACCCCTTGGAGCCCACCCACAACATCTTCCCAATGAGATGCCTAACTTTAACCTGAAACACTTGTCTATTAGTCTACCTATAACTGAACTGTCACTCGTCAAACGTGACCTAACTCCTGCTCCAAATTGTATGAGTCACAGTGCAACGAAATACATAAAATATGAAGTACAAAAAGAACCAACTTAAAAAAAGGGCTGTATGTACCAAGTAAGCCCAGGTAATCCTTTAAAACACAGAAATTAAACTCAAAATACCCTTCAGGAAGACAGCATC
>JAGFBZ010002825.1:0-54507 GCA_018398805.1 Hirundichthys speculiger
CTGACTCAACTACACACTGACTCAGCTACACGCTGACTCAGCTACTACACTGACTCAATTACACACTGACTCAGCTTACAACGCTGACTCACTACACTACACACTGACTCAACTACACACTGACTCAACTACACACTGACTCAGCTACACCTGACTCAACTACACCCTGACTCAACTACACACTGACTCAACTACACACTGACTCAGCTACACCCTGACTCAACTACAACGCTGACTCAATTATACGCTGACTCAGCTACGCGCTGACTCAATTACACACCCTGACTCAACTACACACTGACTCAGCTACAACCTGACTCAACACACCTGACTCAACTACACACTGACTCAACTACTCACTGACTCAACTACAACTACAACTACCCTGACTCAGCTACACCCTGACTCAACTACGCGCTGACTCAGCTACGCGCTGACTCAGCTACGCGCTGACTCAGCTACACTGACTCAGCTACGCGCTGACTCAGCTACGCTCTGACTCAGCTACGCTGACTCAATTACGCGCTGACTCAGCTACACGCTGACTCAATTACACACTGACTCAGCTACACATTGACTCAATTACACACTGACTCAGCTACACCCTGACTCAACTACACGCTGACTCAGCTACACGCTGACTCAACGCTGACTCAACTACACACTGACTCAGCTACGCGCTGACTCAACTACACGCTGACTCAACTACACACTGACTCAACTATACACTGACTCAACTACTCACTGACTCAACTACACACTGACTCAGCTACACCCTGACTCAACTACACGCTGACTCAATTACACGCTGACTCAGCTTCGCACTGACTCAACTACGCAGCTGCTACTCACTCCTCAGCTACGCGCTGACTCAGCTACACCCTGACTCAGCTACACACTGACTCAGCTACACGCTGACTCAACTACACGCTGACTCAGCTACACGCTGACTCAGCTAGGCGCTGACTCAGCTACACGCTGACTCAACTACACACTGACTCAGCTACACCCTGACTCAACTTCACACTGACTCAACTACACGCTGACTCAACTACACCCTGACTCAACTACACACTGACTCAATTACACGCTGACTCAGCTACGCACTGACTCAACTACGCGCTGACTCAATTACACGCTGACTCAGCTACGCACTGACTCAACTACGCGCTGACTCAGCTACGCGCTGACTCAGCTACGCGCTGACTCAGCTACACCCTGACTCAGCTACACACTGACTCAGCTACACGCTGACTCAACTACACGCTGACTCAGCTACGCGCTGACTCAACTACACACTGACTCAGCTACACCCTGACTCAACTACACACTGACTCAGCTACACCCTGACTCAACTACACGCTGACTCAACTATACGCTGACTCAGCTACGCGCTGACTCAACTACACGCTGACTCAACTACACACTGACTCAGCTACACCCTAACTCAACTACACGCTGACTCAACTAAACACTGACTCAGCTACACCCTGACTCAACTACACACTGACTCAGCTACACGCTGACTCAGCTACGCGCTGACTCAATTACACACTGACTCAATTACACGCTGACTCATCTACACCCTGATTCAACTACACACTGACTCAACTACACACTGACTCAGCTACACCCTGACTCAACTACACACCCTGACTCAACTACACACTGACTCAACTACACACTGACTCAACTATACACTGACTCAACTACACACTGACTCAACTACACACTGACTCAGCTACACCTGACTCAGCTACGCGCTGACTCAATTACACGCTGACTCAATTACACACTGACTCAGCTACACATTGACTCAATTACACACTGACTCAGCTACACCCTGACTCAACTACACGCTGACTCAACTACAACGCTGACTCAACTACACACTGACTCAGCTACGCGCTGACTCACTACACGCTGACTCAACTACAACTACACACTGACTCAACTATACACTGACTCAGCTACACACCCTGACTCAACTACACACTGACTCAGCTACACGCTGACTCAGCTACGCGCTGACTCAATTACACACTGACTCAATTACACGCTGACTCAGCTACACCCTGATTCAACTACACACTGACTCAACTACACACTGACTCAGCTACACCCTGACTCAACTACACCCTGACTCAAACCACACACTGACTCAACTACACACTGACTCAACTACTACACTGACTCACTACCACTGACTCAACTACAACACTGACTCAGCTACACCCTGACTCAGCTACGCTCTGACTCAATTACACACACGCTGACTCAATTACACGCTGACTCATCTACTCCTACACCTGATTCAACTACAACACTGACTCAACTACACACTGACTCAGCTACACCCTGACTCAACTACACCCTGACTCAAACCACACACTGACTCAACTACACACACTGACTCAACTATACACTGACTCAACTACACACTGACTCAGCTACACCCCTGACTCAGCTACGCGCTGACTCAATTACACGCTGAATCAATTACACACTGACTCAGCTACACACTTGACTCAATTACACACACTTACACACTGACTCAGCTACACCCTGACTGAACTACACACCCTGACTCAACTACACCCTGACTCAACTACACACTGACTCAACTACACACTGACTCAGCTACACCCTGACTCAACTACACGCTGACTCAATTATACGCTGACTCAGCTACGCGCTGACTCAATTACACCCTGACTCAACTACACACTGACTCAGCTACACCCTGACTCAACTACACACTGACTCAACTACACACTGACTCAACTACACCCTGACTCAACTACACCCTGACTCAGCTACACCCTGACTCAACTACGCGCTGACTCAGCTACGCGCTGACTCAGCTACGCGCTGACTCAGCTACGCGCTGACTCAGCTACGCGCTGACTCAGCTACGCGTTGACTCAGCTACGCGCTGACTCAGCTACGCCCTGACTCAATTACGCGCTGACTCAGCTACACGCTGACTCAATTACACACTGACTCAGCTACACATTGACTCAATTACACACTGACTCAGCTACACCCTGACTCAACTACACGCTGACTCAGCTACACCTGACTCAACTACACTACACACTGACTCAGCTACGCGCTGACTCAGCTACACGCTGACTCAACTACACACTGACTCAACTATAAACTGACTCAACTACTCACTGACTCAACTACACACTGACTCAGCTACACCCTGACTCAACTACACGCTGACTCAATTACACGCTGACTCAGCTACGCACTGACTCAACTACGCACTGGCTCAGCTACGCGCTGACTCAGCTACGCGCTGACTCAGCTACACCCTGACTCAGCTACACACTGACTCAGCTACACGCTGACTCAACTACACGCTGACTCAGCTACACGCTGACTCAGCACGCTGACTCAGCTACACGCTGACTCAACTACACACTGACTCAGCTACACCCTGACTCAACTTCACACTGACTCAACTACACGCTGACTCAACTACACCCTGACTCAACTACACACTGACTCAATTACACGCTGACTCAGCTACGCACTGACTCAACTATGCGCTGACTCAATTACACGCTGACTCAGCTACTCACTGACTCAACTACGCGCTGACTCAGCTACGCGCTGACTCAGCTACGTGCTGACTCAGCTACACCCTGACTCAGCTACACACTGACTCAGCTACACGCTGACTCAACTACACGCTGACTCAGCTACGCGCTGACTCAACTACACACTGACTCAGCTACACCCTGACTCAACTACACACTGACTCAGCTACACCCTGACTCAACTACACACTGACTCAGCTACACCCTGACTCAACTACACGCTGACTCAATTATACGCTGACTCAGCTACGCGCTGACTCAACTACACGCTGACTCAACTACACACTGACTCAGCTACACCCTAACTCAACTACACGCTGACTCAACTACACACTGACTCAGCTACACCCTGACTCAACTACACACTGACTCAGCTACACGCTGACTCAGCTACGCGCTGACTCAATTACACACTGACTCAATTACACGCTGACTCATCTACACCCTGATTCAACTACACACTGACCCAACTACACACTGACTCAGCTACACCCTGACTCAACTACACCCTGACTAAACTACACACTGACTCAACTACACACTGACTCAACTATACACTGACTCAACTACACACTGACTCAACTACACACTGACTCAGCTACACCCTGACTCAGCTACGCGCTGACTCAATTACACGCTGAATCAATTACACACTGACTCAGCTACACATTGACTCAATTACACACTGACTCAGCTACACCCTGACTCAACTACACGCTGACTCAACTACACGCTGACTCAACTACACACTGACTCAGCTACGCGCTGACTCAACTACACGCTGACTCAACTACACACTGACTCAACTATACACTGACTCAACTACACACTGACTCAACTACACACTGACTCAGCTACACCCTGACTCAACTACACGCTGACTCAACTACACGCTGACTCAGCTACGCACTGACTCAACTACGCGCTGACTCAGCTACGCGCTGACTCAGCTACACCCTGACTCAGCTACACACTGACTCAACTACACACGCTGACTCAGCTACACGCTGACTCAGCTAGGCGCTGACTCAGCTACACGCTGACTCAGCTACACACTGACTCAGCTACACCCTGACTCAACTTCACACTGACTCAACTACACACTGACTCAGCTACACCCTGACTCAACTACACACTGACTCAACTACACACTGACTCAACTACACCCTGACTCAGCTACACCCTGACTCAACTACGCGCTGACTCAGCTACGCGCTGACTCAGCTACGCGCTGACTCAGCTACGCCCTGACTCAATTACGCGCTGACTCAGCTACACGCTGACTCAATTACACACTGACTCAGCTACACATTGACTCAATTACACACTGACTCAGCTACACCCTGACTCAACTACACGCTGACTCAACTACACGCTGACTCAACTACACACTGACTCAGCTACGCGCTGACTCAACTACACGCTGACTCAACTACACACTGACTCAACTATAAACTGACTCAACTACTCACTGACTCAACTACACACTGACTCAGCTACACCCTGACTCAACTACACGCTGACTCAATTACACGCTGACTCAGCTACGCACTGACTCAACTACGCACTGACTCAGCTACGCGCTGACTCAGCTACGCGCTGACTCAGCTACACCCTGACTCAGCTACACACTGATTCAGCTACACGCTGACTCAACTACACGCTGACTCAGCTACACGCTGACTCAGCAAGGCGCTGACTCAGCTACACGCTGACTCAACTACACACTGACTCAGCTACACCCTGACTCAACTTCACACTGACTCAACTACACGCTGACTCACTCAACTACTCACACTGACTCAACTACACACTGACTCAATTACACGCTGACTCAGCTACGCACTGACTCAACTATGCGCTGACTCAATTACACGCTGACTCAGCTACGCACTGACTCAACTACGCGCTGACTCAGCTACGCGCTGACTCAGCTACGTGCTGACTCAGCTACACCCTGACTCAGCTACACACTGACTCAGCTACACGCTGACTCAACTACACGCTGACTCAGCTACACGCTGACTCAACTACACACTGACTCAGCTACACCCTGACTCAACTACACGCTGACTCAATTATACGCTGACTCAGCTACGCGCTGACTCAACTACACGCTGACTCAACTACACACTGACTCAGCTACACCCTAACTCAACTACACGCTGACTCAACTACACACTGACTCAGCTACACCCTGACTCAACTACACACTGACTCAGCTACACGCTGACTCAGCTACGCGCTGACTCAATTACACACTGACTCAATTACACGCTGACTCATCTACACCCTGATTCAACTACACACTGACCCAACTACACACTGACTCAGCTACACCCTGACTCAACTACACCCTGACTAAACTACACACTGACTCACTACACAACTGACTCAACTACTACACTGACTCAACTACACACTGACTCAACTACACACTGACTCAGCTACACCCTGACTCAGCTACGCGCTGACTCAATTACACGCTGAATCAATTACACACTGACTCAGCTACACATTGACTCAATTACACACTGACTCAGCTACACCCTGACTCAACTACACGCTGACTCAACTACACGCTGACTCAACTGACTCAACTACACACTGACTCAGCTACGCGCTGACTCAACTACACGCTGACTCAACTACACACTGACTCAACTATACACTGACTCAACTACACACTGACTCAACTACACACTGACTCAGCTACACCCTGACTCAACTACACGCTGACTCAGCTACGCGCTGACTCAGCTACGCACTGACTCAACTACGCGCTGACTTAGCTACGCGCTGACTCAGCTACACCCTGACTCAGCTACACACTGACTCAACTACACGCTGACTCAGCTACACGCTGACTCAGCTAGGCGCTGACTCAGCTACACGCTGACTCAACTACACACTGACTCAGCTACACCCTGACTCAACTTCACACTGACTCAACTACACGCTGACTCAGCTACACGCTGACTCAACTACACACTGACTCAGCTACACCCTGACTCAACTACACACTGACTCAGCTACACCCTGACTCAACTACACGCTTACTCAATTATACGCTGACCCAGCTACGCGCTGACTCAACTACACGCTGACTCAACTACACACTGACTCAGCTACACCCTGACTCAACTACACGCTGACTCAACTACACACTGACTCAGCTACACCCTGACTCAACTACACACTGACTCAGCTACACGCTGACTCAGCTACGCGCTGACTCAATTACACACTGACTCAATTACACGCTGACTCAGCTACACCCTGATTCAACTACACACTGACTCAACTACACACTGACTCAGCTACACCCTGACTCAACTACACCCTGACTCAACTACACACTGACTCAACTACACACTGACTCAGCTACACCCTGACTCAACTACACGCTGACTCAATTACACCCTGACTCAACTACACACTGACTCAGCTACACCCTGACTCAACTACACACTGACTCAACTACACCCTGACTCAGCTACACCCTGACTCAACTACACGCTGACTCAGCTACGCGCTGACTCAGCTACGCGCTGACTCAGCTACGCCCTGACTCAATTACGCGCTGACTCAGCTACACGCTGACTCAATTACACACTGACTCAGCTACACATTGACTCAATTACACACTGACTCAGCTACACCCTGACTCAACTACACGCTGACTCAACTACACGCTGACTCAACTACACACTGACTCAGCTACGCGCTGACTCAACTACACGCTGACTCAACTACACACTGACTCAACTACTACACTGACTCAACTACACACTGACTCAACTACACACTGACTCAGCTACACCCTGACTCAACTACGCGCTGACTCAATTACACGCTGACTCAGCTATGCACTGACTCAACTACGCACTGACTCAGCTACACACTGACTCAGCTACACACTGACTCAACTACACACTGACTCAGCTACACCTGACTCAACTAGCGCTGACTCAGCTACACGCTGACTCAACTACACTGACTCACACTGACTCAGCTACACACTGACTCAGCTACGCGCTGACTCAATACACACGCTGACTCAATTACACCACTGACTCAGCTACACGCTGACTCACACTGACTCACTGACTCACTACACACACTCACTGACACACACACTCACTACACCCTGACTCAACTACACGCTGACTCAACTACACACTGACTCAGCTACACCCTGACTCAACTATACACTGACTCAGCTACACGCTGACTCAGCTACGCGCTGACTCAATTACACACTGACTCAATTACACACTGACTCAGCTACTCCCTGACTCAACTACACACTGACTTAACTACACACTGACTCAGCTACACCCTGACTCAACTACACCCTGACTCAACTACACACTGACTCAACTACACACTGACTCAGCTACACCCTGACTCAACTACACGCTGACTCAATTATACGCTGACTCAGCTACGCGCTGACTCAATTACACACTGACTGAGCTACGCGCTGATTCAACTACAGGTTGACTTAATTACACACTGACTCAGCTACACACTGACTCAACTACACGCTGACTCAATTATACGCTGACTCAGCTACACGCTGACTCAATTACACACTGACTCAGCTACGTGCTGACTCAATTACGCGCTGACTCAGCTACGTGCTGACTCAGCTACACGCTGACTCAATTACACACTGACTCAACTATACACTGACTCAGCTACACACTACCACTGACTCAACTACACATTGACTCAATTACACATTGACTCACTCATTACTACACTGACTCAACTACAAACTGACTCACTACACGCTGACTCAACTACACACTGACTCAACTACACACTGACTCAGCTACACCCTGACTCAACTACAACTGACTCACGCTGACTCAACTACACTCAGCTACGCGCTGACTCAACTGACACACTGACTCAGCTACACCCTGACTCAACTACACGCTGACTCAACTACAACTCAACTGACTCAACTACACCTGACTCATCTACACCCTACTCACTACACACTGCTCTGGACTCTGGACTCTGGGACTCTGGGACTCTGGGACTCTGGGACTCTGAGACTCTGGGACTCTGGGACTCTGGGACTCTGGGGACTCTGGGACTCTGGGACTCTGGGACTCTGGGACTCTGGGACTCTGAGACTCTGAGACTCTTAGACTCTGGGACTTTGAAACTCTGAGGCTCTAGGACTCTGGGACTCTGAGACTCTGAGACTCTGAGACTCTGGGACTTTGAAACTCTGAGGCTCTGGGACTCTGGGACTCTGGAATTTTGAGACTCTGGGACTCTGGGACTTTGAAACTCTGAGATTTTGGGACTCTGGGACTCTGAGACTCAGGGACTCTGGGACTTTGAAACTCTGAGACTCTGGGACTCTGGGACTCTGGTACTATGGTACTCTGGTACTCTGAGACTCAGGGACTCTGGGACTCTGAGACTCTGAGACTCTGAGACTCTGAGACTCTGAGACTCTGAGACTCAGGGACTCAGGGACTCAGGAACTCTGGGACTCTGGGACTCTGAGACTCTGAGACTCTGGGACTTTGAAATTCTGAGACTCTGGGACTCTGGGACTCCTGAATTTTGAGACTCAGGGACTCTGGGACTCTGGAACTCTGAGACTCAGAGACTCTGGGACTCTGGGACTCTGAGACTCTGTGACTCTGGGACTTTGAAACTCTGAGACTCTGGGACACTGGGACTCTGGGACTTTGAAACTCTGAGATTCTGGGACTCTGGGACTTTAAAACTCTGGTACTCTGGGACTTTGAAACTCTGAGATTCTGGGACTCTGGGACTCTGAGACTCAGGGACTCTGGGACTTTGAAATTCTGAGACTCTGGGACTCTGGGACTCTGAGACTCTGAGACTCAGGGACTCAGGGACTCTGGGACTTTGAAATTCTGAGACTCTGGGACTCTGGGACTCTGAGACTCTGAGACTCTGGACTCTGGGACTCTGGGACTCTGGGACTCTGAGACTCTGGGACTCTGGGACTCTGGGACTCTGAGACTCTGGGACTCTGGGACTCTGGGACTCTGGGACTCTGGAATTTTGAGACTCAGGGACTCTGGGACTCTGAGACTCAGGGACTCTGGGACTCTGAGACTCTGAGACTCAGGGACTCAGGGACTCTGAGACTCTGAGACTCTGGGACTCTGGGACTCTGGGACTCTGGGACTCTGGGACTCTGGGACTCTGGGACTCTGGGACTCTGGGACTCTGAGACTTAGGGACTCTGGGACTCTGGGACTCTGGAATTTTGAGACTCAGGGACTCTGGGACTCTGAGACTCAGGGACTCTGGGACTCTGAGACTCTGAGACTCTGAGACTCTGGGACTCTGGGACTCTGGGACTCTGAGACTCTGGGACTCTGGGACTCTGGGACTCTGGGACTCTGGGACTCTGGGACTCTGGGACTCTGGGACTCTGGGACTCTGGGACTCTGGGACTCTGGGACTTTGAAACTCTGGGACTCTTGGACTCTGAGACTGTGAGACTCTGAGATTCTGGGACTCGGGGACTCTGAGACTCTGAGACTCAGGGACTCTGGGACTTTGAAACTCTGGGACTCTTGGACTCTGAGACTCTGACACTCTGAGACTCTGAGACTCTGGGACTCTGGGACTCCTGAATTTTGAGACTCAGGGACTCTGGGACTCTGGAACTCTGAGACTCAGAGACTCTGGGACTCTGGGACTCTGAGACTCTGTGACTCTGGGACTTTGAAACTCTGAGACGCTGGGACACTGGGACTCTGGGACTTTGAAACTCTGAGATTCTGGGACTCTGGGACTTTAAAACTCTGGTACTCTGGGACTTTGAAACTCTGAGACTCTGGGACTCTGGGACTCTGGGACTCTGGGACTCTGGGACTTTGAAACTCTGAGACTCTGGGACTCTGGGACTCTGAGACTCTGAGACTCTGGGACTCTGGGACTCTGGGACTCTTGAAACTCTGAGACTCTGGGACTCTGGGACTCTGAGACTCTGAGACTCTGGGACTCTGGGACTCTGAGACTCTGAGACTCTGGGACTCTGGGACTCTGGGACTCTGGGACTCTGGGACTCTGGGACTCTGGGACTCTGGGACTCTGGGACTCTGGGACTCTGAGACTCTGGGACTCTGGGACTCTGGGACTCTGGGAGACTCTGGACTCTGGGACTCTGGGACTCTGAGACTCTCTGAGACTCTGGACTCTGGGGACTCTGAGACTCTGAGACTCTGAGACTCTGGGACTCTGGGACTCTGGGACTCTGAGACTCTGAGACTCTGGACTCTGGGAGACTCTGGGACTCTGAGGACTCTGACTCTGGGACTCTGGGACTCTGGAATTTTGAGACTCTGGGACTCTGGGACTCTGAGACTCTGGGACTCTGGGACTCTGAGACTCTGAGACTCTGGGACTCTGGGACTCTGGGACTCTGGGACTCTGGGACTCTGAAACTCTGAGACTCTGGGACTCTGAGACTCTGGGACTCTGGGAGACTCTGGGACTCTGGGACTCTGGGACTCTGAGACTCTGGGACTCTGGGACTCTGGGACTCTGGGACTCTGGGACTCTGAAACTCTGGGACTCTTGGACTCTGAGACTGTGAGACTCTGAGATTCTGGGACTCGGGGACTCTGAGACTCTGAGACTCAGGGACTCTGGGACTCTGGAACTCTGGGACTCTGGGACTCTGAGACTCTGAGACTCTGAGACTCTGAGACTCTGAGACTCTGAGACTCTGAGGACTCTGGGACTCTGGGACTCTGGGACTCTGGGACTCTGGGACTCTGGGACTCTGGGGACTCTGGGACTCTGGGACTCTGGGACTCTGGGAAACTCTTGGGACTCTTGGACTCTGAGACTCTGAGACTCTGAGACTCTGAGGACTCTTGGACTCTGGGACTCAGGAACTCTGGGACTCTGGGACTCTGAGACTCTGAGACTCTCTGGGACTTTGAAACTCTGAGACTCTGGGGACTCTGGGACTCCTGAATTTGAGACTCAGGGACTCTGGGACTCTGGGAACTCTGAGACTCATGGACTCTGGGACTCTGGGACTCTGGGAGGACTCTGAGGACTCTGGGACTTTAAAAACTCTGGACTCTGGGACTCTGGGACTCTGGACTCTGGAACTCTGAGGACTCTGGGACTCTGGGACTCTGGAAACTCTGGGACTCTGGGACTTTGAAACTCTGAGATTCTGGGACTCTGGGACTCTGAGACTCAGGGACTCTGGGACTCTGGGACTTTGAAATTCTGAGACTCTGGGACTCTGGGACTCTGAGACTCTGAGACTCAGGGACTCATGGACTCTGGGACTTTGAAATTCTGAGACTCTGGGACTCTGGGACTCTGAGACTCTGAGACTCAGGGACTCAGGGACTCTGAGACTCTGAGACTCTGGGACTCTGGGACTCTGGGACTCTGAGACTCTGGGACTCTGGGACTCTGGGACTCTGGGACTCTGGACTCTGGACTCTGGGACTCTGGACTCTGGACTCTGAGACTCAGGGACTCTGGGACTCTGAGACTCTGTGACTCTGGGACTTTGAAACTCTGAGACTCTGGGACTCTGGGACTCTGGGACTCTTAGGGTGAATTCCAATTCCTCCCTTAACCCTCAATCTCAACTCTCAATCTCAAAAATGCGCGTTCCCGCTAAGGGCAAGTGGTGTCCCAATTCTAAGGGACATCAAGTTGAGGGACGAGTTTGAGGGCTGTATCGCCCTCAAAATTGAGATTTTCCGACACCACCCTTGGAAGTAAGGGCTATCCAGAAACTAGCTACAAACGTAAGTATCTTCGTATATCTTAAAGATATAAATGTTACGAAACCATTTTATTGTGTTTGTTTGAGACTTTTTTCATGGATTAACATCGTTGTTGCGTAACATTTATTTTTTTACTTTACGATGTTTGCTGCTGGACCGGCGGTCCCGTCGGCTTCACGTTGTACTCATCGGTGGTCCCGGTACATTATTCAGTCCTCCGTCGCTACACAACAAAGTAACGTGAAGCCGACCCGAACCGCCGACGGGACCGGGACCGCCACGGTCGGCGGACCGGTCCCGTCGCCGGTCCAGGTCGGCTTCACGTTACTTGTACTCGTCGGTGGTCCCATTCCGCCGTAACGGTCCCATCAGCGGTCCCGGTCCCGTCAGCGGTCCCGGTCCCGTCAGTGGTACGGGTCCCGTCGGCGGTCCCAGGCGGCTTCACGTTACTTGTATACCTTGTTGTGTAGCGACGATGGACTGAATAATGTATCCTCTATTGTGTTATTTGCTAATATTATTTAGAGAATATACAACACTCTTTTCAATGTTATCCCTGTGTAATTTCAGGAAATACAAAGACAACACGGCTCTGATACATTTCAGTCTGATGACGTAACTGCAGTCAAGGGCTGTCCCATTTCTAAGTCACAAGATAACCTTACACTTACTTTCAAGGGTTAAGATTGAGGGCCAAAAATTGAAGGTTAAGAGCGAGGGTTGAGATTGAGGGTTAAGAGAGGAATTGGAATTGGCCCTTAGACTCTGTGACTCTGGGACTCTGAGACTCTGAGACTCTGTGACTCTGGGACTTTGAAACTCTGAGGGACTCTGGGACTCTGGGACTCTGGGACTCTGGGACTCTGGAATTTTGAGACTCTAGGACTCTGGGACTTTGAAACTCTGAGACTCTGGGACTCTGGGACTCTGGGACTCTGGAATTTAGAGACTCTGGGACTCTGGGACTCTGTGACTGTGAGACTCTGTTGACTCTGGGACTTTGAAACTCTGAGACTCTGGGACTCTGGGACTCTGGACTCTGGGACTCTGGGACTCTGACTCTGGGACTGAGACTCTGGGACTCTGGGACTCTGGGACTCTGGGACTCTGAGACTCTGGGAGACTCTGGACTCTGGGACTCTGGGACTCTGGGACTCTGGACTCTGAGGACTCTGGACTCTGGACTCTGGGGGGACTCTGAGACTCTGAGACTCTGGGACTCAGGGACTCTGGGACTTTGAAACTCTGGGACTCTTGGACTCTGAGACTCTGAGACTCTGAGACTCTGAGACTCTGGGACTCTGGGACTCTGGGACTCTGGACTCTGAGACTCTGGACTCTGGGACTCTGGGACTCTGAGACTCTGAGACTCTGACTCTGGGACTCTGGGACTCTGGACTCTGGGACTCTGAGACTCTGGGACTCTGGGACTCTGGGACTCTGGACTCTGGGACTTTGAAACTCTGAGACTCTGGGACTCTGGGACTCTGAGACTCTGAGACTCTGAGACTCTGGGACTCTGAGACTCTGGGACTCTGGGACTCTGGGACTCTGGGACTCTTGACTCTGACTCTGGGACTTTGAAACTCTGAGACTCTGGGACTCTGGGACTCTGAGACTCTGGGACTCTGGGACTCTGGGACTCTGAGGACTCTGAAGACTCTGTGACTCTGGGACTCTGACTCTGAGACTCTGAGACTCTGGGACTCTGGGACTCTGAGACTCTGAGACTCTGGGACTTTGAAACTCTGAGACTCTGGGACTCTGGGACTCTGGGACTCTGGACTCTGGACTCTGAGACTCTGAGACTCTGGGACTCTGGGACTCTGGGACTCTGGGACTCTGAGACTCTGAGACTCTGGGACTCTGGGACTCTGGGACTCTGGGGGACTCTGAGACTCAGGGACTCTGGGACTTTGAAACTCTGGGACTCTGGGACTCTGAGACTCTGAGACTCTTGGACTCTGAGACTCTGGGACTCTTGGACTCTGAGACTCTGGGACTCTGGGACTCTGGGACTCTGGGACTCTGGGACTCTGAGACTCTGAGACTCTGTGACTCTGGACTCTGGGACTCTGGGACTCTGGGACTCTGAGACTCTGAGACTCTGGGACTCTGGGACTCTGGGACTTTGAAACTCTGGGACTCTTGGACTCTGAGACTCTGAGACTCTGAGACTCTGGGACTCTGGGACTCTGAGGACTCTGAGGACTCTGGGACTCTGGGACTCTGGGACTCTGGGACTCTGGGACTCTGGGACTCTGGGACTCTGGGACTCTGAAACTCTGAGACTCTGAGACTCTGGGACTCTGAGACTCTGGGACTCTGGGACTCTGGGACTCTGGGACTCTGAGACTCTGAGACTCTGGACTCTGGGACTCTGAAACTCTGAGACTCTGGGACTCTGGGACTCTGAGACTCTGAGGGACTCTGGGACTTTGAAACTCTGAGACTCTGGACTCTGGGACTCTGGGACTCTGGGACTCTGGGACTCTGGACTCTGAGACTCTGAGACTCTGGGACTCTGACTCTGGGACTCTGGGACTCTGAGACTCTGAGACTCTGGGACTCTGGGACTCTGGGACTCTGAGACTCTGAGACTCTGGGACTCTGGGACTCTGAACTCTGGGACTCTGGGACTCTGGACTCTGAGACTCTGGGACTCTGGGACTCTGGGACTCTGAGACTCTGAGACTCTGGGACTCTGGGACTCTGGGACTCTGGGACTCTGGGACTCTGGGACTCTGAGGGACTCTGAGACTCTGAGACTCTGGACTCTGGACTCTGAGGACTCTGGGACTCTGGGACTCTGAGACTCAGGGACTCTGTGACTCTGGGACTTTGAAACTCTGGGACTCTTGGACTCTGAGACTCTGAGACTCTGAGACTCTGGGACTCTGGGACTCTGAGACTCTGAGACTCTGGACTCTGGGACTTGAACTCTGGGACTCTTGGACTCTGAGACTCTGGGGGGACTCTGGACTCTGGGGACTCTGAGGACTCTGGGACTCTGGGACTCTGGGACTCTGGGACTCTGGGACTCTGGGACTCTGAGGACTCTGGACTCTGGACTCTGGGACTCTGAGACTCTGAGACTCAGGGACTCAGGGACTCTGGGACTTTGAAACTCTGGGACTCTTGGACTCTGAGACTCTGAGACTCTTGGACTCTGAGACTCTGGGACTCTGGGACTCTGGGACTCTGGGACTCTGGGACTCTGGGACTCTGAAACTCTGAGACTCTGGGACTCTGGGACTCTGAGACTCTGAGACTCTGAGGACTCTGAGACTCTGGACTCTGGGACTCTGGGACTCTGGGACTCTGGGACTCTGGGACTCTTTGAGACTCTGACTCTGGGACTTTGAAACTCTGGACTCTGGGACTCTGGGACTCTGGGACTCTGGGACTCTGGGACTCTGGGACTCTGAGACTCTGAGACTCTGTGACTCTGGGACTTTGAAACTCTGAGACTCTGGGACTCTGGGACTCTGGGACTCTGGACTCTGAGACTCTGGGACTCTGGGACTTTGAACTCTCTGGGACTCTGGACTCTGAGACTCTGAGACTCTGAGACTCTGGAGACTCTGGGACTCTGGACTCTGAGGGACTCTGGGACTCTGGGACTCTGGGACTCTGGGACTCTGAGGACTCTGGAGACTCTGAGACTCTGGGACTCTGGGACTCTGGGACTCTGAGACTCTGGGAGACTCTGGGACTCTGAGACTCTGGGACTCTGTGACTCTGGGACTTTGAAACTCTGGGACTCTTGGACTCTGAGACTCTGAGACTCTGAGACTCTGGGACTCTGGGACTCTGAGACTCTGGGACTCTGGGACTCTGGGACTTTGAACTCTGACTCTGGGACTCTTGGACTCTGAGACTCTGGGACTCTGGACTCTGAGACTCTGAGACTCTGGGACTCTGGGACTCTGGGACTCTGGGACTCTGGGACTCTGGGACTCTGGGACTCTGGACTCTGACTCTGAGACTCTGGGACTCTGAGACTCTGAGACTCTGGGACTCAGGGACTCTGGGACTTTGAAACTCTGGGACTCTGGGACTCTGAGACTCTGACTCTGAGACTCTGGACTCTGAGACTCTGGGACTCTGGGACTCTGGGACTCTGGGACTCTGGGACTCTGGGACTCTGGACTCTGGGACTTTGAAACTCTGAGACTCTTGGACTCTGAGACTCTGAGACTCTGAGGCTCTGAGACTCTGGGACTCTGAGACTCTGGGACTCTGGGACTCTGGGACTCTGGGACTCTTTGACTCTGTGACTCTGGGACTTTGAAACTCTGAGACTCTGGGACTCTGGACTCTGAGGACTCTGGGACTCTGGGACTCTGGACTCTGGACTCTGACTCTGTGACTCTGGGACTTGGAACTCTGAACTCCCTCTGGACTCTGGGACTCTGGGACTCTGAGACTCTGAGACTCTGGACTCTGGGACTTTGAAACTCTGAGACTCTGGGACTCTGGGACTCTGGGACTCTGGGACTCTCTGGACTCTTGGACTCTGGGACTCTGACTCTGGGACTCTGGGACTCTGGGACTCTGACTCTGGACTCTGGACTCTGGACTCTGGGACTCTGGGACTCTGGGACTCTGAGACTCAGGGACTCTGGGACTTTGAAACTCTGGGACTTTGAGAGACTCTGAGACTCTGGGACTCTGTGACTCTGGGACTCTGGGACTCTGAGACTCTGGGACTCTGGGACTCTGGGACTCTGGGACTCTGAGACTCTGAGACTCTGAGACTCTGTGACACTGTGACTCTGGGACTTTGAAACTCTGGGACTCTTGGACTCTGAGACTCTGAGACTCTGAGACTCTGGGACTCTGGGACTCTGGGACTCTGGGACTCTGGGACTCTGACTCTGACTCTGGGACTCTGGACTTTGACTCTCTCTGACTCTCTGACTCTGGGACTCTGGGACTCTGGGACTCTGGGAGGGGGACTCTGGGACTCTGGACTCTGAGGACTCTCTGGGACTCTGGGACTCTGGGACTCTGAGACTCTGGGACTCTGGGACTCTGACTCCTGGGACTCTGACTACTCTGGGACCCTGGGACTCTGGGATCCAGTCTCCACTCTGGGACTTAAAATAAACTTCACTGGGACTCTACTACTTGGATCTTGAGACTCTGGGACTCTGGGACTTGAAAAAAAAAAAAAAAAAAAAAAAAAAAAAAAAAAAAAAAAAAAAAAAAAAAAAAAAAAAAAAAAAAAAAAAAAAAAAAAAAAAAAAAAACTCTGACTCTGGGACTCTGTCTGGATCTCACTCCTCAGGGACTCTGGGACGGAAACTACTCTGGACTCTTGGACTCTCTGACTCTGAGGACTCTGACTCCCTCTGGACTCTGAACTCTGGGACTCTGAGCTCTGGACTTACTGAGACTCTGGGAATCTGTGGACTCTGGGACTGGGACTGCTTCGGTCACTCTGGGATGAGACTCTGAGACTCTGACTCTGAGGACTCTGAGACTTGGGACTCTGAGACACTGGGACTCGGGACTCTGGACTTGTTCTCTGAACTCTCTGAGACTCTCACTCTGGGGGACTTGGAACTCTAAACTCTGGGACTGGTCTGGACTCTGGGACTCTGGGGACTCTTGTTGTTTTATGTGTTTTCTACTTATTATAATCTATATAATCTATCTAATTATATATATAATTTTTCTTGCTGTATAATGTTTGACACCAAAGTAAAGAATAATTTCATGACCCTTTCTAGATTAATGTGCAGCAACAGCTGCTTCTCTAAAGCCCTTACTTATGTCTTTCCCTCTTGGCACTGTGTTGACCCACTCCTGAAAGCTCCAGGCAACAAACTTAGACCTGCTGATGGTCCGTTCATCAGGGACTGATGATTATCTTCATCCTGTAGACACCGTTGGGGGGACGTTATTACCCACTCTATTATCTTATTACTTTTTCTTTTTAAACAAACACTGACACATAAAAATAAATGATCTGTTGTTTGGTCGTCAGTAAAGAGTGATTCTGAAAGCGAGCTTCAGGGATGTAGTGAGCTGATGTGGGTCAGGGCCTCAGCCTCAGCTCTCTGTCTGCAGGTGGCGCCGTCCAGGTGTTGTGTCTGCCCGGTCAGAGCGTCACGCTCAACTGTTCGTACCACTATGAGGACCGGACGCAGGTGTCGCAGCTGTCCGTCCAGTGGAAGAGCCCCCACAACCAGCTGCTGTGTCACTATATCAAACACAAGGACTTCCAGAACTGCAGCGCCGGCTACCAGATCACCTACAGGCCCGGCAGCATCGGCCTCACCATCCGGCGGGTGCGCCCCCTCGATCTCGGCACACACGTGTGCTCCGTGAGCAAACGCCACGAGTTCCATGACTTCACCATCCAGCTGGGCAGAATGACAGGTGAGAGGGTCGGGGTCAGGTGGTTTACAGGTGTTAAGCGACTGTTTTAGAGCGGCCCGTTTATTCTTAAATAATTCTGCTGACTTGCTTTTTCTAACACTTCAAAATTACGCTTCAGTTTTTCTTAACACTTAACAGAATAACAAATACATTTAACTATTTGGACTGAGTGTTGGCCATTTTCTACTTTGATGTTTGTTTTTATAAGATGTATAAGCAGAAGATTTCTCTCAGTCCTGTTACCAAAACTGATGCCACTGCAGATGGATGGAAACTACGGAGGCCCTCTGGTGACATTTGATAAAAAAATAATAATGAGTTAGTTAATACATTGAGCAGCAGATCTAAGTGTCTCTTGCTAAGCAATACTCCATGCCTAACCGCAAGTGCCTTAAGAATGTCATTGTAATTCATTCCTATATTAAAATAAAATAAAATTAAGTCAAAAGTGTCCATGTTTGTTGGTTAAAGTACGAATCAAGCAAGCAATAATCAATCTCTGCTTGGAAATGGCTACTATAATTATTTTGTGGCCACGCATTATTATTTTTTTTTTTAATCAAATGTCACCAGAGGAGCTCCGTAGGAAACAGTAACAGCAGTGAAAATAACAGGACTGAGTTTTTAGCAAAGTATTAGCAAACCCACAGCACATAGTGTTTATGCTAAAGATATGAAAATACTGAACTTATTCTACTGACTTGCAGAAAAACTTTTTTTGAATAAAAAAAATAACATCTGAAAAATGATTTAGGTAACAGGACTGTAAGTTGAGACTGACCTTGTTAGTCAGTTTCAAAATCATGAAATGCAACAAAAAGGCAGACATACTTTTGACCTTCAGGAAGGGGGTGGGGGGTAATGGTAACAGCACTGAGTGAGTATCTGGGGACCTGATAAAACTCAGCCTTTTAACAAAAATACCATGAATTTTTTTATGGATAAATATTCCGAGCATCTGATATGTGGAATCACACAACAATGCACAAAAAATAAGATTTAATTTTCTTTTAGGGTTTTAATAAACAAATGTCACAGTAAAGAGTTACATTTGAGGCTGATCTGGTCTTTTATGAATATTTTAAAGAAAATGATTTAGACTTGGATTTGGACTTGATTATAAGAATCAACTTCCAGAATCCCACTCACAGGGGGTGGAGCTTGTTGCCATGGTGCCCACAGACGGAGCACCTGCAGGTTGGAGGAAGGAAATGGCGGGAAGAAACACGTTCACGATCATTTACGCTCCCGTCTAAAAATATTCAGTGAAAATGTTGCAAGAGGTTTTGATGGTTGTGGAAATGATTTATGTTTGGATTTTAAATGGTTTCTGTAAGTTATTTTTCTGAAAAACCAGCTGAAACTGTGAGCTGTGAGGCTGACGGGGTGCGTTTGTTTGCCCTCAGAGTCCGTCACTTCAGCCCCGACGGGCAGAGTCAACCGGTCAGGTACGTTGACACCTTCACACCTGTACAGCGACGCTCCATCAGTCTGACTACTGTCATCTTAGATTTAGTTTAAACATCACGTAGCTCCTGTCAGATTATTGGATTATTTATAAAATAATAAACTCCATCTGGACTAAAATGTTTTCTTGTCTTTTCAGGCCTCAACCGGAGTTTGGTCCTTCTGCTCACTTCCACTTCTTTTTTTGCTTGTAGAAAATCAGCATAAGATTATAAATCAATATTTTGGTTTTCCTTTCTTTTTTCTTTTCTTTTCCTTTGGTTGATCTAAAAAAGCTTAAACTCACTAAACAGAATAAAAATGTCTGTGATGAAGGAAATGTCTGTGGTCTGTTATTCTTCAAAGTCCAGGTCAAATCTGGTCCAGCAGCTGGTCTTCCAGATCTGGTCCAGCAGCTGGTCTTCCAGATCTGGTCCAGCAGCTGGTCTTTCAGATCTGGTCCAGCAGCTGGTCTTTCAGATCTGCTCCAGCGGCTGGTCTTCCAGATCTGGTCCAGCAGCTGGTCTTCCAGATCTGGTCCAGCAGCTGGTCTCATCTGGTCCGTCAGATCCTGAGAGGACTGAAGAACTGACCTGGTGTCAGAATAACACCATCAGAAACTGGAACAACTGAGTTAACAACTTTATGGGTTAATGAGTTAACGGGTTAAACAGTTAACAAATTAGCCAGTTAACAGGTTAAAGGGTTACCAAGTTAGTGAGTTAACAGGTTAATCAGTTAATGAATTAACAAGTTAATGGGTTAACGAGTTAGTAAGTTAATGAATTATGAGGTAACAGGCTAAATGTTTTATGGGTTAATGAGGTAATAACTTAATTAGTTAATGAGTTAACTCATTAATGAGCTAATGTGTTAACGGATTAATAAGTTAATGGGTTATCCAGTTAATGAGTTAACAGGTTAATGAGTTAAAAGTTAATGAGTTAACAAGTTACCAGGTTAATCAGTTAATAAGTTAACAAGTTAACAGGTCAACGGGTTAATGAGTTAACAAATGAACAAGTTAATGAGCTAACTAATTAATGAGTTAACGGATTAATTAGTTTACGGTTTACTGGCCAAAAACCTGACTTTCAAACGCTGCAATCTGACAACTAAATCTGGAATTTTTCAAAAAAAAAAGTCCCAATTTTACAACAAAAATTAGCTTTTTTTTGTCAAAAGTTATCAATTTTGTATTTTTATTTTTACAACAACAAAATATAATTTGCATTTTCACAAGAGAGTCATAATTTTGTGCATAAAGACTGAAAGTTAAAGGTTATTTTATGACAAGAAATTGACATTTTGATTTGAAATGTTGCAGGTTTGTGAAATTGTCCAGTTTGTGATTTTACAACAAAAAGTAATGATTGTGATTTTAAAAGAAAAAAACAAAACTATACTACTTGTTGTTTGTTGAATTGTTTTTTAAATATGAAAATGACAATTTTCTCCAATTCAGGATTTTAGAATAAAAGTTTAACAGTTAGAAATTTAAATTGTGAACTTTGAAAAGAACAGCTATTTTGTGAAATTTGCTTCAGATTTAAGGACAAAAACAAAGCGTAGCCTAGCCTAGCGTAGGGTAGGGTAGGGTAGGGTAGCGTAGCGTAGCCTACCCTAGCCTAGCGTAGCGTCTCTCTGAATCCAGGTTTTTAAATTGATGGACAGGCGTCAGCAGCTTTGTTTGTGACCCCAGAAACCGGATCTGGACGTCGTAGACTGAGAAGAGGAAACCTTTGATGGAACCATGGAGATGATGTGGTCTGGAATAGTCTGGAAACCTGTTCTGGACTGATGTGCACCAAGACTTGTTTCTCTGAGGCCACGCAGGTGATGCAGTGATGCTGCCTGAGATACACTCAGGTGCACGTCTGTCGTTACCGCGGTTCCACGAGCGTTCAGTCGGATGCAGTATTTTAATGATCTACATCCTGGCCTTAGAAAATGGCTGATGTCTTTCCCTTTTGGCATTGTGTTAACCTTCACCGGAATGCTGCAGACCAGCAAACTGCCAAAACATCTGCACAGCTGCTGATGGGTAGGATTAGGGTGGTTTATTCCTTTATTTCCTAACGGACTCATTTCTGTTGAACAAGTGAAACAATAAAAAGTTATAAGTTGAGCTGCAGCTGTGACAGAAGCTCCTGGAGGCTGTAATACCGACTCTGACCACTAGATGGAGACATGAACCTGCAGCAGCATCCAGCTCAGTCACTGTCAGCGCTGAAGTGATGACAGGTGAGGTATGAAGCCCTGTTAGGGATATAATTCAATAAATAAATGAGTCTATTATTATGAAATACAGGCCTTTATTATTATTAAATATGCATCCATTATTATGAAAAAAAATGTAATTAGTATGAAATATATTTTTATTATTATTTAATCTTAGTTTAATGCGTAATAGTTTATTTCAGAATGGCTTTTTTATCTAAGAATGAGTTTTTACATAATTGCTTCCTTTTTCATAAGAATGAGCTTTTACATAATAATGACATTTTGCCAGTGGGCGGGACCAGTGGTTGACCTGCATGCTCATTGGCTGATCCTTCTCCATTCTATGCTCTGACATCGACTAGTTTTGGCCGTGAGGTCCCGTTAGCAGCGGGCCGTGGCGTCATCAAGGTGCGCTCCTGGTCCGATTGTAGGCATTTGCCGATTGTGTTAGTAAAAGTGGCATATTATGCTAGTGGCAGTGTTCGTTTTTTGCCCAAATTATGCTCAAATTATGCTCGCTTTTCAAAATGATGCTACTTTTTTTTTTTAATTATTCTGTGCACAAACTTCACAACTCACAAGACAAGTTTGAAAATGTATTTTATTAACCCTGGCCTGACGTTCTGGGCCTAGTTGTTCAAAGCCAGGGTAACTTTATCCGGTGGTTAGGCCTATACGGCGGATAAATCTGCTATCCAGCGGATAGTTATCCAGCAAACAAAAATAGGTTGCACAAAGCCTGGATAGTGTGGTGGATAACTATCCGCGGATAGCTTGCTCTGGGTCTCTGTAAAGCGATAGAGACAATTGTCATTGTAACAGACGCTATACAAATAAAACTGAATTGAATTGAATTAACCATCGCGTGTAGCAGAGCGTGACACAGTTTGCGCAAGGTTTTGCACTCAAATGGCCTCCAGTTACCATGGTAAAGTATGCAAATTTCGAGTTAACAACGAACTGTGTGCGAGGTGGGTTTCAAAACAAATAAAAACAAATACAGTGAAAACTAAACCATGCAGTTTCTGACAACGCCCTGGATAACAAATTTCACACTGAATAATCTCGCTCTTTTCTGAACCACGCAGTCCAGCTTGACTTCTCTAATTCGTTTTCTAACAGTTAATCAGCGCTTGTTATATTGAAACATCACATTTGCTGTTAATAACTGTTAATAGTAATCTATCGTTTTTAGTAGCTGAGATCTTCGTTTTCTTGAATTATTCTAAAATTGTGCTATTAAGACAAGAAAATATACAGATTATGCTAGCAGTGCTACTTTTGGAAAAAGGGCAAAAATTATGCTCAATTCCTCAGATTATGCCAAAAATTATGCTAGCACAATCAGCAAGAGCCTATCCGATTGTAGCTATGGCAGCTTGGACTGAGCTACGGGAAACCTTGACGTTTCTTAGTCGATGTCAACTTTTAACCGTAAACTGAGGTGCATTCTGCCACCTACTGGCCTGGAGTATATACAATCGCACCTCTCGCCCACTATCGATATTCACTGTTCTGTTGCATATGCCTGAATGAAAGAGCAGCCAATCACATAAATGGCTCCGCCCTCTCTGCTGTGATTGACACACAAATCATTCTTATGAAAAACAAAGCCATTATTATGTAAAAGCTCATTCTTATGAAAAACTAAACCATTATCATAATAATGGGAAATATTTTATAATAATAAACGCCTGTATTACTTATTTATTCATTGAATTATGACCCAAACGGGGCTCCATAGTTAGGAGATATTTAACATATCATATAACCCTAACCCTAAATATCAAATATATGAGCAAGTCGTCCCTAAACTTACCAGGATATTTAGTTAAAAGTGCAGCAGCAGCAGTTTAAATGTGAAAGTGATCCCTCTGCAGCTCAGACGCAGCTGATGCTGTTGCAGTCTGCAGCAGGACGGGAGGTTTCCTGAGGACAAGCTGGCCGGCGGCCACAGCTATGAATGCTGGGAGAATCCTGTTGAACGTCTGCGAGGCCACGTGAGCCACCTGCTCCGGACCGACGCAACATCTGGCAGCACGGCTCAGCTCACGGGAGGAATGGCTGAGATGAAAGGAGCTCCTCGTCGCTGAACGTTTTCCAGGAGGCTTCTGTGACCCGTTTTATCCGAGGTATTTGTAATTCTGAGCCAGAGACAAAAGTTCGCTGTTGTCTGGCTGACCAGGTCATGGTGACCCCCCTCATTTAGCTCAGATCAGATCTACAAACCAGGTCGCAGATGTTTTCCTCCTTAAACCATCAGTCAGTGAAAAGGAAAGAAACCTCAAAGATTTGTCTGTTTGTGATCCGTCATCAACTCTTTCTGGAGCCGGAAACATCAGGACCAGAACCATCGTCTCTGAATCTGAGTCCACGGTTCTGCAGGTCTGGAGATGCTGCAGAGCTCACATCTCCAAGTGAAGAGGCCTGAACATGTCTTCAGTTGGAGGAACCACTGGTTTGTTTGATGGATTCCAGTTTGTCCTCAAGCACCAGTTCATGGTGTTCCTCTGCTTCTGCTGTACTTGGACTCGAGCCGAGCTTCCATCAGGTGCCATCATCCAGCAGCGAGATATGAACCAACCCTGAAGGGTTGGACTTACCTGAGCACTTCAAAGAATGTTCCAGAAGAAGAAACAGCTCTGAGCTGGTTCTAGAAACAGACCAGCACCAGAACCAGACCTGGTTAAAGCTGACTGATGGAGGTGAGATTATGTATTCAAAATGCCTAAAATCACTGAATGAAAAACACTGAGCTATTGGCTGCGGTTCCTCCAGCGACTGCTAGAGGCTGCGGTTCCTTTACAGACCGCTAGAGGCTGCGGTTCCTCCACCGACCACTAGAGGCTGCGGTTCCTCCACCAACCACTAGAGGCTGCGGTTCCTCCACCGACCACTAGAGGCTGTGGTTCCTCTACCGACTACTAGAGGCTGCGGTTCCTCTGCCGACTAGAGGCTGCGGTTCCTCCACCGACCGCTAGAGGCTGCGGTTCCTCCACCGACCGCTAGAGGCTGCGGTTCCTCCACCGACCGCTAGAGGCTGCGGTTCCTCTACCGACCACTAGAGGCTGCGGTTCCTCTACCGACCAGTAGAGGCTGTAGTCAAAGTCAAAGTCAAGTCAAAGCGAACTTTATTGTCAATCAAAGCACTGCAACAGTACATTGCACGCAGACTGAAATTGCATTTCTCAAAGCTCCAATGTGCAATTAAAAATTTAGACATACAACTGAGATATGTATAGGACATCGCAACTCGCAAACATAAAGTGCAAGATATCAAGATATCAGGCATGACATAATAGATAACAGTAACATAATAACAGACAACATAGCAGACATAGCAGACAATATGAACATACATTCTGGACTGTCAGTGTTTTAGAAGTCTTGAAGGCTTCACTTCCTGCTCTCGGTGGAGGCAGTCGCATTTCTGTGAGCTCCCATCTATCTGTCCCTGCTGCTTCTCTTTTGTCTTGTCTGAGTTTTTTTTGGAGCCTCACTCGGCATAATATTCAAATCTCTAATTATGGATCTGATCAGCTGGTTTCTCAATGCAATTAATCAATTTTTCTCGAAGAGAAAACAGGACACAGGAGAGTCCTCCGGTCCCGATGGAATACTGGCTGGATACATCAAAGATTTTGGATGGAATCTGGGATGTCTGCCCCCCTTGTTCATTGTGGACACCAAAGTGTACCTATTGGGATTTATGATCACAGGATTTCTGCTGTTTGGAGTTGGCGGATACCTGCTGTATCGGAAAATTTACACGGCAGCTGCTATCCTGGACACCGTCAACCTGCCTGCTGTGTGTGTGGGAATGAGTCGCGCTGTGAACACTCAGACTGCTGCTCTTGGTGAGCTGAACCGGAAACTGGACGTGATTCTAGTGACGGTTTTGAACTCTGGCGAAATGGATTCGATCCTGGAGAAGTTCAAGCGCCGTTCAGGGAGAATTGACCTGTAATTCGGACAATTGGAGTTATTACCGCCGAGATGGACCAGCAAAAACTTGAAGGCAGACAGAATTTATGTCAGCCTGACCGAAAACATTCTTCTCTTATCTGAATCCGGCTCCCCTGAAACGAAGGCCGGCCTTCGACCTAATCTCTCCTGAATATTATGACTTTTCGACGCTCCTTCCCGACCCCCTCCCCTTTCCAAACAGCACCCGTGGCTCCAGACCAGGAGTCACTGGCTTACGCACACACATACACATGTACACACACACACTTCCCTCCTCCTGCCCAACTGCCTCCGCTGGCTCCTGGATGTTTTTACCCCCCCACGCTTGACGGACTGGGCACTCGCGCACAGACTGTTTAGCTGGACACTCCCCCTCCCCCCACCTCTTTCCTGACATATGATGTCTTCGTAATAAGTTTGTTATGCTTGTGCTGAGGTTTTTTTTCGTGAATCCCACAACATGTGCCTCTGATCAAGGACATGTGGTGTGAGACACCTCTTTTTTATCCTCTCCCCCCCCCATCCCCTATGTGATCATATTTTCTTCTGCTAAAAGTGCCCTGGCCGGAGGGTGGTGTACTTGGGCATGTGCTTAAGTGTACTACTCTCTGACACGGTAGAAGCGCTCTTATAGCGCTGACCCAAGCACCGTTGACTCCTGTCCATATGTTGTTGTTGTTGTTTCTGTATGTTTCTCTTGGACGGTGTACTGGGAAGACAAATTTCACTGTGTTGGGACGCTGGCTCAGTGACAATAATAAATCTGATTCTGATTCTGATTCTGAGGTTTCTTACTGGAGTGCAAAAACCTGAGTCGACAAGGTGCAAGAGAGGCAAAGTGTATAGTGCAAGTAGCAGCAAGGAGAAGAGAAGAGTCTACAACATTACTGTATGAGAGTTTAGAGTTTATAGTACTAGGTCTTGGTTGTGTGTGCGTGTGTATGGGGGGGGGGGGGGGGGGTTACAGT
This sequence comes from Hirundichthys speculiger, assembly GCA_018398805.1. Classification (NCBI taxonomy): domain Eukaryota; kingdom Metazoa; phylum Chordata; class Actinopteri; order Beloniformes; family Exocoetidae; genus Hirundichthys; species Hirundichthys speculiger. The sequence goes on from JAGFBZ010002825.1 coordinate 27,379, forward strand.
CTTGTTCTCTGGAGTGAGTTCAGTAGTCTGATGGCTTGTGGGAAAAAGCTATTGCTGAGTCTGGTTGTTCTGCTCCGCATACTGCTGTAGCGCTTACCAGAAGGTAGGAGGGTGAACAGTGCGTGTGAGGGGTGGGTAGTGTCTTTGATGATGTTGATGGCTCTTTTTTGACAACGGGATGGATACAGGTCTTGAATGGATGGTAGAGTTGATCTGGTGATCTTCTCTGCTGTTCTCACCACCCTCTGTAGTGCTTTCCGGTCTGCAACATGGCAGCTGCCAAACCACACTGAGAGACTGCTGGTGAGTATGCTCTCAATGGCACCCCTGTAGAAGGTGGTGAGTGCTGAAGGAGGGAGACTGGCTCTCCTCATCCTGCGCAGGAAGTGGAGACGTTGCTGTGCTTTCTTGACAAGGGCGGTGGTGTTGGTGGTCCATGTCAGGTCGTCAGTGATATGCATACCCAGGAACTTGGTGCTTTTCACTGATTCCACAGCACTGCCGTTGATGGTGAGAGGTGTGTGTGGCTTGTGATTCTTTCTGAAGTCCACTGTTATTTCCTTTGTTTTGTTGATGTTGAGATGAAGGTTGTTGGTGTCACACCAGGTGATGAGATGGTGCACTTCTTTTCTGTAGGATGAGTCGTCATCGTTGCTGATGAGGCCAACCACTGTTGTGTCATCAGCAAACTTAATGATGTGGTTTGAGTTGTATCTGGCACAGCAGTCATGGGTCATCAGGGTGAAGAGCAGCGGACTCAACACACACCCCCCTGGGGGACCCCTGTGTTCATGATGGTGGTTTGTGATGAGTTTTTCCCGACTCTAACAGTCTGTGGTCTGTTGGTGAGAAAATCCAGTAACCAGTTGCAGAGTGGTGTGCTGATGCCGATGGTTTGTAGTTTGTCCACCAGGTGTTGTGGGATGACCGTGTTGAATGCGGAGCTGAAGTCAATGAACAGCATCCGCACACAGCTGTTTTTGTTCTCCAGATGAGCCAGGCTGAGTTGAAGTGCTGCTGCTATGGCGTCATCGGTGGAGCGCTTGGGACGATATGCAAACTGGTAGGGGTCAAAGGTGGTGGGTAGGCTGGATGTTATGTGAGCCTTGACTAGCCTTTCGAAGCACTTCATTATGATGGGAGTCAGTGCTATGGGCCGGTAGTCGTTGAGAGTTGTAGCTGGGGATGTCTTGGGTAGTGGTATGATGGTGGTGGCTTTTAAGCACTCTGGTATGATGGCTTGGCTCAGAGAGATGTTGAAAATATCTGTGATAACATCTGTGAGTGAGTTTGCACAGTCTCTTAGTACACGCCCAGTTATGTTGTTCGGGCCAGCAGCCTTCCTGGGATTCACCTGTCCAAGGATCCTCCGCACGTCAGCTGGGTCCAGTTTCAGTGTTGTCTCCTCCAAGCAGTGGGGGGCTTTTGTTGGGGTGGTGGTGTTTGTTTCTTTCAAACCGGCTGAAGAAAACATTTAGTGAGTTGAGAAAGTCTGTGTTGTCCTCGCATGGGGGAGGGGTGGGCCTGTAGCCAGTTACAGTCTGAATGCCTTGCCATAGGCGTCTGGAGTCTTTTGTGTCAGTGAAGTGGGATTGGATTTTCTGTCCATAGGCATGCTTTGCTGCTCTCATGCCTCGATTCAGGTAGTTCCTCTACAGACCACTAGAGGCTGGGGTTCCTCCACCGCCCACTAGAGGCTGCGGTTCCTCCGCCGACCACTAGAGGCTGCGGTTCCTCCACCGACCACTAGAGGCTGCGGTTCCTCTACTGACCACTAGAGGCTGCGGTTCCTCCACCGACCACTAGAGGCTGCGGTTCCTCCACCGACCACTAGAGGCTGCGGTTCCTCTACCGACCACTAGAGGCTGCGGTTCCTCTACCGACCACTAGAGGCTGCAGTTCCTCTACCGACCACTAGAGGCTGTGGTTCCTCTACCGACCACTAGAGGCTGCGGTTCCTCCACCGACCACTAGAGGCTGCGGTTCCTCTACTGACCACTAGAGGCTGTGGTTCCTCTACCGACCACTAGAGGCTGCAGTTCCTCTACTGACCACTAGAGGCTGTCCTAACTTGACTGAACAGAACATATTAATGCTTATTTTAGTGATAATACGTCTGGTCGTGCTCTCAGCTGTTACGTTCTTATTTGATCTGGAAGATTTCTGGACTGACGTTCCTCCATTTGATTTGTGCCTTTTACTTTAGCGGCCTTTTGTTCTAACTTTTTAGAGATTATCAAAGTTTACAAGAAACAGTCAAATGTCTCCGTTTGAACATCTTATATGTTCTTTATGTTCTTATGATAATAAAATACAGATTTATGAGATTTGACCTTCATTGCTTTCTGCATTCTGATCTTCAAAACCACGACTCAGACTGCTGGGTGACGTCTCAGGTGGTCTGCAGCTCTTCTTCTGCATCTGTGCTGGTTACATGAAGGCTGTCATGAGGTTTTCTGAAGGTTGGACTGTGAAGTGAAGGTTTGGGGAATGTGAACAGAACCAAATAAGAACCTGTTCAAGGCTCAGACAAAACTTGGTGTTTTAGGATGTACTTAAATACACTGCACCGTGTACAGTGTACACTGATCTGTGAATATGATTAAAACATTTCTGCACAGCTGGCAGAAAAGCCACAAACAGGAAGTGGTCTGTTATCTGTGCTCTGTTTTCCTGAGTCAGTTCAAAAAATGTGCTTAGTGGGCAGATGAGTCCTCTTTGTATGAGCGCCGATGAAACGGTGAAACAAAAGGTACCGGGTGTGCGTGTGTGTGTGGTGGTGGTGGTGGTGGGGGGTGGGGGGGGGGGGGGGGGGGGGGGGGCTGGGTCAGGATGTCCCAGAGACAACAGAGTCAGTGTGAGGCTGCAGGAACAACGGCGGTCGGATGGTGACAACGTTTGCTCAGTGGCGGTCCTGGAGTTCCTAGAGCTCCACTAATTATCAGAGTAACAGTTGAAATAAAACTAATTCCCAGCGCACATGAACACAGCAGTTATTTCACTTCTCCCCAAAATCCCAACAAAGAACCAAAACTTCCATCAAACCGTCTCATCTCTGATAAATGTTGACTTAGAAATCATCAGCAGAGCTTTAATTCCCAGGATTGAAGATGTCGCCCCAAACATGATCCATCCAGATCAAACCGGCTTCGTTAAAGCCTTCATTTGCTATCTGAACTTAGCTTCAATTCACTGTAAAACTTTATTTATATAGCATCTATTACAATACAAATAGTCTCCAGACACTTTCCACAGACCCAGATCATGACCCTTGAACAAATATAATTAACTAAAGTAATATTAAGTCTTAATTAAAGAAAAAAATGACAAGGAAAAGCTACACTTAGCATATGCCGATATTTATCTAGCATAAAACAAGTTATTCAGTTTAACTTAATATTAATTAATATTTACCAAACATAAAAACTATTTCCTTAACTATTTACTTAGCAGTAGCTAATATAAGTTAACACAAACTATTTACTTAGTTTATTAGTTAAAGCAACTACGTAGTTTTATACTTTAAAAACATTAGCTAATGCTGTTCTAAAGCTGTTTTAAAACAGAGAAAAACCTAAAGAGACTTGGTAAAATGTGTCCAAAGTGTTCTAAAATATTATTTTGTCTTCTGCTGTTAAATGTTTTTAACCCTAAATGTTTTTTTTTAACAGTAAAATTCGTTCGTGAAAAAAAACCAATGGTCCATAAACGCATCACCGACGCGGCTCGTCTCGTCGGCGCGTCACCGCGACCACCTGCGTGCTGCTCCCCGACCCGAGGCCCCTCAGCGGGGTGTGTTCGCTCCGGTCCGGCGGCAGCGCGGGGCTCCGCCCCCCTCGGACACGTTTCGCGGGTGGAGGCTGCACGCGCCGGACGGGACTCCCGCTTTCCTCCCGCCTCTGCGGCCGCTCGTGCGATCGCTCCGTCACCGGTTCACCGGCTCGTACGGTTCACCGCTCACCTGGGCGTGAAGGGTCTGTGACGTAACGGCGGTTTGACGGTGACGTTGGAGGGCTGAAGGAGCCGGACGCGTGTCGGTGGTTCCGGTCGTTTCTGGTGAGTGGACGCGGTTCGAGCGGGTTTAAACGGCTCCGCGTGAGGCTGTTGCGTCAGCAGCAGCAAGCGGGTCCATGTGTGGATGCGCTCTTACATAACGGAGCTGGAACCGGACCACAGCTGGACCAGAACCGGACCACAACTGGACCAGAACTGGACCACAGCTGGACCAGAACTGGACCAGAACTGGATCAGAACCGGACCAGAGCCGGACCACAGCTGGATCAGAACCAGACCACAACTGGACCAGAACTGGATCAGAGCTGGACCAGAGCTGGACCACAGCTGGACCAGTACTGGACCACAGCTGGACCAGAGCTGGACCAGAATTGGACCACAACCGGGCAAGAACAGGACCAGAGCCGGACCTTAGCTGGACCAGAACTGGACCACAGCTGGGCCAGTACCGGACAAGAGCTGGACCACAGCTGGACCAGAACCGGACTAAAACTGGATCAGAGCTGGACCAGAACTGGAACACAGCCTGACCAGAACCAGACCAGAGCTGGACCAGAACTGGAAAAGAACTGGAACACAGCTGGACCAGAACTGGACCAGAACCGGACCAGGGCTGGACCAGGGCTGGACCACAGCTGGACCAGAGCTTTGAAGAAAACCACAGAAACGTTGATGCTTTTATGAGTTTCAGTCATTTAGATTTTATTTTAAATGAATATTTTTTTCTTCTGGAAGCTAAAATCGTTTTAAATGTTAAATTAGCTGAAAAGAAGAAGAAGTTTGTGTTTATTGACTAAACTTATGAGAAATTAGCTTCAGGATGAAACGTACGGAGGGTTAGGGTTAGGTACGGAGGACAGTTGATGACAAGATGTAAAAACACATGCGGCACAACAAAAAAACAAAAAACGGATTTAATCCTGTAAAAGTTTCCATCTAAACAATTTAAACACCTGGATCCTGATTCATCAAGCAGAAATTAGGGAAACTAAACCGGGTCCGGAACAGGTTTACCGGGTCCGGAGCAGGTTTACCGGGTCCGGAACAGGTTTACCAGGTCCGGAGCAGGTTTACCGGGTCCGGAACAGATTTACCGGGTCCTCCCGGTCCTGAAGCTCCCAGGTTCAGCTGAGGCTCTGAGGAGGTGGACTGGTCGTTAATGAATTCGTTAATGTCATGAACGTTTAACGGCCTCCTGCTTCCTCACCTGTCAGAGAAGAACGTGTCCTGCTGGATCAGATTACAGGTCCATGAATGCAGCGTCTCACTGTCCTCCAGAAAGACGTCCTCAGATAAACTGAACCAACGAAGAAGAGACTTCAGGACCTGCTGATCTCTCTGTGGAGCTACAGGTGTTCTGGTCCCTGTGGAGCCAAAGCTCAGCAGTCATTGGCTGATCCGTGTTCAGGGGGCAGGTCTTAGGGAGCTGATGCTGCTCAGCTGGGTTGGTTCTTCAAAAGTTTAAGAGTTTTTTCCTCAAAACTTTTATTTTCTTTCCAAAAAAGAAAGAAAAGAAACTTTCCTCTCAAAATTGGAGCATTTCTGTAAAGTTGCAGCTTTTTTTTCTGAAAAATCAAGTTTTTTATTTTTTTTTTCAATGTAAAGTCATTTTTTTATTAGAAAAAAATCAACAACTTTCTTTGGAAAATTGAGACTTTTCAGTAAAATGTACATTTTTGCTAATAAATGTTAAACATTTAACCCCGCTCTAACCCTGTCCTAGCCCCGCCCCAACCATGTCCTAGCACCGCCCCAATCCTGTCCTAGCCCCGCCCCAACCATGTCCTAGCCCCGCCCCAACCCTGTCCTAGCACTGCCCCAACCGCATCCTAGCCCCGCCCCAACCCTGTCCTAGCCCCGCCCCTGTTAGATGTTGTGGTTTTTCTCTGGAAGTCTGAGGGTCATCGTGACTCGTTCAGCAGCAGCTAAATTTAGCCACAACTGTTACAAAATTACAAAATGTTGGAATTTTATGGGACGTTGCTTTAAAAATGTGACTTTTAAAACAAATTAAATGTAGTTTTCTCTGAGCTTGATGTCTGAACGTTTATCTGCAGCTCCAGGATGTTCTCTGCTGGATGAAGCTCCATCATGTCCTCAGACTCAGACTGCTCCATCGACTGGCTCGCCAGTGATGAAGATGAAGATGAAGATGAAAACGAAGATGAAGACGAAGATGAAGATGAAAACGAAGATGAAGATGAAAACGAAGATGAAGATGAAGACGAAGGCGGCTCAAAGAGCTCAAGTCCTCATCTGACAGAGGAGACACCTGCACCATCATCATCTTCATCATCTTCATCTTCATCAGTCAGGTGTTGCAGTGGTTCCTCTACCAGCTGCTGCTGTGGAGTCCAGCGGAGGAGACTCACCTGTGCAGGTGGAGTCCAGTCTTGGGGCGGTTTTGTCTCTGCCGTCAGTCCAGTTCAGGGTTTCACCAGCGTCCACCGTAGACAGACGCGTCCTGTGGAGGCGGAGCGTCCTCCAGCCCAGAAGAGGAGTCACGGCGACGGTTCAGCCGCTCAGACGGACACAGAAAATGAACTTTTTGCCCAGAAGGTGAGTTTTTTTCTGGAGGAGGTGGAGTTTTGAAGAAGAATGTCTTCCTGTTGGTGTCTGATGCAGCTGCTGAGTCCTCAGATGTCCTCAGGTGTTGTCAGGTGTCCTCAGATGTCCTCAGGTGTTGTCAGGTGTCCTCAGATGTCCTCAGGTGTTGTCAGGTGTCCTCAGGTGTTCTCAGGTGTCCTCAGATGTTCTCAGATGTCCTCAGGTGTTGTCAGGTGTCCTCAGGTGTTCTCAGGTGTTCTCAGATGTCCGCAGGTGTTCTCAGGTGTTTTCAGGTGTCCTCAGATGTTCTCAGATGTCCTCAGGTGTTGTCAGGTGTCCTCAGGTGTCCTCAGGTGTTCTCAGATGTCCGCAGGTGTTGTCAGGTGTTTTCAGATGTCCTCAGGTGTCCTCAGATGTTCTCAGATGTTCTCAGGTGTCCTCAGATGTCCTCAGATGTTCTCGGGTGTTCTCGGGTGTTCTCGGGTGTCCTCAGGTGTTGTCAGGTGTCCTCAGGTGTCCTCAGATGTCCTCAGGTGTCCTCAGATGTCCTCAGGTGTTGCCAGGTGTTCTCAGATGTCCTCAGGTGTCCTCAGATGTTCTCAGGTGTCCTCAGATGTCCTCAGATGTTCTCGGGTGTTCTCGGGTGTCCTCAGATGTTCTCAGATGTCCTCAGATGTCCTCAGGTGTTGTCAGGTGTCCTCAGGTGTCCTCAGGTGTTCTCAGATGTCCTCAGATGTCCTCAGGTGTTGTCAGGTGTTCTCAGATGTCCTCAGGTGTCCTCAGGTGTTCTCAGGTGTCCTCAGATGTCCTCAGATGTTCTCGGGTGTTCTCGGGTGTCCTCAGATGTCCTCAGGTGTCCTCAGGTGGTGAAGAATCTGAACTGCTGGATCAGTTCAGCGCCACAAAACCTTAATGGATGTTGTCTCTTCTGTGAAAAAGACACTGGTCCTCAAACATCAGGACGGTTGAGACAGTCTGACAGGAAACAGCGACTTCACGTCCCATAATCACTACAAAAACATTTTAACTTTATATTACAACTGTTGTTCTAAAATCACGAGTCTCGCCTGTAAGTTTACGTCTTAAAACATTTACTGTTAGTAGGCAGAGACCCGGTAAAGAGTCACGGGACTCGAACCTGCGACCTGCAGGTCTGCAGCGTCTGAGTCTGAATTACAAAACCACCACTTTTAAACGTAAAATTATGAAACATTTCTGTGGTGAAAAAATGTCACAATTTGGAAGTTAGTTGTAAAAATAAATTCCAAATTTTTGTTATATTTTCATGTTTTTCCTGTAAAAGCTCAACTTGTTAAATCCTGACTTTTTAACTAAATATCAAAAGCTTTTGTCATAAAATATCATTTCAAAATCGCTACTCTTTGACATTAAATTATGATTTTGAGTCCTAAAATCCTTGATTTTTTTTCTCAGTTAAATCTCAAATTTCACAAAATCTTTTGACATAAAATCAAGATTTTGTTTCATAAAAATCGTGACTCTTTGATCTTTAAATTGCTACATCAGCAGACTTTAAATGTAAAAACTAATTTTTGATGTAAAATTGTAACTTTTTGACGTCAGACGCTTGAACAGCTGTCAGTCAGAGGGTAAAGGGGGCGGAGCCTGAGCCTGGGCGTGTCCTGTTAACTGTTTTAAATGTGTTGTCCGTCTCCTCAGCGCCTGCAGATGCAGCGTTACATCCCGCCGCTGGCGTCCATCCTCAGAGGCCTGAAGTCTGGAAGATTCTCTGGACGTAAGTAATCAGCTGCTGACCAGGTGACTCACCTGGACACTCATCCTTCTAGATAGAACTGGAGACCTTCCATGGGAATCATGGGAGTTAACTGGAATCTGGGGCTTGTATTCATGAACTTCCCCATCCAAACGGAAACGTGAAGATTTTCTTAAAGGATAAACCTACAGTTTTACAGGTTTCAGGTTTATTCCCATAAATCCGGGACTTGCGGATGTGCTTTGCCGCGTGAAGACGTGAGTGCGGAGGCTCCGTGCAAAAGTAGTCAAAAAATAGTAATATTGCCAGTTTTATACTACTTTGAGGAGGCTCGTTTAATGTGATTCGTGTTTTGGAGTGAACAGGTGTGCTCACGGGGCAATTTGTGACCGAAAATGTCCAACCGACAAACTCAAGCCGGCATAGAAAAGTTGCACGCGGAAAGCAATCCTGCCACCTCAGCTAGCAAAGCTAACGTTAGCCCAGCACACGCCGACAACATACCTGAATGGGTTCAAGACATGATGTCCGAGATCAAAAAAACCAATGCTGGGATTACGAAATACAGAGAGGAGACTAAAACCGAGATCACGAGATGCAAAGAAGAAATAGAGAAAGGAAGAAAAGAGTCGAAAGCCGAGATGGAAAAGTGGACTAAGAGTCTGGAAGACAACGCTAAAACTCAGTTTGAAATGCTGCGTGAAGAGGTGAGGCTGATAGGTGAAACAACTATCAGTCTGGCTGATAAAAGAAGTGGACACCACGCTGAACAATCAGTCTGACAGTACAGCCAGGATGGAGACTAAACTGAAAGAAATGGAGAAGGAGATACTGAAGCTGAGGGGACGGAGTGAAGCCCTCGAGGCGAGAAACCGACGCAACAACATCCGCGTTGTGGGGGTAAGAGAAGGGGCTGAGACAGGCAAAAAGCCGTCGGAGTTCATAGCTGGCTTGCTGAAAGAAAAATTGGGACTATCAGTGACACCGACGCTTGACTGAGACAGGAACGGGGCTCCACCGAGGGCGTTTGTTGTGAGATGCCACTACTACACCGAGAAGATGCCACTACTACACTGAGAAGATGCCACTACTACACCGAGAAGGAGGAGATAATGAAAAGGGCGAGGGAAATGGAGAGAACACCAGAGGGTTGGAATGGACAGATTCACATCTTCCCAGACTACACCCAGGAAGTAAACAATAAGAGAGCAGCTTTCAAAGAAGCAAGAAGCCTCCTGCGCACCTGCAAGGGGATCAGATATGGGCTCCGTTACCCGGCAACGCTGGTGATTACACCAGAAGGTGGGCAAACGAAAATCTTCGAGAGCCCAAAAGATGCCATGGAGTACATCAAGAAGGCGCTGAATCCTGGGTGAAGCATATGAACTGGTGTGAGCTTGGCTAAGTATGAGGGCTACACTAGTGTAGGGTCTTAGATGTCACAGGCAGGATATTGCCGACTAGATTTGACAATATGGACGTGAATATTGAAGTAATATTTCATTTTATTCATTTGAATATTTTATTTAAGAGTTGTTGTGGCCCTAACTCATATTACTGTTTTAGTTTAAGAATTTATTATTCCTCCTTGACCAATGTTGCCTACACTCTGTGGACCAATTTTCTCTCTTTAATCTTGTAATCCATCGTGGATGAACATCCACAAACATCCACGAACATTCGCGAACATCCGCAAACAACCGCGAACATCCACAAACATCCGCGAACATCCGCGAACATCCACAAACATCCACGAACATCTCCGAACATCCATGAACATCCGCGAACATCCACGAACATCCGCGAACATCCACGAACATCCACGAACATCCGCGAACATCCGCGAACATCCACGAACATCCGCGAACATCTGCGAACATCCACGAACATCCACAAACATTCACAAACACCCGCGAACATCCGCGAACATCCACAAACATCCACGAACATCTGCGAACATCTGCGAACATCCATGAACATCCGCGAACATCCACGAACATCCACGAACATCCGCGAACATCCACGAACATCCACGAACATCCACAAACATCCACACACATCCACAAACATCCACGAACATCCGCGAACATCCGCAAACATCCGCGAACATCCACAAACATCCGCAAACATCCACGAACATCCGCGAACATCCACTAATATCCGTTAACATCCACAAACATCCGTGATCAACAGAAGTCGGTGGTATTTTAGAGACTTTAATGGTGATTTCAGCCTCAGGAGACTCAGTTTAGAGCAGAAGGTCAGTGACCCACCAGACAGCTGCTGCAGCTGTGATGAAGGAAGCTCTGGACCGACACACTGATGGAAGACTCGTTGTGACGTCATGTGATCACTGGTCATGTGATCATTGTCCAGTCCATGTATGGCTCTGAACAAAACTCATGTTGATTCAGAATTGCCAGAAACTGAAGGTCCAGACCAGAATCAGAGAAGATTCCTGATCAGAGGTTTCACAAGTCATTTAGCATCATCTTAAAGTGAAACAGCTTCAGAGATAAAAGAGCAGATCAATGCTGCTGCTCAGAGCATCAGGATAAAACCAGCAGCTGAAACACATTCACTGGTATTTAATCAGCGCAGCTCCTTCAAAATAAAAGCCTTCAGACGGCAGCTTTTATTGTGAAGATGCTGCAGGGATCAGATCTGGAGCCTAAAGTCTGTCATTAAAGTTTGTTTGAAGCTGATCCAGATGAACAGCACCACGGCGACGTTGTTTTTCAGCTCCGCTGGACGTTTGAACCACCGGTGGATGTTTCCTGAAAGATCAGAGGTTCTTCAGGAGTCTGAGGAGTCAGCAGAGGAGAGGATCTACAGACAGGAAATAAACCAGTTTGTGGTCGACATCTGGTACCTCCGTAGCAGCTTCACATCCTTCTAAGAGCCTTCTGATTGGTTGGAGCCTCCCAGTGGGCGGAGCTAATCGCTCACAAACACATCATCAGTTACAGATTTTCAACTTGTCACCTGGAGCCCGTTGCACGAAGGTGGTTTTAAAAAAAACAGACAGGGGGGCGTGGTTACACTAAACTAGATGGGGGCGTGGCTACACTAAACCAGACTGAGGGGGCGCGGCTCCACCAAGCCAGGTGGAAGTAACCTCGGTACATCAGCGTTCTTCAGGAGACCAGGAGGTCACAGATTTACTGAGTCAGAGATGGAGACGTGAGGAACATCTGACGGAGCTGCTTATAAACTCTGATGACCAGATGAACATCTGCCCGTCTGAACAGGAGATCCGCTGATGTTCCTGATCATCAGGTGACAGCTGGTGAACACACGCTTACCTTAATTAGCACTGATGATGATAATTAGCTGCTGGACGGAAAACAGAAGAAAAAACCCGTCAATAGCAGATGAAAGTGAAGGAACCAGCAGGAACCAGCAGAACCAGCAGGAACATCTCCAGCGTCCTGCTCCTCTACAGACCAATGAACAGTCTGAATCCACATTTATTAACAGAAAAAACATTATCAATGGTGTTTGAATAGTAAATGAACATTTAGGATGAAGTTTATAAGTCGTAAAGTTTCACCTTCGTCACCTCTGGAAACAGCTCAACATCTGGAACATCCTGATTAGCTGATCAGATGTTTGTGATCAGGTGGATTTTAGTTTTTATTTTTATCCCTTCGTCTTGGTCAGCCCCAGCTGTCAGACAGATGCCAACATCTGTCCACAGTCGTTTCCACTCGTCCAGCAGGTTCCTCTAGGTCTCCATCACTGATGTCAGCCTGCTCTGATGCTGATGAGGAAACTCATCCAGATGTTTCTGTTCACGTGGGTTTACTGGACACAGCGACAGGTCACGTGACCCCGCAGATTGGAGAAGCTGCTGGGACACGCCCACCAGTTTTCTCCTCCGAGAACTGGAGCTGTGGAGCTTCAGCGTGGAGGAACCTTCCAGGTCTCCACGGACTCAGACCAGGGTTATAATAGTTTTAGATTTTCCATTAGTTTTAGTTTTTATTTAGTTTTTCAAATTCAGTTAGTTTTAATTCATTTTTAGAGCAGTTTTGCTAGTTTTTATTTGTTTTTGTTTTGAAATATTTAGTTTTTATTAGTTTCAGTGCTAGTTTTAGTTTTATTTTGTAAATTAGGGTTGTAATTTTGGTTGGAGTGAAGCACTGAACTTTTTGAAGGCTATCGAATCACATAGTCATGTTTACATTCTGGTCTCAATAAACATATTTATCAATGCATCTTCCCTCTTGTGGTGTTCCTGCGTATTTACTGACCAGCAGCTATCTGGTTTCCATGGAAACAGTCCATTATAGTTGCTGTTTTCTCCCGTTCCTTCCCAACGCTGACTGGCCTGCAGCTGTAGCTTCTCTTTCCAGGAGGCTAGCTTAGGCTAGCTTATCCAGCTAGTCTTGGTTAGCCTTCTTTCCAGGGGGCTAGCTTAGGCTAGCTTATCCAGCTAGTCTTGGTTAGCTTCTCTTTCCAGGGGGCTAGCTTAGGCTATCTTATCCAGCTAGTCTTGGTTAGCTTCTCTTTCCAGGGGGCTAGCTTAGGCTAGCTTATCCAGCTAGTCTTGGTTAGCCTTCTTTCCAGGGGGCTAGCTTAGGCTAGCTTATCCAGCTAGTCTTGGTTAGCTTCTCTTTCCAGGGGGCTAGCTTAGGCTAGCTTATCCAGCTATTCTTGGTTAGCCTTCTTTCCAGAGGGCTAGCTTAGGCTAGCTTATCCAGCTAGTCTTGGTTAGCCTTCTTTCCAGGGGGCTAGCTTAGGCTAGTTTATCCAGGTAGTCTTGGTTAGCCTTCTTTCCAGGGGGCTAGCTTAGGCTAGTTTATCCAGGTAGTCTTGGTTAGCCTTCTTTCCAGGGGGCTAGCTTAGGCTAGTTTATCCAGCTAGTCTTGGTTAGCCTTCTTGTGGGAGTTTTTCAAATGGACTTTCAGATTCATGGGTTTTTTTCTCCTTCAGAAGTATTCCACACATTGTATCACCTGCTTCCCTTTATGGGAAATTTAATTTAATTTCCCTTTATGGGATAAATAAAGTATTTTTCATTTCTACAACAAGGCACTTATTTTTATCGTTAACACAGTCATAGTCAAAGAAATCCCAAATAGGACTGAGACGCTTTCTCCCAACTTTTACCGCAGCCATCACTGCTGATCACTTTAGTTTTTTTTTGTGGTTGTTGTTGTACGGCGGAGCGAAGTTAACAGATTTCAAACATTTATGAGGAAAAAAATTACAAACACGAAAACGAGGGACGTTCTTGATATTATTATAGTTAATTTTAGTTCGTTTTATAAACACATAATACAGTTTCAGTTAGTTTTGTTTTTTTTTTAACTCTCGTTTTTATTTTATTTCAGTTAACAAAAATGTTTTTTCAATTCTAGTTTTCGTTATTTCCTTCGTTTTCGTTAACGATAATAACCTTGCCTCAGGGTGATGTCATCTGTTCCTGAACTGAATTGTGGGTCTTCGTGCGTCACATTGACTCCGACCCGACCAATGACATCACACACGGAGGCGGGGCTAATTCAGAGCATGTGGGTTATTTGTGTAGCGAGCAGGAACAGATTTGGTTGTTTTTGGTTATTGGTTCCTGAATTTAGATTTATCTGATGTGGTCTGAAAGGATTCACCCCTCCAGCTGTCTCAGAGCTACAATCTGTCCGTCCTGAAGACAAAAAGGTTTGAAGCAGGCTGTAAATGTGTTAAACTGTTCTGCTCTGTTCTGGAGGCGCCACCTGGTGGTCAGTGGAGAAACTGCTGCCTCCTGGATGCGCTTCAGTCTGGTTCCTGGTTTAAATGCTGTAGATGGATTTGAGAGGTCCTGATGGAGACCCACCTCATGTTTGTCTCTTGTCTCTCGCAGGTCTCAGCGGTTTCCAGGAGAGCGTTGCGATGGACCGGATCCAGAGGATCATGGGGCTCCTCCAGAATCCAGACCTGGGGTAAACCCCTGAGACCCACTCAGGCCTGTCAGATGAACTTGCAGGTTTTCTAAAGGGGGTTTTGGTCCCACTGTCCTGCTGACTGAGGTGTCCATGTCCCACCCAGCTGGTCCAGCTGAGCAGGTCTGGAGGATCAAATCCGTCCATCCAGTCATTTCAAACAGCTGGAACCCTGGTCGCCTGTTCCTGGTCCTGGTCCGATCCAGGAACTCGTGGAACCAGTCGGACCTCTCATGGAGCTGCTGCGTCCAGTCTCGATGTCTGTATGTCCTGCTGTGAGACGACGTCTTCGTCCACGTTCAGAAGCAGAGACGAGTAAAAACTGAACCTGAGACCAGATCCAGACAACCAGCGGCCCGCCGAGTCGGAAACCAACTAAAACCAGCAGAGGACCAGAAGAGAAGAAGATGCTCCGACAAGATGGTTTCATAGAAAAACAACCCAGTTTGATCGAATAATTTCAAATCTGAATATTTGACCACAAACAGCTGAAATTTTACAGGCAAGCATTTAGTTACGGTCTAGTTACAGTACCTGCAGAACCAGAACCTGAAAACAGGAGCTCTGCTGGGACCAGCCGAGACCAGCAGGGACTAGCTGGGACCAGCCAGGACCGGCAGGGACCAGCCAGGACCGGCAGGGACCAGCAGGGACCGGCAGGGACCAGCCGGGACCAGCTGAGGCCAACAGGGACGAGTCGGGACCAGCCGAGGCCAGCCGGGACCAGCCGGGATTGGCTGGGAGCAGCAGGGACCAGCTGGGACCAGCCGGGACCAGCAGGGACCAGCCAGGACCGGCAGGGACCAGCAGGGACCGGCAGGGACCGGCCGGGACCAGCTGAGGCCAACAGGGACGAGTCGGGACCAGCCGAGGCCAGCCGGGACCAGCCGGGATTGGCTGGGAGCAGCAGGGACCAGCTGGGACCAGCCGGGACCAGCAGGGACCAGCCAGGACCGGCAGGGACCAGCAGGGACCGGCAGGGACCAGCCGGGACCAGCTGAGGCCAACAGGGACGAGTCGGGACCAGCCAGGACCGGCAGGGACCGGCAGGGACCAGCCGGGACCAGCTGAGGCCAACAGGGACGAGTCGGGACCAGCCGAGGCCAGCCGGGACCAGCAGGGACCGGCCGGGACTGGCAGGGACCAGCCGGGACCAGCCGATGCCAGTCAGGACCAGCAGAGACCAGCTGGGACCAGCAGGGACCAGCCGGGACCAGCTGAGGCCAACAGGGACGAGTCGGGACCAGCCGAGGCCAGCCAGCACCAGCAGGGAGCAGCCAGGACTGGCAGGGGCCAGCCGGGACCAGCCGAGGCCAGTCAGGACCAGCAGGGACCAGCAGGGATTGGCTGGGACCAGCCGGGACCAGCTGAGGCCAACAGGGACCAGTCGGGACCAGCCGAGGCCAGCCAGGACCGGCAGGGGCCAGCCGGGACCAGCCGAGGCCAGTCAGGACTAGCAGGGACCTGCAGGGATTGGCTGGGACCAGCCGGGACCAGCCGGAACCAGCAGGGACTGGCAGGGACCGGCAGGGACCAGCCGGGACCAGCCGAGGCCAGTCAGGACCGGCCGGGACCAGCAGGGACCAGCCTGGACCAGCAGGGTTTGGCTGGGACCAGCTGGGACCAGTGTCACCTGTCAGCCTGCAGCTACGATGCTTGTAGTCGTCTGCAGGTCTGGTAGGTTTCTGGAGGTCAGTGGAACCTGCCTGATCCCTGGTGGTCAGTAGGGGACCTGCAGCCACTCGGTCCAGGACTCGTGGAACATTCCAGTCGCCTTCAACGACCTGCGGACGACCACAAGCGTCTCTGGCGGCGCAAGTTTCAGTAGCAACATTTAATCAGGATGAAATAAAGGAATATTAATTAGGTGATTGACAGGAGGTGGGCGTGTCCCAACCAGCTTCCCGTTCTGCTCCGGACAGGTGATGTCACAGGGGTGTGGTCATGTGACTCCCAGGCTGGACAACAGACTCATCTGTTGCTTCATCCTGCCCACCAGGGGGCGGAGTTTAACCACTCACTGTGCTTGAAACCGTTATTTCTTTGAAAGAATCTCCAGAACCAAAGCGGCACCATTAACGTGGTGAAGGTCTGAACCAGGTGTCACTGCGGAGTGGGCGGGGCCTCCCGCAGAGATCTATTTATAGCCTGTGGCTGAACACGCGGGCGCTCTGGCCTCCAGTCTCTTATTTACTCAGTCTTTGTCCCGCCTCTTGTCACCGACCAATCAGACGACGGCTGGGGCTTAGCGAAGATTAAACGACCGCTGACGAGACGCCGCTGATCCGCAGGACAGCTCGTCTCCGGTTCGTTAATCCGCTGCGTCACACGGTCTGAAGAGACAAATGACTTCAGCAGCTTTGGTTTAGACACGCCCCCGTGCAGGTACAGGGACCCTCAGAGTCTGCGGTTCACCGCCGCCGCTCTGACATCATCGTTACCAGTGTCGGTGTCACAGTAAAACTGTCCTGTTGCAGGGAGGACTTCCTCAGCGTCGTCCTGAAGGTGGAGGACATGCTCCGGCGCTGGTTCCCTCACGTCCAACCGAAGGAGACGCACCTGGACGATGGCGCGGCGCCCAAGAAACTGAAGGTAAATGTGTTTAAATACCGGACCTGCTGGTTCTGGATCCGGCCTTCATGTCATGTTCTCGTTGCAGCAGCCCTCCGGCCCTGCCCCTCCTCTGTCAGCCTCGTATCGCCCCACCCACTCCAACTGGCTCCTCCCAGCTCACACCTCCCCAGAGCCTCCAGGAACAGTGTCTGGGGGCGTCGCCTCCCGTCCGGACGTGACCCAGGACAACGCCGTCTCCTCCAGCACCGACCTCCGACCCCCCCGCCGAGGACCCCCGCCCTTCAAGATCAGCTCACCTTTCCTGGAGCGACTCCTGCAGGCGAAGGAGAGCATCGTTGCTCCAGGGACGGCGGCGGCGGTGGGGAACGGGGGCGTGGCGTCGTAGCGAGGACGCGGACTGATCTGGGAGCAGAACTGGTTCGGTTTTAAACCTGCACCGGTTCAGATTCAGGTGACGAGTCTTCAGGTGGAGCTTCTGGTGACGGAGTTTCCATCAACGGCGTTGACGTCGTTAGTGACGAGCTCTTAACGAGGCTCCAGCTCTGCTGACAACGTGGAACCAGCTGGAACCAGATTGAAGGTTCGTCTGGACCTTCAGCTCTGTGATTTCATCACATCTGACTTTAGTCCAGAATGATGAGCTTCATCCAGGAGCGAGTCCAGACCAGATGGTCTCTGGAGCCGCCAGGAATCCAGACCTGATGGTCTCTGGAGCCGTCAACAGTCCAGACCTGATGGTCTCTGGAGCCGCCGGCAGTCCAGACCTGATGGTCTCTGGAGCCGCCGGCAGTCCAGACCTGATGGTCTCTGGAGCCGCCGGCAGTCCAGATCTGATGGTCTCTGGAGCCGCCAGGAGTCCAGACCTGATGGTCTCTGGAGCCGCCAGCGGTCCAGACCTGAGCCGCCGGCGGTCCAGACCTGAGCCGCTGGCGGCTCCAGAGACCGTCAGGTCTGGACCGCCGGCGATGGTCTCTGACGGTCTCTGGAGCCGCTGGCGGTCCAGACCTGATGGTCTCTGGAGCCGCCAGTGGTCCAGACCTGATGGTCTCTGGAGCCGCCAGTGGTCCAGACCTGATGGTCTCTGGTCTCCACATCTGGAGCTGCTGAGGTGAGGCGGCGTCCAGATCATGACCACCAGGAGATCAATGCTAACCAGGGTTGGTTCGGCCCCCAGGTCCAGGTCCAGGTCCAGGTCCAGGTCCAGGTCCAGGTCCAGGTCCAGGTCCCCCCCCCCCCCCCCCCCCATGTTTGCAGTGAAAGCGTCGTTGATTTGGTCTCTGGACTCTGAATGAGGCACGCCAAGTTTAGTCGAGCTGAAGTGACAACGTTGCTGCTGTTGGTCAGATACCACCAGCTGGTTAGATCCATGAGGTCTGGACCCACGAGCTCTGGACTCATAAGGTCTGGACCAATTCCGAGCCGGTTTATCTGGAGTCAGGAGGAAGAAACGTTTCAGCTCCAGAGGAATATTGATGATCTCCATCACTCCATGAAGATCTCAGTAGACATTATTTTACTCAAATGGTTTTTTTTTGTCTTTTGGACTGTTTTAAACTGTCTAGACCGGTTTAAACCGGTCTTAACTGGTCTAGACCGGTTTAAACTGGTCAGACTGCTGCATCAGTGACGACTCTGGACTATTCGGGACCGGTCTAGACTGGTTTAAACTGGTCAGACTGCTGCATCAGTGACGACTCTGGACTAGTCCGGACCAGTCTAAACTGGTTTAAACTGGTTGGACTGTCGCACCAGTGACAACTCTGGACTGGTCTGGACTGTTCTAGACTGGTTTAAACTGGTCTAAACCAGTCAGACTGCTGCATCAGTGACAACTCTGGACTAGTCTAGACCAATCTAAACTGGTTTAAACTGGTCAGACTGTCGCACCAGTGACGACTCTGGACTAGTGTGGACCGGCCTAGACTGGTTTAAACTGGTCAGACTGCTGCATTAGTGACGTCTCTGGACTGGTCTGGACCGTTCTAGACTGGTTTAAACTGGTGGCTTTTGTACTTGTGAATAAAAAGTGATGTTTTCTAAGTGAAACTGTGTTTTTCTTAATTTAAACGGACCACAGATCATTTATGCAGCATTTATTGTCTTTGTTTGCTTTGGGAAACTCGCCATCAGTAATGAAAACAATAAATATGGATATAATGCAAAACATTTTCCTAATGAAGCATTTTACACAATATACAATATTCTGTTCCTGCTGCTGGATTATATTCTATACACATTTCCAAACAAAGAAACCTCCATGCAGAAACCCTGAAAATGGGATGTGCAGTAAAGGAAGAGAAAAACTGAACTAAAGCACTTCTCATGTGGATTTTCATGTGGTTAAAAACTGCTAATAAACCACAAAGAGAAATGAAGGTTTGTGCTGTCAAAGGACATAAAAGAAGGTAAAAAGTGGCCCGTGGGTCAGGGGTCAGGGGTCAGTAGTCCGTGTCGGAGCCCTCGGCGTTGTCCACGTTCCTGGACAGCATGTAGTTGTCCATGTCGATGGAGCGGCAGTTGTTGATGGCGTAGCGCAGCCTCTCGGCCATGACGGCCTGGCTGGAGTACGGCGGCAGACGCAGCTGGAAGAAGCAGGTCTGGGAGGTGGGCAGGCTGTCGTACGGCTGCAGACACAGATACAGCAGATTCCTCAACATGCATTTAAAGACACTATGATGCAATACCACTGCTGACCACATGAGGGCATCAAACTGACTGCAGAAACCTGGCTGTGACATCACAGAGGGCAGTAAAGGTCTTTATACAGTCTGGTGTCAACGAAGTGAAAATGATCTGTCCATCCATCCGTCCATACATCCATCCATCCGTCCATCAACCATCCATCCTTCCATCCATCAACCATCATCCATCCATCTGTCCGTCCATCCATCCATCCATTCATCCATCCCTCATCTGTCCATCCATCCATCAACCATCCATCTGTCCGTCCATCCATCCATCCACCATCATCCATCCGTTCATCCATCCCTCATCTGTCCATCCATCCATCAACCATCATCCATCAATCTGTCCGTCCATCCATCCATCCACCATCATCCATCCATTCACCCATCCCTCATCTGTCCATCCATCCATCAACCACCCATCCATCCATCCCTCATCTGTCCATCCATCAACCATCATCCATCCATCCATCCATCCATCCATCTAGTGCTGGGCAATATGACGATACATATCATGGGGACGATAGAAAAGTGTGTATCGTGCCATTTCTCTTCTATCGTTTCTATTGTTTCTAACCTAATTTTATCAATTATTACAGCAAATATGTAATTAAATAACCTGCAACGATAAATTTGATAGAATCATATCTACTTCTACAAAGTAGCCTTTTATGTTTGCACTTTTATTCATGGTTAATGCCTTAAACAGAGTTCTCTTCAACCCTGATGTTTACTTTAGACACTTTATATTGGTTTGCAAACTTTGCACTACAAGGTTACAGATTTCAGAAAGTTGAAAAATAATGTGTTTATTTTTTATAGCTGAACTTCAGTGCAAAAATGTGTTTTTCCTCTCAGAAACTGTTGTGCACTTTAAAAAAATGTGAAAGCTACTGTACCTCTGTACCTACCTGTTTTTGCTGCACTAAAATGTATGTTTGTGACAGTTCAGCTAAATGTCCTTTCAAAATAAAGTTTAAAAGTAAGCAATTAAATTTTAGTCAAACTTTTCAGAGAATAACTGAAAACATACTTTATTAGGCGTGGCCAATGCGCATGGCCAATGCAAGCATTGAAGCCACTCCTATTACTATTCTGTGTATTTATTCTCGTATAGTACTTATTAGGCGTGGCCAATGCGCATGGCCAATGCAAGCATTGAAGCCACTCCTATTACTATTCGACATATTTATTCTCGTTTGTACTTATTATTCTTCCGTCTTCCGTGCAAATTTTGACGGTTTTCACGGCCCGCAGCTTTGAGAAAAACCCAACAAAAAATACATCAAAACGACCGGCTCGATCGGGACTCGGTGTGCTATGACTTTTGGTGGCGTTCCGTCGAAACGGTATTTCCCGAAAATCCCAAAAAACGGCGACTTTTTGTCCCATAGGAATGAATGGGATTTGGCAGAATTCCAGGAAAGAAAAAAAACCAAAACCCACCCCTTTTTGGACCTGTCTAGCACAGGCCATATTTCATCACAGAGACACCATTCGAAAGTTTAAAAACGGGTCACAAGA
This sequence comes from Hirundichthys speculiger, assembly GCA_018398805.1. Classification (NCBI taxonomy): domain Eukaryota; kingdom Metazoa; phylum Chordata; class Actinopteri; order Beloniformes; family Exocoetidae; genus Hirundichthys; species Hirundichthys speculiger. The sequence goes on from JAGFBZ010002825.1 coordinate 48,384, forward strand.
CTTTGACCTATGACATAGTGAAGCCGTGTATTGCTTGTGATTTACGGTCTTTGAGAAATCGCGATTTACGTTTTATGATTTTTACAAAATCTTCAGAAAACCCTCCTCACTCTAGTGATGTCATCACGCACTCTAGCTCAGAGAGAGAAGAAAAAAAAAAAAATTAAAGCCTGCCTTTTCCTCTTTCACGTTCCACCCTTTTGCTCAACCTACATAAATTATACATCAAAACGTAGGCATTTTTGTCCTCTTTTAGATGATGTGACTTTTGTGTCTGTGTGGTGTTTAGTTTTCTTTCAAATCAACCTAGAGTTCAAGCTGGTCCTTCCCGGCTCCATTGTATTTCAATGGGGACATTTCTGATTTCTCTCTCTCATCTGACAACAAAAAGTTTCATTTTTTAACACTGCCGTCATTTAAAAAAACCGTAGGCATTTGCGAAACAAAGAATATATCCCTGGAATCCTGAAAGCCTTGTGGCGCTCACGGTTCAAGAATTTTTTCAAAAACCGTATTCAGCTTTTTGAATTACAGCAGTTTGTTCGGGACATGGAAAATCGGATTTTTACAGAATATACAGGCTGCCAGCTCCAGATGATAAATTTATACGTTTTTAAAAAACGGCTCTAGTTTAAAAATGGAAAACATTGACGACATAAAATATATATCACTGCGTAGCTGAAACCCTTGTGGCGCTTCCGGTTCAATAATTTTTTTGAAAAACTTATTCAGCTTTTAAATTACAGCCGTTTGTTCGGACACAAGAAATCCAGGTTTGGACTGACTGGACAGTGTAATTAGGAGGTCACCTGCCTTTTTTTTTTCTCTCTCTCCCCTTTTCTCACAGACACACATACACACGCTGGAGGAGCCGCACATGTGACTGCCTCCCGTGAAGCCCCGCCCCTTTTTGCCTGTTCTTCAGGCACAGTATGATATATTATGAGAAGGATCACAGCCTTGACTCACATATGAGCTTTAGTTCATCCCATTCCTTATCAATATGATGTGGCTCCACCCTTTGCAGCATGAACAGCTTAAAACACTTCTAGGAAGTGTGTTTATTGGGGATTTTTGGACCATTCTTCCAGAAGTGCATTTCTGAGGTCACACACTGATGTTGGCCCAGAAGGTCAATATCCCAGAAGTCTTCTAAGGACTCATCAGGTTATCCCCTGACACAGGCTCTGGGCGGCTTAATTGGCCACGCCTCAAAATTTCTCCTCTTCTCCGAAATTTTCTAGTTATTCTTCCGTATTCCGTCAAGAATTTTGACGGTTTTCACGGCCCGCAGCTTTGAGAAAAACCCAACAAAAAATACATCAAAACGACCGGCTCGATCGGGATCGGTGTGCTATGACTTTTGGTGGCGTTCCGTCAAACGGTTTTCCCGAAAATCCCAAAAAACAGCGACTTTTTGTCCCATAGGAATGAATGGGATTTGGCAGAATTCCAGGAAAGAAAAATGAAAAAAAGCCAAAACCCACCCCTCTTTGGACCTGTCTAGCATGGCCATATTTCATCACAGAGACACCATTCAAAGTTTAAATGGGTCACAAGACTTTGACCTATAACATACTGAAGCCGTGTATTGTTGTGATTTACCATCTTTGAGAAATCGCGATTTACGTTTTATGATTTTTACAAAATCTTCAGAAAACACTCCTCACTCTAGTGATGTCATCACGCACTCTAGCTCCAAGGAGAGAAGAGAAAAACTTTTTAAACCTGCCTTTTCCTCTTTCACGTCCATTCCTTTTGCTCAACCTACATAAATTATACATCAAAACGTAGGCATTTTTGTCCTCTTTTAGATGATATGACTTTTGTGTCTGTGTGGTGTTTAGTTTTCCGTCAAATCAACCTAGAGTTCAAGGTGGTCCTTCCCGGCTCCATTTTATTTCAATGGGGACATTTCTGATTTCTCTCATCTGACAACAAAAAGTTTCATTTTTTTACACTGCCGTAATTTAAAAACCGTAGGCATTTCAGAAACAAAAGATATATCCCTGGAATCCTGAAAGCCTTGTGGCGCTCACGGTTCAAGAATGTTTTCAAAAACTTATTCAATTTTTGAATTACAGCAGTTTGTTCGGGACATGGAAAATCGGATTTTTACAGAATATACAGGCTGCCAGCTCCAGATGGTAAATTTATACTTTTTAAAAACTGCTCTAGTTTAAAAATGGAAAACATTGACGACATAAAATATATATCACTGCGTAGCTGAAACCCTTGTGGCGCTTCCGGTTCAAGAATTTTTTGAAAAACTTATTCAGCTTTTAAATTACAGCCGTTTGTTCGGACACAAAAATCCAGGTTTGGACTGACTGGACAGTGTAATTAGGAGGTCGCTGCTGCCTTTTTTTTCTCTCTCTCTCTCCTCTTCTCACAGACACACATACACACGCTGGAGGAGCCGCACATGTGACTGCCTCCCCTGAAGCCCCGCCCCTTTCTGCCTGTTCTTCAGCCACAGTATATGATATATTATGAGAATGATCACAGCCTTGACTCACATATGAGCTTTAGTTCATCCCATTCCTAATCAATATGATGTGGCTCCACCCTTTGCAGCATGAACACTTCAACACTCCAGGAAGTGTGTTTATTGGGGATTTTTGGACCATTCTTCCAGAAGTGCATTTCTGAGGTCACACACTGATGTTGGCCCAGAAGGTCAATATCCCAGAAGTCTTCTATCAGGTTTTGGTCATTTGGACTCTGCAGGCCACTGCAGGTCCACTCTGGTCACTGGTTCAGGACTCTGCAGGCCACTCTGCGGTCACTGCGTTGACGGGCGGCTTAATTGGCGGCTTAATTGGCCACGCCTCAAAATTTCTCCGAAATTTTCTAGTTATAGTATATCGTGATATATATCGTTATCGTGATATAAAATAGTCCATATCGTGATATATGATTTTTTCCATATCGCCCAGCACTACAACTATCCATCCATCAACCATCATCCATCCATCCATCAATCCATCTATCCATCCATCCATCAACCATCATCCATCCATCCATCAATCCATCTGTCCATCCATCCATCCATCAACCATCATCCATCCAGCCATCTCTGTCCATCCATCCATCCATCCATCATCCGTCCATCCATCAACCATCATCCATCCATCCATCCATCAACCATCATCCATCCGTCCATCCATCCTCAACATCATCCATCCATCCATTAATCCATCCGTCCATCCATCCATCAACCATCATCCATCTCATCCATCCATCCTTCCATCCATCCACCATCATCCACACATCCATCCATCCATCCATCATCCATCCATCCTTCCATCCATCCATCTGTTCATCCATCCCTCATCCGTTCATCCATTCATCCATCAACCATCATCCATCCATCCATTCATTCACCCCTCATCGGTCCATTCATCAACCATCATCCATCCATCCATCCTTCCATCTATCCATCATCCACACATCCATCCATCCATCCCTCATCCATCCATCCATCAACCATCATCCATCCATCCCTCATCTGTCCATCCATCCATCCATCCATCCCTCATCCATCCATCCATCCCTCATCCATCCTTCATCCACACATCCATCCATCCATCCCCTCATCTGTCCATCCATCCATCCATCATCCACACATCCATCCATCCATCCCTCATCCATCCATCCCTCATCCGTCCATCCATCCATCCATCCCTCATCCGTCCATCCATCCACCCATCAACCATCATCTATCCATCATACACCCATCAACTATCATCCATCCATCCATCCATCAACCATCATCCATTCATCAATCCCTCATCCGTCCATCCATCCGTCCATCCGTCAACCATCATCCATCCATCCATCCATCCATCCATCCATCCATCCATCCATCCATCCATCATCCATCCTCCATCCATCCATCCATCCATCCATCCATCCATCCATCCATACATCCTTCCATCCATTCATCAACCATTACAGGGCATAAAATTAGAATTTTTACCAAGTCGCCCCTGGTTACCAGGTTTTTGAAGTTGGTAGCCAGCTAGCAATTTTGGTCGCCAGTGTTTTTCGTCGCCCCATACGTCAGGGGTTAATATGGCACCAGCGCATTGTCATTTATGAAAATCCTATTATCGTAATATCACTACATTTCAGAAGCATTTACAAGCAGGAAAGCGCATTATATTCTGTTTCCCATGATGCTTACTATGAAAACTAATATTATTTCTTTTTTGTTAACACCAGAAGCGCCAAGTAGGTCATTTTACCTCTATCAAATTTTAAATTTGTATTTCTGTTAAATAAACCCTAATCTGTAAGTTCACGACTTTTTCTAAAATGATTTATTAATCATTCAGTGAATTCTGGTGAGTGTGTGATACAAAGAAAAAGAATATGACCATTTATACCTGGAACCACAGAGGGGGGTCATTTTCACCCCCTCATATAAACGCTGTATACAGCTGTCATTTTTTGCGTCACGCCCCTCCCCGCCCCACTACCCGTTGCTTAGCAACGCTCAAACATTGTGGCGTTATCGGACTTTGACAGTTATTGTCATCACTAAATCTTTCAAACAAACAGCAAAATTTAAGACATGAATCCAACAAAAACACAGCTGGCTGTTGTACCAGGATCTGGGTGAGGGAGAGTAGAAAGAGCAGAAATACGGTAGATGTGGGTGAGGAGGAATCGTTGGGGGGCAGACCGATGACCCGTCATTTTACCAGGTGAACGACATCAACTGAGGATGAGGAGGCGAACTTATGAAAAAGGCCCCGGCTTCTATAAGTGAGGGGTCACCGCCACATACATTCAGTCCTCAGACACAGTGGGGGCTCGTGGAAATACTCTGACAGGTAAATTCAGAAGTCAAGCGTTTTAGTTTCCTCTGGTTCTAAACGCACGCAGCGTTAATCTGTTTTTCCAAAATGATTAAAATATCTGTGATTGACATCTGAAATCTGTTGTTTTGTATTGCAAATAATCTGTTATTCGATTGCTGTTGTTGTCATGTTTGTGTTAACATACAGCTCCTACTGTTTGTTGATGAACGTACCGATGTATTTATTTGTGTCGCTGAGAGTGAGCGTGCGCAGCGTTCTACCACGTAGAAAAAAAGCTCTCAAAAATATACATTTTAAACACTTATATTGACAAGTGTCCATCATTATTATTTCAGAAATATTCAGGAATGAGCCACGTTACAACTATTAGAAATGACATGTTAGCATCACTGACGCTGTTGCAGCGATGGGCTGAAAATGAAGTTTGGAATCTTGGCGGTTCTAGTGTTAACTATTCTGTTGTGTATTTTTATGAGGTTATTTACCAAAAGGATCCATTTTACTGTGGGTAGATTCAGTGATGACAAACTGAAGACTGACAAATGCAGAAGTCCCTGTCCATCGCTGGGTTAGACGCATGGTAGTTATGACTTCCGGCAAACGAGGTGCACCCAAACAGGGCCACTTTCCGATATATAATATATCTAATAATAAACTTTGTTTCTAAAGTTCTAAAAACTTTGTCTCTAGTTATTTAGATATGTTTGCCTGCTGACACATGACAAATGTGCAGAAATAAAAAAAAAATAAAATAAATAAAAAAAATTCCTAAGTTGCTGGTGGATTTTGGTGTCCCGCCACTGGCGACAGGGCGAAAAAACGTGGAAATCGTTAAATTTGGGTCGCATATGTCGACCAGTTGGTCGCGATTTTATGCCCTGCATTATCCATCCATCCATCAACCATCATCCATCCATCCATCCTTCCATCCATCCATCAACCATCATCCATCCATCCATCCTTCCATCCATCCATCAACCATCATCCATCCATCCATCCTTCCATCCATCCATCAACCATCATCCATCCATCCATCCTTCCTTCCATCCATCAACCATCATCCATCCATCCATCCTTCCATCCATCCATCAACCATCATCCATCCATCCATCCATCCATCCATCAACCATCATCCATCCATCCATCCATCCATCAACCATCATCCATCCATCCATCCTTCCATCCATCCATCATCCATCCATCCATCCATCCATCCATCTCCATCCATCCATCAACCATCATCCATCCATCCATCCATCCATCCATCCATCAACCATCATCCATCACTCCATCCA
>JAGFBZ010002826.1:0-40030 GCA_018398805.1 Hirundichthys speculiger
AGGAGGACTACAAGTTTTGTGGACAGTTCCCATTTGTAAACTTTCAGACAGACAATGCCTGAAAGTATTTTTAATTCATGTTAAAAATATTTTCTTTTAAGAATTGGCTATACAAGTTTAAGATGATGCATAAATAACCTGGGATAACTTTAATACATGACTTAAAAAAAATGCAAAATGTGATAAAATGCAAAAAATTTGAAAGGTGATGTGGGTAGAGGAGCGGTTGAATTGTAAAGTGTGCGGTCGTGAGCAAGCGGCTGTGGTGTTTGTTTTAAAAGCTTACGCACCTGGTATTCCCAGGCGGTCTCCCATCCAAGTACTGACAGTTCGACCCTGCTTATTAGCTTCCGAGATCAGACGAGATCGGGCGTATTCAGGGCTGATATGGCCGTAAGCGAAGGAAACGTGACACATGCGTGACTTATAGACAGACTGACGTCACCGTCACGCTTGCCTTTTGTCGACTGACCGGCCAAAACTTGCATTTGCCTCATTTCACATGCTCCGTCTCACAGTCCATTCATTGCACTCACCTTGGCCTGCTCAAGCTCATTTTTTAATGTCATCTCCACAGGGGACGTTCACTGAGCGTGCCTACATTCACCAACGGCACAAGAAGGACGGGGATTTTTCTTAAACGCCTTCTTTTTCATGTAAAAATCAACTATGGCCAGTGATAATCAATATTTCCTGTGCGCTTGTGGCTTCCCGCTTAAAATTATTTCTCCTAAAAGTCTTTTAATAAAATCTCAAACCTATTTTTTTTTTCATCTTAACTTTATTTCAGTTATTTCATTCATTTATGTTGGACTGTCTGGTCTTTTGACATCCATTGCTGCAGTCCTCACCTTGTCAACTCTGCAAAAGAAAAAAAAAAAAACCATCTCAAACCCATATACCCATTTTGTGTTTCATTAGTATAATGAATGTTGAATTATATCAATGTGGCTCTATGCCGCTGCAAACTTCCGAATTCAGCCAGCTGCTTTGTTCCTGTGGGCCATTAATTGACAAACTGATTAATCCAGGTGTGTCTGATCTCACAGCAATGGTCAGACACACCTGGAGTGATGATTTGTCCAAGAGAGACAAGAGCTTGTAGGAGGACTCAAGTTTTGTGGACAGCTCCTCATTGTAAACTTCAGACAGACCAATGGTCCTGAAAGTTTTTTTCTATTCAGTTAAATATTATTTTCTTTTAAGAATTGGCTATTACAAGTTTAGATGAAGCATAAATACCTGGGATAAACTTTTAATACATGACTTAAAAAAAAATGCAAAATGTGATAAAAATGCAAAAATTTGAAAGGTGATGGGTAGAGGAAGCGTTTTAATTAAAGCGTGTGGCGGTCGTGAGCAGAGCGGGCTGTGGTGTTTGAAAAGAGTTTAGTAAAAGCTTACGGCACCTGGTATTCCCAGGCGGTCTCCCATCCAGTACTGACAGGCTCGACCCTGTTAGCTTCCGAGATCAGACGAGATCGGGCGTATTAGGCTATATGGCGTAAGCGAAGGAACACGTGACACATGCGTGTCTTATAGACAGACTGACGTCACCGTCACGCTTCGCCTTTTGTCGGCTGACCGTCCAAACACTTGCATTTGCTCATTTCATCTCTGCTTCCGTCTCACAGTCCATTCATTGCACTCACCTTGGCCTGCTCATAGCCTCATTTTTAATGTCATTCCCACATCATCTATTAGTCAACAAGTGAAGAGTCACTCCAAACTTTAGAAAATAGCAACATAACAATTAAAATATCCCAAACAACTGCCTATCAAAATAAAAAGAAAGTAGTTCAACCCTTGGGGGTCTGGAGTTTTAAGTGGTTTTTCATTGCAACGCTACAGCCTGATGGTGTCGCTGTCATGATTTGCTGCCACCTGCTGGTAAAAGAATGTATTTTATTTAATGGCGTTGAAGCTTTTAGGAGGACTACAAGTTTTGTGGACAGCTTCCTCATTTGTAAACTTTCAGACAGACTAATGGTTCCTAAAAAGTATTTTCTAATTCATGTTAAAATATTATTTTCTTTTAAGAATTGGCTATTACAAGTTTTAAGATGATGCATAAATAACCTGGGATAAACTTTAATACATGACTTAAAAAAAATGCAAAATGTGATAAAATGCAAAAATATTTGAAAGGTGATGTGGGTAGAGGAAGCGGTTTGAATTGTAAAGCGTGTGGCGGTCGTGAGCAAGAGCGGGCTGTGGTGTTTGAAAAAGAGTTTAGTAAAAGCTTACGGCACCTGGTATTCCCAGGCGGTCTCCCATCCAAGTACTGACCAGGCTCGACCCTGCTTAGCTTCCGAGATCAGACGAGATCGGGCGTATTCAGGCTGATATGGCCGTAAGCGAAGGAACACGTGACACATGCGTGTCTTATAGACAGACTGACGTCACCGTCACGCTTTGCCTTTTGTCGACTGACCGTCCAAACACTTGCATTCGCTCATTTCATCACTGCTTCCGTCTCACAGTCCATTCATTGCACTCACCTTGGCCTGCTCATAGCTCATTTTTAATGTCATCTCCACAGAGGGACGTGTCCACTGAGCGTGCCTACATTCACCAACTCGGCACAAGAAGGACGGGGATTTTTCTTAAACGCCTTCTTTTTCATGTAAACAATCAACTATGGCCAGTGATATCAATATTTCCTGTGCTGCTTGTGGCTTCCCGCTTAAAATTATTTCTCCTAAAAGTCTTTTAATAAAATCTCAAACCTGATTTTTTTTTTCCATCTTTAACTTTATTTCAGTTATTTCATTCATTTATGTTTGGACTGTCTGGCTCTTTATGACATCCATTGCTGCAGTCCTCACCTTTGTCAACTCTGCAAAAGAAAAAAAAAAAAAAAACCATCTCAAACCCATATACCCATTTTGTGTTTTCATTTAGACTATAATGAATGTTGACATTATATCAATGTGGCTCTATGCACAGCTGCAATACTTCCTGAAGTTCAGCCAGCTGCTTTGTTTCCTGTGTGCCATTAATTGACAAACTGATTAATCCAGGTGTGTCTGATCTCACAGCAATGGTCAGACACACCTGGAGTGATGAGTTTGTCCAAGAGAGCAAAGAGCTTGTAGGAGGACTACAAGTTTTGTGGACAGCTTCCTCATTTGTAAAACTTTTCAGGACCAATGGTTCCTGAAAAGTATTTTCTAATTCATGTTAAAATATTATTTTCTTTTAAGAATTGGCTATTACAAGTTTTAAGATGATGCATAAATAACCTGGGATAAACTTTAATACATGACTTAAAAAAAATGCAAAATGTGATAAAATGCAAAAATATTTGAAAGGTGATGTGGGTAGAGGAAGCGGTTTGAATTGTAAAGCGTGTGGCGGTCGTGAGCAAGAGCGGGCTGTGGTGTTTGAAAAAGAGTTTAGTAAAAGCTTACGGCACCTGGTATTCCCAGGCGGTCTCCCATCCAAGTACTGACCAGGCTCGACCCTGCTTAGCTTCCGAGATCAGACGAGATCGGGCGTATTCAGGCTGATATGGCCGTAAGCGAAGGAACACGTGACACATGCGTGTCTTATAGACAGACTGACGTCACCGTCACGCTTTGCCTTTTGTCGACTGACCGGCCAAACACTTGCATTCGCTCATTTCATCACTGCTTCCGTCTCACAGTCCATTCATTGCACTCACCTTGGCCTGCTCATAGCTCATTTTTAATGTCATCTCCACAGAGGGACGTGTCCACTGAGCGTGCCTACATTCACCAACTCGGCACAATTAAGGACGGGGATTTTTCTTAAACGCCTTCTTTTTCATGTAACAATCAACTATGCCAGTGATTCAATATTTCCTGTGCTGCTTGTGGCTTCCCGCTTAAAATTATTTCTCCTAAAAGTCTTTTAATAAAATCTCAAACCTGATTTTTTTTTTCCATCTTTAACTTTATTTCAGTTATTTCATTCATTTATGTTTGGACTGTCTGGCTCTTTATGACATCCATTGCTGCAGTCCTCACCTTTGTCAACTCTGCAAAAGAAAAAAAAAAAAAAACCATCTCAAACCCATATACCCATTTTGTGTTTTCATTTAGACTATAATGAATGTTGACATTATATCAATGTGGCTCTATGCACAGCTGCAATACTTCCTGAAGTTCAGCCAGCTGCTTTGTTTCCTGTGTGCCATTAATTGACAAACTGATTAATCCAGGTGTGTCTGATCTCACAGCAATGGTCAGACACACCTGGAGTGATGAGTTTGTCCAAGAGAGCAAAGAGCTTGTAGGAGGACTACAAGTTTTGTGGACAGCTTCCTCATTACTTATATGTATATATGTATATATAGTATACTTATATGTATATGAAGCGACCGTTACCGGTCGCTTCATATACATAAATATTATGCTATCATAACATGTGGAAATCACTGTGTTTATGACGTTCACTGTCATATGTTTAATTCAACTGCAGATCTCTCCTCCCCCAGTAAAATAACATCTTCCATAAAGGGGCAGTACAAAAGGATCGTTGACAGAGTCAGAGATGACCCCATCCTCTGCACTCTCTCCATTCCTCTGCCCAATCTGAATGCCATATCCATCTCTAATTTCATCACCAGAGAGGAGAAGAAGGCCAATTACAGGGCTACAGTAGTGCCAACAGCAAAGCCCCACCGGACAGTGCTCTCACATGAGCAAATGCCAGCAGCTCCAACTCTGCCAGCATCCCTACCACCACCAGATCGAGCTCAGGTACAGTACCAGGACGTTTATCACGTTGCTGGTAAAAGGCGTGGTGAGAAACGGAGGTAAGTTATTCGAGCACTTTATTGCTAGAAATGTGGAAATTTTGGACATAAATCATTCTGACACTCATCATCATGTTTAATATTCACAGGATAGATGGTGAGGAACCGGAGCTGGTGAACAGGCCCATTCAGCCTAAGCCTGCTGCTGCGGCCAAGCCCATAGCGCCCAGAGTGTCCCCAGCGCCCGTACTCCTGGTGGTTCCTGCACAACCACAGGCTCCCTCCATGCGTCTTCACACTTCAGGCCTCATACCTGTAGCACCACCCCTTGCACAGCCATCCAACCCAATCATGCCTCGCAAATCCTCAAAGCCATGTGGGGCCTGCCAAGTACCTCAGTGTGGTAAGCAGCGTAAGAGATACACACCCTCCAAGGACAAAGCCGAAGCAGCCAGAAAATCTTCACCTTCTGCCCGGCAACAAAGAAATCAACCACTTCTGGTTTTGATGGTGTTGTCTATGACAGTTTTGAGCAATTTAAAAATGTGGTCGATGAGGAATTAAGGAAGAGGAAAGTCAATTAGAAAGTCAACATCTGTGAGCAGATGCAGATCCTCCCTCATACACAACACTACGCACACTATAGTAGCATTACATTGTATATATTGACTGTTCTTGTTTTGTTGGAATTGATTTGTTGTTTTTAACTGTTGTTTTGTTGCATCTGATATTGCTTTGTTTAAGCAGTTTGGGCTGCATTCTTGCTCTATAAATAAAGTTTATAATATTTATGATTGTTGTTATTTTAATAAAATATATTTTCTTGCATGATTACTTGAGAATAATGTGTCGTTTTTTTTTTTTTTTTTAGATTGTGATCAGAAAGACACAACTCTATGCAACCTGTTACTGCCATCATTAAAATTCTTTGTACACTTATTGCCTGCATACAGTTTTTATATAAAATGCGGCTGATGCCACTCCGAGCTCCAGCCTTAACAGGACATTCAGCCTTCTAATGCCCTCTGCCCCTACAATAGTTACACACTTTACCGGGATCATACGGTATACAAGCCGGTCCATCCGACCTAGGATAGTGCGTGCCGACCAACTCTTGTCGGTCAGCACCTTGTCGCCACTTACCGCTGCCTCCCTGGCAACCCGTGGCACCACGGACTGCAAAGTCCCGGTGCGTCAACACATACTCGTCAGCCAACGCAGCCGCATCAGTAACTGTCTTCACTTTATGCTCCACAATAAATAGTGAAATTCAGGTCGGAAGAGAGTTCTTAAACTGCTCCAAAATAATCAAATCGCACCACTTAAAATCGTCAACACCGAGAGACGCACACCAACGATGAAAATGAGTAGATAAATCCCTACCAAACTCCATATATGTCTGACCGGCCAGCCTTCCCCATGACCGAAAGCCTCTGCCGGTAAGCTTCAGGCACAAGCTCGTAGGATCCAACACAGCCTTTTTAACCGTGGCATAAACTTTACTATCATCCATGGTGAGTGCGGAATATGCCTCTGCGCCTTACCTGTTAACACACACTGCAGGAGTAAGGTCCTCTCCTGATCAGACCAGCCCCTAGTCACCGCCACCCGCTCACACAATGAAAAAAAATGTGTCTGGGTCCCGCTCACAAAACTGGGGAACCAAACGCAAATTAGACCACACGTCAAAACCAAGACCTCCACCAGGAGGCCGCTGCGGTGCCGAGTCTCTGTCCATCCTTGACTGGTGCTCTTCCAGCTCCAATCTCTTAATCTCTAGCAATAATAACCTCTCACGCTGCTCGAATGTTAAACCATTAATACCAGGATCAATGGGGCCCGCAGCAGCTCCAGCAGACTCCGAAGCAGATACCACAGAATGGGTCTGCTGGAGAACACCCTGTACCAACAGGTTCGCCTTAATTATATTCTTAATATTGTCCTTCAGACGCTTGTCACCAACTTCCCTATCAAAATGTTCAGCTATTTTCACCAACTGGTCACGTGTACACTGCTCCAATAACCCCTCCGAAGGAGTTTTCACAAATTCTTCAACCAGATCCATCACTGCTCCAACTTAACCAGAGCCCAGACAGCAAAACAGCCAACGCACCCAAACTTATCAGCCAGATCCCACACAGCCAGAAACATGTCCACCACTCCGTCCCACTAACTGCCTAACCCAAACTAACTAATCTCCTCCCTGGTCTTCAGGCTGCGTATTGTGGCGGGTACTTACGCACTAGATACCGCAAGCCCGGAAAAGCAACCACGATCGTGGCGACTCACCTGCAGCCTCGGCCGTGCCCCCGAGCCAAATGCTCCAGCCACTAACGCCACACTCTACCAAATCTCCCAGCAAATTCCTAGGGAACCCGCTCTTAGACCTACTAGGGACAGAGAAGCAGCAATTCACCTCAGCCGTGAGACCCAAACCTACAGGGCACAGCCACGCCCCAGACGACCGGCGCAGGCTCTCACAGACGCCCCTTGCTAGGTAGTCATGACCTGAGACCATACACGAAAACACTGCCCCCACTCATGGAAAAAACAAGCAGAGATACGCAAAGCGCACAAACCAACACAAACCTGACCAGGTTTGCCAGTACGTAACTGTTTCCCGGACAAGCCCCCAATTGTCACAACCCGGCTCGAAGGCCGTGACAAAAATGAGGGAGGCAGCACAAGACAGTCGACACCAAATATATATATTTATTGACAACAGTCGCATCACCACAACACAGACAAAACCCCTGGCCAAAATGCTCTGCCAGTCACAGTCCGGTCAACTGGGCCCACAGCCCAACCGCAGAGCCTCAGCCTGCTCCCAGCCCAACTGCAACAGTCTGGAAATGGCCTTAATGGGAGCAGAGCCATTGAGCCCAGGTGTATCTCCTCAGGCTGATGACTCTCCACCTGCAACAGAAAGAAACCAAAAACAACCAACACCGCCACCTGGTGTACGGGTGGAGGAGTCGTCACAATAAGACACGCATGTGTCACGTGTTCCTTCGCTCACAGCCACACCAGCCTGAGACGCGATTGCGAGTGGTTGCAGGTGCGGTGGCTTATAAGCCAACGGTGAGTGCGGCGTGTTTGTGGTGGCGTTTTCTTTCTTTCCTTCTTTCTTTCCTCTTCTTTCCTTTCTATTTTCTTCTTTCTTCTCTGCTTTGTTTCTGGGGGTGGGGGGGCTTTCACTTGGCCCGTTTCTTCGAGTTTCCTTCTTTCCCACTTTGCGGTGGAAATTGTTTGTCGGGGCGTGGGTTTTGCACGCAGGTGTGTGGATAGCTGGTGGTGGTGTCGGGCGGTGGGGCTCTCTCCCTGGTGGCCTCGGCCGACAGGGTGGGGCGGGGGGGTTAACGGGGGCATGGCTTGGCCAGCGGCCGCACGTGGGGCTTCGCCTGGCAGGTCGAGCCAGCAGGGGGGCGGTAAGTATAAGCGGGACCTGACAGTCCACCTGGAGCTGGAGGGAAGCGGACCCGTGTCGGTGGTCCAGGTCCTGAGGACGGTCCGCATGTTGTGCAGGGGGGTAATGGGTTGCAGGCAGCTGGAGCAGAGGAACTTTGAGGTGACGGTGTCCAACCAGTCGGCAAAGGAGCGGCTGCTGGAGGGCTTCAGAATGGGAGAGCATCGCGGAGTGATGAGGGAGCTGGTTGATAACGAGATGGTGGTATCATTTATAAACCTGCCTGTATATGTTTTGGACAGGGACATCATGGACAAGCTGAGCGGCTGGGGGGTCCAAGCGGTGTCGGAGGTGCGGCGGCGGATGTGGCGGGGACAGGGATCGCTGATGGGACAAGGATGGTGAATGTCCGCTTCACCGAGACCGTTCAGTCCCTGCCCTACTCGGCTAAGTTCCTCACCGCCAACGGATACCAGTTCTTCCAGGTTGTGCATGATTGTCAGGTGAGAGTCTGCTGGCAGTGTCTGCAGCCGGGCCACCTGCTGCCTGAGGGTCCCGATTTTCTATGCCTCAAGTGTGGCCAGCAGGGGCATTATGCGTGTGAGTGCTCCACAGTGTGCGAGCGGTGCGGGGTGTGTATGCAGCGTCCTAGCGTGTGTGTGTGTGTGTAGGGGTAGCGGGCAGGATTCTGAGGCCAGCGGGAGCGAGGCCGGGTCAGGGCCGGGAGCGGAGGCGCGTGGGTCAGAGGGGGAGGGCGCCGGGGGTGAGGCACGGGACGCACAGACACGGGGTCTGGAGAAGGGGGGCAGTGGATTGGATGCCGCTACCCCGGAGCCGGCGGGGGGAGAGCGGGAACGGAACCCGATCTCTGCCCCGGAGGAGCGGGAAGACCAAGCTGGAGAGCTGGCAGTACTGGTGACGGGGGGCGGAGTGGAGGCCGCTGCCCCTGAGCCAGGGGAGGGCTCCGCCGTCGGCGGGGCTGCTCCTGAGGTGGCTGTGACGAGCGGCGTTTGGCCGGGTGGGAACGGTAACCGGGGAGACGACGGCGCCGCTGCGGCGGCGGGGATGTCCCCGACATGGTCCCTGATTCCGAGCTGGAGCTCCAGCTGGTCCGGAGTCGGGGAGGCTCGAGCGGTGGCAGAGGGGGGGGAGTGGCGAAGAAGAGGGTGGGAATGAAACGACAGGTGAAGCCGGTTTGAGGTTGGTCGATTGACTTGGGTGTCTAAATTTTCTTCTGAATGTCAATGGGAGGTTTATCAGGTTTGAAATTTGTCTCCTTCAACGTGGGGGGGCGAGGGGCAGGAGGAGGATGGAGGAGATTCTGGTGGGGGAGGATGGGGACGTGGTGGTCCTCGTGGACACGAGGTGGACGGGGGAATCGGTGAGGAGGGCGAGGGCCCTCTGGGACGGCAAAATGGTGGTGGCGTGTGGGGAGGAGGGGCGGAGGGGAGTGGCTCTGCTGTTTAGGCGCCGCGTGTGCGAGTCCCACGCGCTCGTCCTCGCCGGCAGGGAAGGCAGGCTGCTGGTGGCGGACGCAGTCCTTAGGGGCGGGGACAGCGTGTTGGATCGTGGCGCTGTATGCACACAATGTGGAGCACCAGCGCAGGGAACTGTTTGGCGCGCTCGGTGGCTGGCTTACGCCCGACTGCTTGGTGATGGGGGACTTTCACGTCGCCCTGGCACGAGGAGACGTGTCTGCGCAGGGGGACTGGCGGAGCGACACGAGCAGGGAGGTGCTCCTGGCGGTCATGCATGCGGGGGGGCTGGTGGACGTCTGGCGAGCGCTCCTCGGAGTCGCCTCGGGCTTCTCCAGGCGGCAGGTGGTCCAGGGCAGGCTGTGCCAGTCCAGGATCGACCTGTGCCTGGCGACCCCGGGGCTCGTGGAGCACGTAGGTGGAGCCGAACACGTCCAGAGCGGGTACAGCGATCACGACAGGCTCTGTGTGTGGTTGGCGGGATCGCGGGGGGGGGCGGAGGCAGGCGGGACCGTGGTGCTTCAACGGCGCGCTGCTGGAAGACGAGGCGTATCTGGGTCTGATGGGCCGGTGTTTTGCTGACTGGGCGGCGGATGCGGAATTCGTGGAGGACCCGTGGCAGTGGTGGGTGTGGGTTAAGGAGCGCGTCCGAGTCCTCACCTCGCGCTTCTGCCGGCAGAAGCGGTAGCGCGAGCGTGGGGAGGAGGACACGCTGCGGGACGCGCTGCAAGACGAGCTGGACCGCCTCAGCCGGGCGCCGGGGGGTGACATTAGCGGCTGACTGGCTCTGGCCGTGAGTGCCTGCTGGCGCTGGACAGGCGGCGGTGTCGCGGGGCTGCGGTGCGAGCGAGGGCGCACTTCTTCCTGCAGGGAGGAGAGCTCGGCTGCCTTCTTCCTGGCCCGGGAGTGGGCGGGCGGGGGGAGGCCGGGCTTGGTCCACCTGCGGCATGAGGACGGCCGTGAGTTCCCGTGCGCCGCCGCTCTGTTGGATCACGTCTCGGCTTACTTCGGGCGGTACTTTGCGGCCGAGCCGCTGGGGGGGCGGGTCAGCAGACTTGCTTGATCGCGTGCCGCGGAGGGTCTCGCAGGCTGACAGCGACGAGTGCGAGCGGGAGCTGACGAGGGCGGAGGCCGCGCTGGACGGCTTGGCGGCAAACAGGAGCCCAGGGCTGGATGGGCTCACGGCAGAGTTTTACCAGGCTTTCCGCTCGGCCGTCGTGCCCATCCTGCTGCGAGTTCTTCGGCGGGCACTGGAGGGGGACGGGCCGTGCGCGGCTTTTAACACCGGGCTCATTACGTTATTGTTCAAATCTGGCGAGCGGGGCTCTTTGGCGAACTACGGACCTCTCACGATGCTCAACGTCGACTATAAAATCTTGGCCAAGGTCTTGACGCCTTGACGAGGCGGAGGCGGAGCGCCGAACGTGGTAGGGGGCGATGGCGGGGGTGCGACGCACGCTCGATTTTTGGAAGATGCGGGCGCTCACGCTGCAGGGTCGGGCGGCCGTCCTGTCGTGGGTGCTGTCCCTCTTGAGCCACGCCCTGGCAGTGCACGCCATGCCGGGCTCCGTGCTCACGGAGCTGCACCGGTGCTTGGCCAGCTTCGTGTGGCGGCGGATGCGGGTCATGGTGGCGGGGAGGACCGTCATGGCGGACGTCGGCCGGGGGGGGGGGGCGGATCCCGGACATGCTGCTCCGGCGGCACGCCCTCAGGCTCCTGGCCAGGTTGCTGGGCGACACGTCGGGGGCGCCGTGGGCGGACTTCCTGGGGGCAGAGGTGCGTTCGTGGGACGAGTTCGGGTGGTTCAACCTGTGCCGGGGCCTGACGCCGGAACAACGGGCGCGGCTGGGGGCGTTCGGGGCCGAGATTGCCGAGGCCTGGGCGGTGTTTCGGCCCTGGGTGTCCTTGGTCGTGCGAGGGCGGGGGCAGCTGCACGGGATGCCGCTGTTCAGAAACCTCGGAGCTGACAGTCCAGGGGCGTCCGCTGGAGGGGCCGGCGTGGGAGAGGGCGGGGCTCAAGCGGGTGTGGGACGTGCTATCCAACAGGGGCGAGGTGGACGAGGGGCTGGTCGCCTCGCGGCTGCGGCGTGTGGGCGAGGCGGTCCGATGGCCTCGCATCAGGGCCGTGTGCGGCCCGCGACGCCCTGGCGGCGGCGGAGGGCGGGGGGGCGCGTGCCGCTTTCACCGGGGGTCCTCCCGAGTTCCTGGTCCGGAGGGAGGGGGATTCGGTCAGCTTCGCGGCCCTGACGACCTGGATGGCGTACGCGTGGTTGCGTGACCGGTTTTGGAAGCCCCCCACCGCCGAGGTTCGCTGGAAAGCGATGTTCCCCTCGGCAGGCGGGTGTGGGCCATGTACTGCCTGTTTCTGCCTCCACAGTGTCTCAGTCTCGACTTTAAGATCCGCCACAGGCTAGTCTTCACGGCGCAGATCCTGAATTGCCTGGACAGGACGAGGAGCAGGGGCTGCGCGCGGTGCTCGGGGGAGCTGGAAGACCTGACCCACCTCTTCCTCGACTGTCCGGCCGGCGTTCCTGGACAGGATCCGGGGGCTGCTCCAGGACCGCTGCGGGCTGGTGTTCGGCTCAGAGCAGGAGTGGCGCTGGGGCTTCCTGTTCGGGGTCAGACGTCGGCCCGGGACCAACCCGGCCAACCTGGATGGGAGACAGCCTGGGAATACCAGGTGCTGTAAGCTTTTACTAAACTCTTTTTCAAACACCACAGCCCGCTCTTGCTCACGACCACCACACACTTTACAATTCAAACCACTTCCTCTACCCACATCACCTTTCAAATCTTTTATCATATTTTGCTTTTTCTTTTAAGCGCGAACTGGGCTAAATTGGACCTGGTGGCCTACGGGGGGTGGACATGGGTGGTTTGGAGCGACGCCTCCGCGTCGTCCAGGGTCCGTTTAAGGCCCTCGGGGTCTTTTTTGGGGGCGGACGAGGTGGAGGGCCGCACGTGGGAGGGGGCGATGGCGGAGGTACGGCGAACGCTTGATTTTTGGAAGATGCGGGCGCTCCCTGCCGGCCTCCACATCATCATTTGCTTCCATGACTTTTCCGGCCTCAGTGGTGAGTTTGCTGTAGCTGTCCCTGAGCTCCTCTTCAGACATGTTGGCACATGTCCTGGATATCCTGTTGACCAGGCGAGTGAATGATCTCTTGGCGGTTGTTCTCTCCACTTTGAGTTGCTCCACAGCTTTTCTCCCTGCTTGATCCGCCATGTCTCCCCCTGCTGGTCGTTCACAGGACTACAACTTACTTTCTTGATGGCTCAATGTCTTTCTTTGTGATGGCTTTTCCCAAACTGACTGCTCTCCTCCCCACTAGGAGTCCAGGCTTCCTTTCACTGGTCTAGCTGAAGTACTTGATTTCTCTCTTCTGGCTCTCCGGTTTTTCACTGTCAAGTTTTAACAGTCACCCATACAACCCCCACTTGAAAGGGGTGAGACATCCCCTCAGAGTATTAACTGGATTTACTCAACAGGGAAAATCTCTTCCTTCTTTTGCAACTTTTATTTATTTTTCCAGGTGCTTTGAAAGGTGCAATTGTTAGCAGTAGGTGAAAAACCTTCCAAACACAAAAAAAGAGAATATTTAAATACTGTACATAAATCACAAATCAAACTGAAATGCTGAAATAGAAAATAAGTAACAAAGCAAGCTAAATGCAAACAATACAAATCAGGTAAATTCACCACACTTATGTTTATATGTATACTTCCTGTCTCCTTATATTATCATTTAAGCCACAACACCATCACACAATTTTAACACGATTTGAAATACCACTGGCTAAAAGATTTACTAAAGCTTAGAAGACACACATTCAATAAAATTGTGAAACTATCACCCAAATATATAAAATACTCAACCCACTTAAAATTTAACTAGTCAAGTTACCCTTAAACTACCCCCAACATTAAGCACATACATGCACACATCACTGAAACAAACCAATATGCAAAAGATCACCACCATCTCAGCACTCTACAAATGTGGGTATTACAAGTCCTTTGGGTGCCTTACCGGCTGCCTCTCTGATAGTTTGGATACTCTGCTCCATATGGGTTCACCATCATGTGCATGCGGCCTGTTTGTCAGCCTCTCTTATCTTTGTTTTCCCTGATTGCCTCACCTGTGAAGCTGTGTCCCACCCCAAACAGTCTGGTGGAAACAGGCGACGGTGCAAAGGTTCCTCTCCACAAACCTCCAGTTTGACTTGACAGTAACAGTATCCTGACTGGTCCGCCTAAAAAGTCCATCAGCCAGGTTTGAGCTATGAGCAGGCCAAGGTGAGTGCAATGAACGGACTGTGAGACGGAAGCAGTGATGAAATGAGCGAATGCAAGTGTTTGGCCGGTCTGTTGACAAGAGGCGAAGCGTGACGATGACGTCAGTCTGTCTATAAGACACACATGCAAGGGTGTAGGTTTGGTTTGGAAAGTGGTGGGGACATAAATTTGCCATATTGTCAGGGGTCCTTTTTTTTTTTTTTTTTTTTTTTTAACGAAAGTCAGATACAATGCTAGAAAATTTGCACCATATGAAACTATATTTACATACCTCTCCAAATGACTCCCAATAGAGGAAGGTGTACATCATATGGTTATATTTGTTTTTTAAGTCATTTAAGTAATGATTTGTAGTTCAAGAAGGAATTGAGAAAAAATACATAAAAAAATACACAAAAATCATTTGTGTCAGACTGCTGAATGAATCAACACATAGAACTCACATGTACTGATTTCTTTGTCAATATCTCAAACTTGGCAGTATACCAATATTCTTACCAACTCACTCATGTGACTGACTCTTCTAAAGCAGAAGGCCTGGATAAGACAAATTACATTACTGTGTAGGCTACCTTACCTGATAACTACTTTGCTCTCTCGCTGTTTGATCTGTACTTTCCCTCTTTCTTTTCTTGCCTGGTGTCTGTACAGTAATACAAACTGAAATTACTATATTATAATACAACAAGGCTATGAAAATTTCAAAAATGTAAGATACCTTGCTAATAAGCAAAAACATTAATTCAAGCATTTTCTCGTTGCTGAGGTTGAGTTTTTAGCCTACAACTACTTGCCTACTTACATTCAAGAAATACGACCTTATATCTCCTTTTTTCCTCCCTGCGTCCATGATGCTAATCCATCTGCCTGCTGAAATAACGTATAGCGCATGTGAACAGCATGACAACACAAACGATTTGTTCACACCTAAAATTCACCACGAGACGAACTGCAAAACAAAAACCAGCAACTTGTTGACGTTCTTTCAGAAAACAGAAGCCAATGCAACAAGTTGCAACGGGGTCATAGTTTTATCCAGTAAAATCTAACAAACTGGCTAGTTGGCAAGCAAGGGTAACGTTACCTCGAAGACAGAAGTTGAATGGACTCACTGAAAGCAGCTAACGTTAACATGTATTTATTGGAGAATCTTTGGCATTTCTTTCCATCTCATTGGCTTTCAAAACGCTCTACTTTGGCAAACATACCAAGACTAGATAGAGGCGGAGCCAAAGCTTGAAAGCGCCAATCATCATCAGAATAGCTTTTTCAGGAGGGGAAAATACTGGGAAAATAGTAATACCCTATGGAAAAAGCTTATGTCTAGCCAGTGCTTTAAGTGGAAAAAAATAAGTGCCGGTACTCCCCTTATTCAACTGATGTCAGGTAAATTAGGCAGTGGGTAACAGCGGATGATTAAGTGATATATTTAAATACTAGGACATGATACTGATTTTTAAAAAGAAAATTGTTTTATTGAAATTTCCAAACAAATTATGTGTACACAAGGGAGGTCTTCAGGGGGGTGGCCCTCAGGTAGCATAGAGGCTGATGCACAACCGGACTAACTGGCACCTAGAGTTCCCTGTGGACAGAAACATGAGAGACACACAGAGATAAAATATGGAGACAAGGCATGGAGAAAATTGGAGAAGTGAGCTAAGCAGTTGCCAAGTAAATCAATTCAATAACAATCATTTAAAAAAAAGGTTGACAATGACTGTTATTTTAGACTTAAATATTTGATTGCAGTGAAACTTAAAAGGCAAATTCACATATTTAGGAGGACCAACAACATGATTTTATTGATGAATAAGATCTTCATATACTTACAAAAATGCAACCACATCTTGAACAGGAGGTTGACAAACAAGGCACTGGTACTGAACATACCCTGTGGACAGACACACATGAGAGACACACATAGATAAAATATGGAGACAAGGCATGGAGAAAATAAACACACAGACCCATAATAAACATAAAGAAGAATATACTTACATATAATTTTTCAGACAACAAATGTTAAAAACTATTAAGCTCTTTTAAGTAGAATTCATGGCAGTGTTGCTGTTCTGGTTTGCATTATATTGTACAAATGTGTCAAAAGAAGTGGACTGTGAATATATAAGACAATTGTGATTATATTTCAACCTACTTAGAAAAGGCTCCAGCAGGTCTTGGGCTCATCTTTGCTCCAACGGCTTGGAGCTTCACATTCCCTGTCTTCTGCGCTTCGTCTCCCCTTCGCCAGCCGTGACATCACATAGCTTTGTGGACTGAACTGTTCTAATGGTGGCCGATTACATTTCAGAAAGCTCAGGTTTGAAAGTCTGGTAACAGCAAGGGAGTCCCTTCTGTCTGTAAGAATGTTGTTCATACAACTGAAGGCACGCTCACATTCACTGGTAGACACAGCAATGGTATGGACAGCTTTTAGCTGATCTGCTTTCACAAAGATAACATTTGTGTTGCCTTGTCTGCTCCAGATACAGAGATTAAACATTTACTCCACTCATGTGACAACCTCAGTCCCTGATGTGTTTGGGGAGCAAGGGAGTTAACTTTACTGCATACCTTACACCCAAGCCTTTTGTCCTTACTTATAAGCCACTCATTCTGTGAGCAAAAGTACCTTATTTGGTCATTTGACCAGCAGTCTGGCCATTCTTCTCCTGTGGAGTTATTGTTGATATCGCAGGCAACAGGTGAATCAGAAGCCACTTCTGTGTTAGCAAAAGCGCTACTGCTAACTGGCTGCTCTCCACTTTCAAAAACAATGTCTGTTTGTCCTCCTGTGTCATCATCTTCACCGGGTGCGTCATCAGTCCGGGTTCTCTTTTGGCCCTTTTGGAGCCACGCCAACATTTGTAAATACGGTAGGTAGGTTCACGTTCACATAACCATCCAAACAAACCAACCGGTAAATCAACTCTGTTTACAATCAACGCCCGCGAGATCTCTTCTTCTTCGCGTTCTTTCTCTTGCTTTCTGGCACACTCGACTCGCGAGACCTCCTTACGAGTGAACGTCTCACGAGGGGCAGTGGCGTTGTCATGGCGACACCACTGTATAGCCAAATCGCAAGGAGAGAACCAGAGTATTATGCGCTCATGAGAAGTCCCGGTATGCCGTAAAATGTCCCAGTACACCAGAGGCTAATATTGAGAAGTGCGGGTACTCCGTACCGGTGCGTACCAGCCCACTTAAAGCACTGTGTCTAGCGCGATTTGTAAAAAAAAGTGGTGGGGACAATTTAAGGTCATCTCGAAAGTGGTGGGGACATGTCCCTACCGTCCATACCGTAAACTACGCCCATGCCATCAGCTGCTGACATTTCTTTGCTTTGAGCTTCCTGCAGGCCATGCAGCTGTCAACAACCTTCTGGGCAATTCTCCTCCCCTTTATGACCCATGCCTTCAACCTCATTTTGAGAAGGGTTCCAGCAACCCCATCATGCGATTTATTGTGGGCCTCCCGAGCCAACAGAGTGGACACCCAGGCGTCATAGGGGAGGATGGGGACGCCAATTTGATCTTCTTTGAAAGCCTGCACTCTGCCTCCACACATCAACAGCCCAGAATCTTGGTCTCTATAACACACCACCAGTCTGTCAGATGTCACTCTTGAGATGGTTATACCCTCCTGTGCTGCAAGAAAAAATGTCTCTCAGAGCATCCGTCGTTCCCCCACTGTGATGACTCCTGCTGAGGAGACTGTCTCCCACTTTGGACTGGCCAGGACTCGATTATGGCTACACAGCAAAAATACCAGTGTTAAATTAACACCCATGGTGTTAAATTTAACACCATTATGGTGTGTATATGTGACCACATTTTCCAGTGTTAAATTAACACTTCTGACAATGTTAACACCTTAACACTCCGTTTTAGTTGAGTTTACACTACACGTTGTTCAAAGGAGACAACACATAACACTTAACAGTGTGCAATCCACCAGTGTTGATCTTAAATTACAGTGTTAACAGTAACACTTATCCCTTAACACCAACACCAGTGTAGTGTGGATTGCACACTTTTAAGTGTTATTTGATTTCTCTTTGACAAGAAAGGGTGTTGAACCAACTAAAAGTCGGTGTTAGATTTAACAACAAAGAATGCTGATCCAACTAAAAGTTGGTGTTAAGAAGAAATGTGTGGTGCTACACCCCCACCAGTCTCACCCAGCCCAAATGAAAACACAAGCACAAAAATGTACATGCCAACGTTTGTATTGAATCTAATTTGAAAAAAATTCATTCATACAAAACAGCAGTATGGGACAATATAAATCATGTCGTCATTGGCAGAGGAAAACAGGCGATCATAAGGCCGAAAGTAAGTCAGGTCAGACAAACTAATCACAGTAAACTTATCATCTACCTCCTCAATTCTAAATGCATGACGGTGATGATCAAAATACACGATGTGAACATCTGTAGTGAGTAGAAATTCCTCATCATCCTTGATGATTATGTTAGCAATCTTTTTAAACACTGGCATTTCATTTTCTGTACTAGCACAGACAAACATACCACTATGGTACTCGGTTCCATAGTTTTTAACCCAAGAGGTAGTACAGACACTAGGCACATTCAATGCTGGACAAGACAACAAGGCCTCATTGCCCTCCAGATCACAAGTTAAGACATGTTTAAGAGGGCCAAACTGAAATCTTTTAAAATAAAAACATTCCCAATGAAAAGCCAACTGATGTTGGTGCTTATTTACAAGAGCTTTTGTAATGTTTTTAAAGTTCTTCTCACACTTTCAAAAAAAAAAAAAAAAAATAAGTGTTTACCTTCATACCTCATGCACCAAGTATGTATGAGTGGTCCTATCATCCTAATACATTTAGAGGACAGGATCTTTTAAGACCAAATAAATGAACTACAGAAGAATTTTGAGCCACAGCATTTGAGTGTTCCAAATTTAGCTCTTTGCTGCGAAAAACTTAGTCAGGGTCGTCCTCAGAAAATACAGACTGCAAACTAGCCTTATCAGTTAAACAAAATCGGCAACAGTGGGTTGCACTGAACGACTCAACCATTCCAAAAAGGCCATTTATGGCTAAATTATCACCAGTAATGATTGTCAGTAAAGGGCACTTGGATTCCCTCAGTTTCCAAAATCTTTAAATCATTAAGAAGAGGTTGTAAGATTGGACCAAAACCATATTTCTTTAAATCCTCAGAGTGAAACAGTGCAACAACATGAATATTCATCAATACGGAATTGAGATTGGGTGGCAGATTTCTCAACATAAAGTAAATACAGCCAAGCTTGTGTATTCCTTTTTTGGATCCAAGTGGATTGGCAATTTCAAAGTCACCATAATACAGTTGGATTTGGAGTGCATGTTCTTGTTGTGAGAATAATGGATGATTATGTATGAAGTATGAACCATCATTAATGTCCTTGTAAATCCCATCTTGATGAACTTTCACCTGCTGAAAGCAATTGCACAGTTCCTGGTTGGTGAACATGGACTCAAGAGTTCTTAAAATTGGAACATAAGTGAATTTATCATTGACTGGGATCTCACTGTATGTGCCTGTGGTTGTGTCTCTACGCACATCAAAGTGCACACCAAGAACATGCTCCACTGGTTTCACTATTTTCCATTTTTCCTGAAAATATCTTTCCCGTTTTGTTTCCGTATTGAGGTGTGAGAAGGGATTATCAACATTTTGAAAACAGTCCTTGATTTTACTTAGGGTTCCTTCAGAAACCTCGGATGAAACTGATGCAAGAACAGCACCCTCTGCTTCACTGTAGGCACTATTGACAACCTCTTCCATTGAACAAACTAAAGACTGTACACTGCTTTCAGGCAATCCAGAAGCTTGTGCTTCAGCAATAAGAGAGCTACACATATCAACAACCAACAACTTTTTTTTTTGGAGAGGCCACAATACTGACAGCTGAACTAGAACTTGGCAGTTCGTCACGGACTACTAGTGTTACTGCTGACATTAACCATATCATCACAATGATCATACACATTGTACTCATGTGTTTTTAGCAAATGTCTTTTGTACCCATTGCATAAGTAAAAAAAACACCAAACAGTCATGCTCTCCACATTTCAAATGTAATGAACAACTTGGATAGAGAGCATGAGTAAATTTGAGATGCTTGAAAAGCACAGAACAATCTTTGTGAGGTCTTTTGCAAATGTAACAGGTGAACATTCTAAATGCTGTCGATACGTGCTGGAATTTCTTTTACCCTCGGGCTCTTCTTTGCGGTGGTGACATCAATGCCGTAGACAGTAGTTTGGAGGAAAGTGTAAAAGTTGAACAGCGCATCATTGTAGGCCACCGTAAACACGAAGTGTGCCTTGAATAGTTCATCGAAGGCAGCCACAGCAGTGTGTGCCAAGCATGGTAAAGCCTTCTGGTCCAGGATGATGAAATACTTCTGGATTTTGGACTTGTTTTCTCCAACGCAGAGCAGGAAGGGCTGGGTAGATGCAACATCCTGAAGATAGGTCACCATGCTTGTCCCCACCTAAGATCGAGGGATGAAACAAACTTGTCATTTTACTGGCTCAACAGGCATCCACATTGTTCCACAGATTACTGCTACGACTACTACTGTGTCAGAAAACCTCACACACTGTACATATCCACATACAACTGGTTGGAAAACAAAAGGGTTGGCAAATCTGTTTCAAACATTAATTTTAGAGCATATATTTTATATTTACTGATTAATAATAGTATCAAATTTACCAAATTCTTCACTTCAAGGTTTTTTTTTTTTTTCCTTTTTGGTTGTTTGTAATTGTCAAAACCTATTTTGCCACCCACCCACACACCTACTACTTTGCTTTCACTCTGAGTCATAAGAAAATGACTCCTTAATGAACTTGACGACATGGGCAGCAGCGTTTGCGGCACTAATTTTACCATGGACTTTTCCTTTTGCATTTGGAGGCAAGAGATGGAGGAGCAGGAGGATGGCTGCCAGGGCACTATCCCACCCTAGTAGATTCAACAGCAACATAAAACACACAGTTGAACCAGAAGTTTACATATACTGTTAAAAAAAACAAAAAAAAACAAAAAAAAGTTATTATTTTCTCGTTCTCTCACTATAAATCGGACAAAGCCTGTCTAGAAATGTGAGAAAGAGAATTTCACCCAATGTATTAATGATTTTTATCAAAGTCAAAAGTTTACATACACTTCATTAGAATTCGATCAAAAATGGATTGACACTATCAATTGGGTCAAAGGTTTTCATTAATATTTGCAAGAATTTTGGCCCCTTCCTCCAGACAAAACTGGTATAGTTGGGCCATTCATGTAGGCTGCTTTACACGCACGTGCCATTTCAGCTCTGTCCATAAAAGCTGAATAGGATTTTAAATCAGGGATTTGTGATGGCCACACAAACATTCATTTTGTTGTTGTTTAGCCATTTTCTTTAACAAGTTTGGGAATGTGTGTTGGGTCATTGATCATTTGGAAGACCCATTTACTGTGAAGCAATAACTTCTTGGCAGAAGCTTTGAGATGCTACTTCAACAATGTTCCATATACTCTTTTCTTCATGATGCCATATATTTTGTGAAGTGAGTTAGTACCTCCCGCAGCCAATCAACTCCATAACATGATGCTGCCACCTACATGTTTCAAATTAAGAATGGTTTTCTGAGGCTTGCATACTTCCTAATGCAATGCATTCCTGCATAAGAAAGTTTGCACAACATACCAAGTTTGAAATATGGGGGTGGCAGTGTCAAGTTATAGGGTTGTTTTGCTGCAGGAGGAACTGTCACACATCACAAAATGGATGGCATCATGAAGAAAAGTATGTGGAAAGATATTGAAGCAACCTCTCGAAACATCTGAAGAAGTTAAAGGTTGGCAGCAAATGGGTCTTCTAAATGGACAGTGATCCAAAGCATACCACCAAATTGGTTAGAAATGGCTTGAGGACAACAAAATGAGTGTTTTGGACAATCACAAAGCCCTGATTTAAAAATCCTAACAAGCCTTTATGGGCAGAGCTGAAACTGAATGTGTGTATACTGCGGCCTACACACACATGGCCCAGCTGTTACAGTTTTGTACGCAGGAATTGGCCAAGTCTTGTCAAATATTCAAAACAGATTGTAAAACAATATCCAAAAAGTTTAAAGCCATTTAGACCAAATTCTAATGAAATGTATAAACTTTTGACTTTAGTGAAGAGACTAAAAAACATTGTGTAAAATTCTCTCATTATTGTTGGATCTGGAAATATTTTGACATTTGGAAAAAATGTAAAAATACAAAATCACCTAAAACGGGGCAGGTTTTTTCAGAGAATGAGAAGAAAAAAAGTTTTTTTTTTTTTTTTTTTTTTTTTTTTTTTTTTTACATACAGCGTGTGTTAACTTTTGGATTTAGCTGTAACTCATTAACATAAACACCTGCTTTTAAAAAACAAACAAAAATAAACAAACAAAAAACGGCAAATACAACCATCCAAGTTCACATACCTTTGTTAGAGGCCCCCTGAGCAGAAAGAAGTTCATCCAGATGAGGACCAGGACGAAGGCCTTTGCAGATAGTGATGATCAGGGGCTTGTAGAATGTTGGCCATTTGGAAACAAACTTGCCAGAGACATTTTCCTCAAACAGCATGGTGAAGTCTTGGTCAATCTTAACAACACAAAGAAAAAAAATGATCAGGAACATATTATACAACACTGTCCGTGACAGTTCAGGCAGGCTGGCCTCAATTCCTTACCAAGCCTGGCGTATCTAAGAAGCGGGGAAAGTGATCTAGGATGAGTGAAGATTGATCTGGATCATGCAGCAATTCTTGTCGATGCTTGAATGTTGCCTTCATTTTCCCCTTCACAGCTGCTTGGTCTGTCGTATGCTTCATCATGGACATCGCTTCATTACATTCTTCCCTCAATAGCTGTTCAGATGATGAGGTCTCGCGCAGGGTCTTCGGGCCGCCTAAGTCAACAGACTTGGACCTCTTCTTGAAGACACTTGAAGTGTTACGTTGAACGGTTTTCAGTCTGTAGGCCAGGTAGCCCCGTCCACTGTGACGATCGTAATAATGCTCCTACCAGACAAGAATAATGACAAGACAAACAAGACACATTACAAACAGCCCAAAAACATAACAAAATCCAAACCTGAACATAAACAATAACAAATAGAACATTCCTGCTACTCACATGCCAGTTGGTGAAGCTTTTTTCTTTTCAGATTGGGGAAAAGAGTGACAATTCCAAGAGCATAGGTGATGCGGACATTAACTGGTGGTGGTACCCTCCTATTTCATTCCAAGTCACAGATATGGGGGGAAAAAAAAAATAGATACACAAAAAAAAAAGGGGGCATGGCTGAGCCGGAGGATGTGCGTGGGGCTTTGCCTGGCGGGTCGGGCCAGCAGGCGGGTGGTAGGGTATGAGCGGGACTTGACAGTCCACCTGGAGCTGGAGGGTGATGGTCCTGTCTCGGTGGTTCAGGTCCTGCGGACTGTCCGCATGTTGTGTGGGGGGGTCATGGGCTGCAGGCAGCTGGAGCCACGGAGGTTCGAGGTGACGGTGTCCAACCAGACGGCCAAGGAGCGGCTGCTGGAGGGTTTCAGGATAGGAGAGCATCGGGGTGTGGAGAGAGAGCTCGTCGACAATGAAATGGTCGTGTCGTTCATTAATCTGCCAGATAGGGACATAGTGGACAAGCTGAGCGGCTGGGGGGTCCGGGCGGTGTCGAAGGTGAGACGGCGGATGTGGCCTGGGACGGGGATCACCGACGGGACGAGGATGGTGAAGGTCCGCTTCACCGAGACCGTCCAGTCACTGCCTCTGCGACGTTTCTGACGGCTAACGGATACCAGTTCTTTCGCGTGGTGCATGATCACCAGGTGAGGGTCTGCCGCCAGTGCCTGCAACCGAGCCATCTGCTGAGTGAATATCCAGATTTTCTTTATGCCTCAAGTGTGGCCAGCAGGGGCATTATGCAGAGGGGTGGACGTGGGTGGTCTGGAGCGGTGCCTGCGCGTCGTCCAGGGTCCTTTGGGTGCCTTACCGGCTGCCTCTCTGATATTTTGGATACTCTGCTCCATATGGGTTCACCACCATGTGCATGCGGCCTGTTTGTCAGCCTCTCTTATCTTTTTTCCCTGATTGCCTCACCTGTGAAGCTGTGTGTCCCACCCCAAACAGTCTGGTGGAAAACAGGCGACGGTGCAAAGGTTCCTCCCTCCAGTTTGACTTGACAGTAACAGTATCCTGACTGGTCCGCCTAAAAAGTCCATCAGACAGGTTTGACATTTTATTAAAAGACTTTTAGGAGTCTGACGGTGACGTCAGTCTGTCTATAAGACACGCATGTGTCACATGTTCCTTTGCTTACGGCCATATCAGCCTGAATACTGATTGAGTGAGTGCATGCAGGTGTGGGTTCGTGAGCCCCAGGTAAGTGCGGTTGAGCGGTGGCGTTGCCTTTCTTTCTGGTTTCTGTCTTTACTCTTCTTTTCCTCTTTCTTCATCTTTCTTTCTTCTTTCTCTACTTTGTTTCTGGGGGGGTGGGTCTGTCGCTTTGCCCGCTTCTTGGGCTCCTTTTCCTTCCTTCTCTTCTTTCCACTCTCACCGCGTGGTGAATTGTTTGTCTGGGCGTGTGAGGTTCACCGGTGTGCGTGTGTAGTCGGCGGTGGTGTCGGGCGGCGGGGCTCTCTCCCCGGCGGCTTCGGCCGACGGGGTGGGGGCGAGGGGGGGGGTTACCGGAGGCATGGCGGGGCCGACAGCGGCGCCGACGGCGGGGCCGACGGCCGCGCCGGCGGCGGCCGCGAGCGGCGCGGCGCCTGGCGGGGAGAAACCGAGAGGTGGGAAGTACGAGAAGGACTTGACGGTCCACCTTTGGAGCTGGAGGGGACCGGACCGCTGTCGGTGGTCCAGGTCCTCCGGACGGTCCGCATGTTGTGCGGGGGAGTGATGGGGTGCAGGCAGCTGGAGGCAGAGGAAGTTTGAGGTGACGGTGTCCAACAGGTCGGCCAAGGAGCGGCTCCTGGAGGGATTCAGGATGGGGGAGAACGAGGAGTGGTGAGGGAGCTTGGTGGACAATGAAATGGTGGTGTCCTTTTTGAACCTGCCTGTGTGTACATTTCAGACGGCGAGAATCCTGGACCAAGCTGAGCGGCTGGGGGGTCCAGGCGGTGTCGGAGGTGCGGCGGCGGATGTGGCCCGGGACGGGGATCGCGGACGGGACGAGGTTGGTGAGGGTGCGCTTCACCGAGGCCGTCCAGTCCCTGCCCTACTCGGCCAAGTTCCTCACCGCCACAGGATACCAGTTCTTTAGGGTGGTGCATGACCGGCAGGTGAAGGTGTGCCGGCAGTGTCTGCAGCCGGGCCACCTGCTGCGGGAGTGTCCCGACTTTTTGTGCTTGAAGTGCGGCCAGCAGGGCCATTACGCGCGGGAGTGCTCCGCGGCGCGCGTGCGGTGCGGGGTCTGCATGCACCGACCGGGGGAGTGTGTGTGTAGGGGAGCGAGCGGGACTCCGCGGCCAGCGGGGACGAGGCCGGAGCCGGGCCGGGAGAGGAGGCGCGAGGGACGGAGGTGGGGAGCGCTGGGGGCGAGGCGCGGGACGCCGGGGACGCGCAGGCACGGGGTCTGGCGAAGGGGGGCGGTGGACTGGACGCCGCTGCCCCGGAGCCGGCGGGGGGAGAGCCGGAGCAGGCCCGGCCCTCTGCCCCGGAGGAGCGGGAAGACCAAGCTGCAGAGCTGGCGATACTGGTGACGGGGGGCGGAGTGGAGGCCGCTGCCCCTGAGCCGGGGGAGGGCTCCGCCGAGTGCGGGGCTGCTCCTGTGGAGGCCGCGGCCTGCGGTGGCCTGGCCGGGCGGGAGCGGTGACCGGGGAGACGACGCAGCCGCCGCGGCGGCGGGGGTGTCCCCGGACATGATCCCCGACTCGCTGTTGGACGATGTGTGTGTTGATGATGAGACGATGATGGAGGTCTCCCCGATCCTGGTCCCGACTCCCGCCGGGGCCGAGCCGCAGGTGCGGGCTGACGTGTGCGTGTCCCCCGCTGCGGTCCCCGTGCGGGCCGAGCGCCGAGCCCCCTCCCTTCTCCTGGACTTGGACTCCGAGCTGGAGATCCAGCTGGCCCGGGGTTGGAGGGACCCGGGCTCGAGCGGCGGTAGGGGGAAGGTTGTGAAGAAACGGCGGGGGCGGGGACGTCTGTCGCGGCCGGTATGAGTGTGATTGGCGGATTTGGGCTTTTTCGACCTGAGTTTTCCTTATGGCGGGTCTTCCAAGCCTAAAATTGGTCTCCTTCAATGTGGGGGGGGCGCGGGGCAGGAGGCGGATGGAGGAGATATTGGCGGGGGAGGATGGGGACGTCGTAGCCCTGCTGGACACGCGGTGGACGGGGGAATCGGTGAGGAGGGCGGGGGCCCTGTGGGATGGTTCGGTGGTGGCGGCGTGTGGGGAGGAGGGGCGGAGGGGGGTGGCTCTACTGTTCCGGCGTGGCGTGTGCGAGTCTCACGCGCTCGTCCACGCCGACAGGGAGGGCAGGCTGTTGGCGGTGGACGTGGTGGTCCTGCGGGGGGGGGGGGCCGCGTGCAGGCTCGTGGCGCTGTACGCGCCGAACGTGGAGCATGAGCGTAGGGCCCTGTTCGGTGCGCTCGGGGGCTGGCTCACGGCCGAGTGCGTGGTTGTGGGGGACTTCAACGTCGCCCTGGCGAGGGAGGATGTGTCTGCGCAGGGGGACTGGCGGAGCGACACGAGCCGGGGGGCGCTCCTGGCGGTCATGCGGAGGGGGGGGCTGGTGGACGTGTGGCGGGCGCTCCACGGAGCCGCCTCGGGCTTCTCCAGGCGGCAGGTGGTCCTGGGCAGGTTATGCCAGTCCAGGATCGACCTGTGCCTGGCGACCCCGGGGCTCGTGGAGCGCGTGGGGGGGGCCGAGCACGTCCAGAGCGGGTACAGCGATCATGACCGGCTGTGTGTATGGTTGGCGGGGTGTCGGGGGGGGCGGGGGCAGGCGGGACCGTGGTGTTTTAACGGCGCGCTGCTGGAAGACGCGGCCTATCGGGGTCTGATGGGCAGGTGCTTCGCCGACTGGGCTGCGGACGTGGAGCACGTGGAGGACCCGTGGCGGTGGTGGGTATGGGTGAAGGAGCGCGTCCGAATCCTCACCTCGCGCTTCTGCAGGCGGAAGCGGTGGCGCGAGCGTGGGGAGGAGGACGCGCTGCGGGCCGCGCTGCGGGAAGAGCTAGACCGCCTCGGCCGGACGCAGGGGGGGGACATCAGCGGCTGCCTGGCCCTCCGCGAGCGCCTGCTGGCGCTGGACAGGCGGCGGTGTCGCGGGGCCGCGGTGCGTGCGCGGGCGCGCTTCTTCCTGGGGGGGGAGAGCTCGGCTGCCTTCTTCCTGGCCCGGGAGCGGGCGGGGGGGGGGGGAGGCCGGGCTTGGCCCACCTGCGGGATGAGGACGGCCGCGAGTTCCCGTGCGCCGCCGCCCTGTTGGACCACGTCTTGGCGTATTTTGGGCGGTACTTTGCGGCCGAGCCTTTGGGGGATGGCTCGGGTGCCCTGTTGGAGCGGGTGCCGCGAAGGGGTCACGCAGGCGGCCAGCGACGAGTGCGAGCGGGAGCTGACGCGGGCGGAGGTGGAGGCCGCGTTGGACGGCTTGGCGGCGAACAGGAGCCCGGGGCTGGATGGGCTCATGGTGGAGTTCTACCGGGCTTTCCGCTCGGCCGTGGTGCCCATCCTGCTGCAGGTTCTCCGGCGGGAGCTGGAGGGGGACGAGCCGTGCGAGGGTTTCAACACCGGGCTCATCGCGCTCGTCTTTAAATCTGGCAAGCGAGGCGCTCTGGGGAACTACTGGCCGCTCACTATGCTGAATGTGGATTATAAAATCCTGGCCAGGGTTTTGGCCGGTCGACTTCGGCGGGTGATGCCGTCGGTAGTGGGGCAGCAGCAGACGTACAGCGTGCCGGGGCGGACGGTGGCGGACTCACTGCTGGCCATCAGGTTCGGCTTCCGCGGTGGCGGCGGCGGGGGGTTTCTGCCTGTCCGTGGACTTCAGCAAGGCGTTCGACTGGGTCGACCACGGGTTTCTGTGGGCTGCACTGGGCCGTTTCGGCTTCGGGCAGCGGTTTGTGGGTTGGCTGTCGCGGCTGTACGAGGGGGCGTGCAGCCGCGTGCGGTGCGCGGAGGGGCTGACGGGGGACATCCCACTGTGTAGGTCCATCAGGCAGGGGTTAGGGTTTACTTGATGGTTTTTTCCACAGGCCATGTCTTGTTTTATTGTACTTTTATTGCTTTAAAATGATATTTTCATAATAAAATACAAAAAAATACACCCGATCTCATCTGATCTCGGAAGCTAAGCAGGGTCGAGCCTGGTCAGTACTTGGATGGGAGACCGCTTGGGAATACCAGGTGCCATAAGCTTTTACTAAACCCTTTTTCAAACACCACAGCCGCTCTTGCTCACTCGCAGGACACATGGTGGGGCCTCTTGTTTGGCGTCGCACGTCGGCCCGGGACCAACCCAGCTGTGGTGAACCTGATTCTGGCGATGGCTCGCTACTCGACCTGGCTCACAAGGAACTACGCGATGAATGAGAACGAGAGGGTGGACACGTGGTTGCACTTCTGCAACTGGGTGATTCTTTACATCTCATCCCTGGTGGGGCACACGGCAGCTCTGTGGCAGCGGTTCCTGGTTGAGAACACCTGGTTGACGGAGGAGGGGACAGTTCTGCGGCTGGCTTGTGCGACAGGGGTGCTGCGGACGGTTCCATTGCCGGGCCTTGGTGGACAGCTTCTTCCTCCGTTTCCAGCTCCGCCTCCAGCTCTGCAATAATTCCACATTATCCTTTGCTTCCATGACTTTTCCGGCCTCAGTGGTGAGTTTGCTGTAGCTGTCCCTGAGCTCCTCTTCAGACATGTTGGCACATGTCCTGGATATCCTGTTGACCAGGCGAGTGAATGATCTCTTGGCGGTTGTTCTCTCCACTTTGAGTTGCTCCACAGCTTTTTTCTCTGCTTGATCCGCCATGTCTCCCCCTGCTGGTCGTTCACAGGACTCCAACTTACTTTCTTGATGGCTCATTGTCTTTCTTTGTGATGGCTTTTCCCAAGCTGACTGCTCTCCTCCCCACTAGGAGTCCAGGCTTCCTTTCACTGGTCTAGCTAAGGTACTTGATTTCCCTCTTCTGGCTCTCCAGTTTAATGGTCTCCCGGTTTTTCACTGTCAAGTTTTAACAGTCACCCATACAACCCCCACTTGAAAGGGGTGAGACATCCCCTCAGAGTATTAACTGGATTTACTCAACACGGAAAATCTCTTCCTTCCTTTGCAACTTTTATTTATTTTTCCAGGTGCTTTGAAAGGTGCAATTGCCAGCAGTAGGTGAAAAACCTTCCAAACACAAAAAAGAGAATATTTAAATACTGTACATAAATCACAAATCAAATACCATCACAAATTACTGAAATAGAAAATAAGTAACAAAGCAAGCTAAATGCAAACAATACAAATCAGGTAAATTCACCACACTTATGTTTATATGTATACTTCCTGTCTCCTTAAATTATCATTTAAGCCACAACACCATCACACTATTTTAACATGATTTGAAATACCACTGGCTAAAAGATTTACTAAAAGCTTAGAAGACACATTCAATAAAATTGTGAAACTATCACCCAAATATATATAAAATACTCAACCCACTTAAAATTTAACTAGTCAAGTTACCCTTAAACTACCCCCAACATTAAACACATACATGCACACATCACTGAAACAAACCAATATGCAAAAGATCACCACCATCTCAGCACTCTACAAATGTGGGTATTACAAGTCCTTTGGGTGCCTTACCGGCTGCCTCTCTGATATTTTGGATACTCTGCTCCATATGGGTTCACCACCATGTGCATGCGGCCTGTTTGTCAGCCTCTCTTATCTTTTTTCCCTGATTGCCTCACCTGTGAAGCTGTGTGTCCCACCCCAAACAGTCTGGTGGAAACAGGCGACGGTGCAAAGGTTCCTCCCTCCAGTTTGACTTGACAGTAACAGTATCCTGACTGGTCCGCCTAAAAAGTCCATCAGCCAGGTTTGACATTTTATTAAAAGACTTTTAGGAGTCTGACGGTGACGTCAGTCTGTCTATATATGTGTCGCGTGTTCTTTCACTTATGGCCATACCAGCCTGAATACGCCCGATCTTGTCTGATCTCAGAAGCTAAGCAGGGTCGAGCCTGGTCAGTACTTGGATGGGAG
This sequence comes from Hirundichthys speculiger, assembly GCA_018398805.1. Classification (NCBI taxonomy): domain Eukaryota; kingdom Metazoa; phylum Chordata; class Actinopteri; order Beloniformes; family Exocoetidae; genus Hirundichthys; species Hirundichthys speculiger. The sequence goes on from JAGFBZ010002826.1 coordinate 30,151, forward strand.
ACAGCCTGGGAATACCAGATGCCGTAAGCTTTTACTAAACTCTTTTTCAAACACCACAGCCCGCTCTTGCTCACGACCGCCACACGCTTTACAATTCAAACCGCTTCCTATACCCACATCACCTTTCAAATCTTTTAGCATTTTATCACATTTTGCATTTTTTTTAAGTCATGTATTAAAGTTTATCCCAGGTTATTTATGCATCATCTTAAAACTTGTGATAGCCAATTCTTAAAAGAAAATAATGTTTTAACATGAATTAGAAAATACTTTTCAGGAACGATTAGTCTGTCTGAAAGTTTACAAATGAGGAAGCTGTCCACAAAACTTGTAGTCTTCCTACAAGCTCTTTGCTCTCTTGGACAAACTCAGCACTCCAGGTGTGTCTGACCATTGCTGTGAGATCAGACACACCTGGATTCATCAGTTTGTCAATTAATGGCACACAGGAAACAAAGCAGCTGGCTGAACTTCAGGAAGTATTGCAGCTGTGCATAGAGCCACATTGATATAATGTCAACATTCATTATAGCCTAAATGAAAACACAAAATGGGTATGTGGGTTTGAGATGGTTTTTTTTTTTTTTTTTCCTTTGCAGAGTTGACAAAGGTGAGGACTGCAGCAATGGATGTCGTAAAGGGCCAGACAGTCCAAACATAAATGAATGAAATAACTGAAATAAAGTTAAAGATGGAAAAAAAAAAATCAGGTTTGAGATTTTATTAAAAGACTTTTAGGAGAAATAATTTTAAGCGGGAAGCCACAAGCAGCACAGGAAATATTGATATCACTGGCCATAGTTGATTGTTTACATGAAAAAGAAGGCGTTTAAGAAAAATCCCCGTCCTTCTTGTGCCGAGTTGGTGAATGTAGGCACGCTCAGTGGACACGTCCCTCTGTGGAGATGACATTAAAAATGAGCTATGAGCAGGCCAAGGTGAGTGCAATGAATGGACTGTGAGACGGAAGCAGTGATGAAATGAGCGAATGCAAGTGTTTGGCCGGTCAGTCGACAAAAGGCAAAGCGTGACGGTGACGTCAGTCTGTCTATAAGACACGCATGTGTCACGTGTTCCTTCGCTTACGGCCATATCAGCCTGAATATGTCTGATCTTGGAAGCTAAGCAGGGTTGAGCCTGATCAGTACTTGGATGGGAGACCGCCTGGGAATACCAGGTGCCGTAAGCTTTTACTAAACTCTTTTTCAAACACCACAGCCCGCTCTTGCTCACGACCGCCACACGCTTTACAATTCAAACCGCTTCCTCTACCCACATCACCTTTCAAATATTTTAGCATTTACCATTACAAGTGCAACTCATCATCTTTTTCACCTTACCCACATACGTCATACACCCACACTAAATAAAACACTACAACACATCATTGGATCTCAAAACATCAACACAATCACAATCCACACACAGCCCACAGTATCTCACGCCACAAGCCACATCACCCTCACTGTCTCTTACCATATACCTGACAACTTTTGGATTTCAAAATAAGGGACATTTTCTGGGGCCCGCCACCACTCAAACAATCCTCCAGTCTCAACTATTTTCACATCTTTGTTTTGCTAGCACTCAAGAACTGCTTATGACAGAGACATGAGAAGAGATGCCTTCACGAAACAGTATTTTGAACATTTTAAGAGCTGCCTAGATGCAGTTTTATTGTTGAGTTGATTTTCAAATCTGTTCAGTGCTTTTATGCTGGTGGTATATATAGTGCCCTCTTGTGAATTCAGGTGTTAAAATGTTGTGTAAAAAGAAATATGATATGTTGGATAATGTGGCCAGCAAATACCGCTAATCCAGCATATATACTGTGTGTTAAGATTCACACTAAATCTGCATACCGTTAATGTTCTTATGACAGAGAAGAGGGGTTTGATGCTTTTATTAAACAGCATTTTTAACTGTTTAGGAGTCAAGTGAAAATATAATCATCATTTCATTGTTCAATTGATACTCAGACCTGTTCAGTGCTTTTACAATAGTGCCTTCTTGTGAATTCAGGTGTTAAAAATGTTGATTAAAAAGAAATGTGATATGTTGGATGATCTAGCCAGCAAATACCTGTAATCCATCATAAATTGTGCATGATAAGATTCACAGTAAGTCTGCATACTGTTAATGTTTCTATGACAGGAAGAGAAGTTTGCTTTTAGCATTTTGAAATGTTCAAGAGTGGCGTGAAAACATAATCATTTCATTGCATTTCTATTTTTTACAATAGTGCCTGGTGAATTCAGGTGTTAACGTGTAAAAAAAAATGTGATATGTTGGATATTTGGATACTGTGACCAGCACAGAATCCATCAAAAATTGTGAACACTAAATCTGCATACTGTTAATTTTGTACACGTTCGAAAAAGAATGTCATCTGCATTGAATTTATTTCACAGTATTTTTTTCTTTCAAATTAAGTGATGATAACAAAAGGTATTTTAAGTACTGAAGACTCAGAATTGACGAGTTGATTTCAATAGAATAAAGTTACAATAAATTACTTATTTTAAGTCCAATGCAGTCATAACCAGCAAGTTAATTCAAGAGCTGTGAACTCAAAATAATCATGTTTAGTTTAGTTTAGTAAACTTATTATAAACAAGTTCTCACAAGTACTGCACACTTATATTTAATAAGTTACATATACTTAACTTAATCAAGTTTACTTAACTGAGTTAGTTTAAGGCAATGAGTTTGCACATTTTTTTTTGAGTAACGCTAACTAATTACATCTTACAGTGTGGACACGTCCCTCTGTGGAGATGACATTAAAAATGAGCTATGAGCAGGCCAAGGTGAGTGCAATGAATGGACTGTGAGACGGAAGCAGAGATGAAATGAGCGAATGCAAGTGTTTGGCCGGTCAGCGTGACGGTGACGTCAGTCTGTCTATAAGACACGCATGTGTCACACGATCCTTTGCTTACGGCCACATCAGCCTGAATACGCCCGATCTCGTCTGATCTCGGAAGCTAAGCAGGGTCGAGCCTGGTCAGTACTTGGATGGGAGACCGCCTGGGAATACCAGGTGCCGTAAGCTTTTACTAAACTCTTTTTCAAACACCACAGCCCGCTCTTGCTCACGACCACGACACACCCTTTACAATTCAAACCGCTTCCTCTACCCACATCACCTTTCAAATCTTTTTGCATTTTATCACATTTTGCATTTTTTTTAAGTCATGTATTAAAGTTTATCCCAGGTTATTTATGCATCATCTTAAAACTTGTAATAGCCAATTCTTAAAAGAAAATAATGTTTTAACATGAATTAGAAAATACTTTTCAGGAACGATTAGTCTGTCTGAAAGTTTACAAATGAGGAAGCTGTCCACAAAACTTGTAGTCCTCCTAAAAGCTTCAACTCCATTAAATAAAATACATTCTTTTACCAGCATGTAGTGACCGTTGTTGTTGTGGTGTTAGATGTCTGCCAGTCCACTAGAGGGCACAAGTGTGTTGTTTTTTCCTCTATTGATGTTAGGTGATAGAGAAGAAGAACTGAAGAACGTTTTCATCCCTGTTGTAAGAAAAAGCAAGCTGCAATACTGAGTTCTTGGAAATAATAAACGCCTGTGTTTAATTGAGAAGTTCTCCTCCTTGAGTTACCACATAAATGGCGACGAGGATAAAGACACAGCGGATGCCTCGTGTGGATGCATATGAATGAGGACTCGCTGCCAAGAGGCTAAGTGAGTACAGCTAACTTGTAACCGAGTGCACGAAGCATGGCGGCTATGGTAGGAAGCACCGCTCCTTTCGACAGTCATACCCAGTCGTGGGAGGAATATTGTGAAGTGCTCCATTATTTTTTTGAAGCTAATGGGATCGACGATGCAGGTCGACGGAAGGCTATATTGCTCAGTTCAGTGGGCAGCCAGACTTACAGCCTCATGCGGAATTTGGTAAGCCCCGCCAAGCCAGGAGACAAGAACTTTGATGAACTTGTGAAGATATTGAAGGATCATTTCAACCCTAAACCCAGTGAGATTGTGCAGCGTTACAAGTTTAACTCCAGGAACAGAAAGCATGGAGAAACAGTCATGGAGTATGTTGCGGTGCTGAGGAAATTAGCACAAGACTGCAACTATGGAGACAAGTTGTCTGAGATGATACGAGATAGACTGGTTTGTGGCATTGGAGATGATCGCATACAGCGCAGGCTGCTTTTGGAGCCGGATTTGACCTTCGACAAGGCATTGAAGTTGGCCCAGGCCATTGAGACGGCAAGCAAGGATGTGAAAGACTTGCAGTCTCTGGAGTTTGCCCCCCCACACATGAAGGCACCTCAAGCAGTGCACAAGATGTCTTCAAAGCAGACCCCGGGTAAACAACAGCACCAGCATAAGGCTTGCTACAGGTGTGGTGGTGAGCAGCACAGGGCTGGGGACTGTAGGTTTATTAAAGAAATCTGTCACAAGTGTGGCAAAGTGGGCCACATTTAGAAGGTGTGTAGGTTTAGGGGCTCTCAGCGAATCACTTCAAGGCTTGAGGGGATGGAGTACAGACGGGCAAACAGAAAAAAAATTAAGGGAACGAATTATGTCAGCCAGGGGGAGGAAGAAAGGGATGGCATAGATTCAGATGAAGTCATGTTCACACTGTACAAAATAGACGAACTGGACATACCAGCAGAAGCTCCATTTGTAAAGACTTTGACAGTAAATGGGACGCACACACAGTTTGAAATGGATTCAGGTTGTGGGGTAACAGTAGTGAACTACTCAGTGTTCAAATCCCTAGGGGAAAAAGAAACACCAAAGCTACGCCCATGTCGAGTTAGACTCAAAACGTACACAGGGCACAAGGTCAAAGTCTTAGGAGCAGCTGAGGTTAAGGTGCAGCATAAAGGACGAGCACTCGACTTACCTGTGGTAGTGGTAGGAGGTTCAGGCCCCAGTTTAGTTGGCAGGTACTGGATTAGGAGGCTAAATTTACAGTGGAGAGAAACACCCCAGGTCCATCACGTCCAGGTAGAGACTGCAGAAGAGGTCCAGGAAAGACCAGAAACCCAAATTCACAATGCGGCAGAAGAGACCTTGGACGAGGTACTGGGGGAGTACAGGGAGGTGTTTAAAGATGAACTGGGGAGATTTAAAGGCCCCCCAGCAAAAATATATGTGGACAAGGAAGCAACCCCCAAGTTTTTTAAAGCCCGGCCTGTCCCATATGCCATGAGAGGAAGAGTGGAGGCGGAGCTTGACAGACTCCTTGCACAGGAGATCATTGAACCTGTAAGACATTCTGAGTGGGCTGCCCCTGTGGTTCCGGTGTTGAAACCTGATGACACAGCAAGACTGTGTGGAGATTACAAACTGACAGTAAACCAGATCTCAAAGTTGGAGCAGTACCCAATTCCCAAAATTGAGGATCTGTTTGCCACGCTATCAGGTGGACAGAAATTCTCAAAATTAGACCTCAGTCACGCCTATCGCCAGATTCCCTTGGACGAAGAAGCAAAGAAGTATGTGACCATAAATACTCACAAGGGGTTGTACACATACAGGGTGTTACCTTTTGGGGTTTCATCAAGCCCAGCGATCTTCCAACGGACAATGGAGGGACTTTTACAGAGCATCCCTAATGTGACCATCTTCCTGGATGACATCCTCCTCACAGGTAAAGATGACCGAGAGCACCTGCAGACACTGGCAACGGTGTTAAAACGGCTACAGGAAGCCGGTCTCAGACTCAAGAGAGCAAAGTGCCTGTTCATGAATGAGGAAGTGATGTTCCTCGGTCATAAGGTGGACGCAACAGGACTGCACCCAGTACATGAGAAGGTACAAGCAATCAAGGAAGCACCCACACCTTCAAATGTAACAGAGTTGAAGGCATACCTGGGACTGTTAAACTATTACAACAAGTTTCTGCCCAAACTTTCAACTGTACTTGCACCAGTACACAAAACTGCTAAAAAATGAGACAAAGTGGCAGTGGGGAGAAGCACAACAAGCTGCTTTTAAAAAGTCCAAGGAAATGATGCAGTCTGCTGAGGTCCTTGTGCACTATGACCCAGAGAAGGACATTGTGATGTCATGTGATGCATCACCCTACGGAGTAGGTGCTGTGTTGTCGCATCACATGCCTGATGGAACAGAGAGACCCATTGGATTCACCTCAAGAACCTTAAACCCGGCGGAAAAAAAATATTCACAGCTGGACAAGGAAGGACTAGCAGTGATGTTTGGGATAAAACGGTTCCACAAGTACATTTATGGAAGGAAATTCACTATTGTGACGGATCACAAGCCCTTGTTGGCACTCTTCAGTGAGATGCGAGCGGTGCCACAAATGGCCTCGCCCAGAATACAGAGGTGGGCAGTAACCTTGAGAGCCTACGAATACACAATCGTGTATAAAGAAGGGAAGTATCACTGTAATGCAGATGCACTGAGCCGACTTCCTTTACCAGAGGTAGAAGAGGAGAAGCTTGAAGAGAAGGTTCTGATGTTGGAGAACTCTGACATCACACTGGTAACAGCTGATCAAGTGAAGGCATGGACAGACTCAGATCCAGTACTCCCACAAGTGCGGGAGATGGTACAAAATGGCTGGTCATCAAAAGAAATGGGGGAGGAGTTGCTCCCTATGAGTTGAGGAAATGTGAACTCAGCATCCAAAATGGATGTGTGTTATGGGGATCGAGGGTGATTGTGCCAAAAGCAGGTGCTGCAAATGAAAACCACTTAAACTCCAGACACCGAAGGGTTGCTCTACTTTCTTTTTATTTTGATAGGCAGTTGTTCGGCGGATTATTTTACTAATGCTTATGTTGCTATATTTTCTAAAGTTTGGAGTGACCTTTTACTTGTCTGATTAATAGAATGATGTGGAGATGACATTAAAAATGAGCTATGAGCAGGCCAAGGTGAGTGCAATGAATGGACTGTGAGACGGAAGCAGTGAGTGTTTTTGGCCGGTCAGCTGACAAAAGGCGAAGCGTGACGGTGACGTCAGTCTGTCCATAAGACATGCATGTGTCACATATTCCTTCGCTTACGACCACATCAGCCTGAATACGCCCGTTCTCGTCTGATCTCGGAAGCTAAGCAGCGTCGAGCCTGGTCAGTACTTGGATGGGAGACCGCTTGGGAATACCAGGTGCTGTAAGCTTTTACTAAACTCTTTTTCAAACACCACAGCCCGCTCTTGCTCACGACCACCACACGCTTTACAATTCAAACCGCTTCCTCTACCCACATCACCTTTCAAATCTTTTAGCATTTACCATTGCAAGTGCAACTCATCTTTTTCACCTTACCCACATACGTCATACACTCACACTAAATAAAACACTACAACACATCATTGGATCTCAAAACATCAACACAATCCACATACAGCTCACAGTATCTCACGCCACAAGCCACATCACCCTCACTGCATGCGTTTACATGGGAAGTTTAATTCCTCTTTAATTCAGAATTAAAGTTAAAGCCGAATAAAAGTTACCATGTAAACACTTAATTCCATATGAAAATGTCAATTCCGAATTAACTTAATTCCGAAGTAAGTGCAGGCATGAAAATGGGTCAGGGGTTAAAAAGGTGAGAAGTGTGTGTGTGTGTGTGTGTGTGTGGGGGGGGGGCGTGAGAGGTCATTAAAGTTAAACAAATACGTTTTAAATCCTCGATCTTTTTTAAATATGTTCTTAATAATTTGTTGATCCCTCACATTAATATCGGAAAATAGCTTCTAGTCCTGTCTGGTGATCATAGTTGTGATGAAAGGTTTGGTTGGACCACGTATACTACCTATGGTAATACCCTTGGTATTCTGAAGTTTGGGAACGGCTGCTGTAGAGAGAAGCTGAAACAGAAATTACAGTTTTACATGGGCTGTCCCTTCAATGCTAATGTGAACCCTGGTTGGATAAAGATTCTGAATTGGACACATAGTTTTTGACAGATAAAATGGACAAAATAATTGCTGTTTGTGGTGATGTAGTATATGGGCAGTGGCAATCATTTTGACAAATTATTGCTCGCAGCAACATTAAAAAAGAACTATTTAGTTCATTTTTTTTAAACGCGCTCTGGTCGTCTATGGTTTAACTGGCGAGGAAGCCGTCTAAGATGATCTCTGCTATTTTCTCAGGGGTTCAACTGAGGCCAAATCACGCTTTTTATATAAGAGTTAATTCCAGAGGTAGAGACGTTTGTGCACGTCCACATGTGACCAGGTGGACGCACATTGATGCCATTTGGACGCGCTCTTGTACGCGCCAACATGCAGGTTGCGTTTGAAGAAAAGTTTGCGGGTTTACGCAAATTGCCTTTCAGTTCTGTCATATTGAGGATTTAGAGTGAATTCCGTTTTTAATCTACAATTACGCGATTCCGTGATCACGGATTTCATAGGGCCCTCTTCAACGTTAGCTGTAGCGAACAGCAGTAACTTTGTTTTACCGCAAAGTATGAAAACGACTGAAACCATAACTCACCAAATTCAATCCACTGGTAAATGCAGGTAGGAAATGTGAACGTACGCTCATCTGCCTCGTCCCCGGCATGGACATCACTAGGTCCTGCTTCTAGTCCCGCTTAGCAATGTAACCTCCGAGTACCAAGTACACATGAATAATGAATGTTCGTATGACTGGAATAATGGAACAATCTGGCCTGATTGGTTCTGGACAGGATTCACTGACCGTCCATGTGTCATTTAAAGGGCTGATTTCTGAAGTGCTCAGTTTGCTTATTAGGACAATTGTATGATAATTTTAAAAAAAAATCTCCCGACTCCGACACCCCCCCTCCCCCTCAAAAAAGAAAACTCCTCGGATCTACATGAATCACGTAGGTCACCCTTTTTGACTTCAAAACGGCGAATTTCACCGAAAGGTGAGGGATTTTCATGCCTGAAGTGGCTGGTTTATTCCCATTTTAATTCCGCATTAAGTAATTCCGCGGTCATTCCTCTTTAAATTAATTCCCGTCTTTCTGCGCATGCTCGTTCTCTTGCCCGTCTGTCGCGATGACGCTTATATTCCACCAGCACGCAGTAAACGGTGTTCAAGAGCAGAGACGATTTATTTAATAAATAGCTTGGAGGAACTGGAAATAATTAAAAGAACAGATGGCAGGAAACATAAAAATTGTGAGCTTTTCAAAGCGGCCAGGTTAAATGAAGGAGGTTTCGCAGATAAAGACGCCACCCAGGTCAAAAATAAGTGAAACGTTGTTGCTAACCAGTTAGCTAAGTTTGTTTTCTTCCGGTAGATGTAAAGACGTCCGCCCCTCTATCCAATCAGAACCCTTCCCAACCCCCAGACCTAAAGCGGAGTTGGATAAAGCCGAGCTAACGTGTCTTCCATGTAAACCTTAATTCGGAATTACTATTTCCATGTAAACTCGAAGGAAAATAGTTTAATTCGAAATTATTTAATTCGTAATTTTAATTCCGAATTAAAAAACATCATGTAACCGCAGCCACTGTCTCTTACCGCATTCTCGATCACGAACATCCGGGCCACTGGCATCCGCGGGCCATAGCAACCAGTCAGTGGGGGCAAACAATCGCTCACTGTTGCTAGCGAAGCCGATGCATTTAGCATTTTGTGCCTGTTTTTTTCTGATTTCGTGCAGTTTACGATAGGGGGAAAGATGGTGAAGAACTGTTGTGTGTTCAACTGCACCAACAATGTTGCTCGCCAGTCGCTTTTGTCATTTTTTATGATTCCTGGCCAGGCTACTGAGCCTGAAAGAAGAAGAAAATAGCTGCTCGCTATTAACAGAGCAGACGAAAATACTCCAGGGAAATTATGGGTGCCCAAATCAGACTACGCGTATGTTTGTTCAGAACACTTTGTAACAGGTAAGAAATCGGATTTTTTCAAGATACTTTAGTTTTTAATTTCCAT
>JAGFBZ010002827.1:0-34960 GCA_018398805.1 Hirundichthys speculiger
TCTAGTGGTCAGTAGAGGAACTGCAGCCTCTAGTGGTCGGTAGAGGAACTGCAGCCTCTAGTGGTCGGTAGAGGAACTGCAGCCCCTCTAGTGGTCGGTAGAGGAACTAAGCTGCAGCCTCTAGTGGTCGGTAGAGGAACTGCAGCTCTAGTGGTCGTAGAGGAACTGCAGCCTCTAGTGGTCGGTAGAGGAACTGCAGCCTCTAGTGGTCGGTAGAGGAACTGCAGCCTCTAGTGGTCGGTAGAGGAACTAGCTAGCCTCAGTAGTGGTCAGTCTAGGTCCCTCTAGTGGTCAGAGGAACTGCAGCCTCTAGTGGTCAGTAGAGGAACTACAGCCTCTAGTGGTCGTAGAGAACTGCAGCTCTAGTGGTCTAGTAGAGGAACTGCAGTCAGTCTAGAGAGGAACTGCAAGCCTCTAGTGGTCAGTAGAGGAACTGCTGCAGCCTCTAGTGGTCGGTAGAGGAACTGCAGCCTCTAGTGGTCGTAGAGGAACTGCAGCCTCTAGTGGTCGGTAGAGGAACTGCAGCCTCTAGTGGTCGGTAGAGGAACTGCAGCCTCTAGTGGTCGTAGAGGAACTGCAGCCTCTAGTGGTCGTAGAGGAACTGCAGCCTCTAGTGGGTCGGTAGAGGAACTGCAGCCTCTAGTGGTCGGTAGAGGAACTGCAGCCTCTAGTGGTCGGTAGAGGAACTGCAGCCTCTAGTGGTCAGTAGAGGAACTGCAGCCTCTAGTGGTCGGTAGAGGAACTGCAGCCTCTAGCGGTCAGTAGAGGAACTGCAGCCTCTAGTGGTCAGTAGAGGAACTGCAGCCTCTAGTGGTCGGTAGAGGAACTGCAGCCTCTAGTGGTCGGTAGAGGAACTGCAGCCTCTAGTGGTCAGTAGAGGAACTGCAGTCTCGGTAGAGGAACTGCAGCCTCTAGTGGTCGGTAGAGGAACTGCAGCCTCTAGTGGTCGGTAGAGGAACTGCAGCCTCTAGTGGTCAGTAGAGGAACTGCAGCCCTCTAGTGGTCGTAGAGGAACTGCAGCCTCTAGTGGTCGGTAGAGGAACTGCAGCCTCTAGTGGTCGGTAGAGGAAACTGCAGCCTCTAGTGGTCGGTAGAGGAACTGCAGCCTCTAGTGGTCAGTAGAGGAACTGCAGCCTCTAGTGGTCGGTAGAGGAACTGCAGCCTCTAGTGGTCGGTAGAGGAACTGCAGCCTCTAGTGGTCGGTAGAGGAACTGCAGCCTCTAGTGGTCGGTAGAGGAACTGCAGCCTCTAGTGGTCGGTAGAGGAACTGCAGCCTCTAGTGGTCAGGTAGAGGAACTGCAGCCTCTAGTGGTCAGTAGAGGAACTGCAGCCTCTAGTGGTCGGTAGAGGAACTGCAGCCTCTAGTGGTCGTAGAGGAACTGCAGCCTCTAGTGGTCGTAGAGGAACTGCAGCCTCTAGTGGTCGGTAGAGGAACTGCAGCCTCTAGTGGTCAGTAGAGGAACTGCAGCCCTCTAGTGGTCGGTAGAGGAACTGCAGCCTCTAGTGGTCGGTAGAGGAACTGCAGCCTCTAGAGGAACTCAGCCTCTAGTCGGTAGAGGAACTGCAGCCTCTAGTGGTCGGTAGAGGAACTGCAGCCTCTAGTGGTCGGTAGAGGAACTGCAGCCTCTAGTGGTCAGGTAGAGGAACTGCAGCCTCTAGTGGTCGGTAGAGGAACTGCAGCCTCTAGTGGTCGGTAGAGGAACTGCAGCCTCTAGTGGTCAGTAGAGGAACTGCAGCCTCTAGTGGTCGGTAGAGGAACTGCAGCCTCTAGTGGTCGGTAGAGGAACTGCAGCCTCTAGTGGTCGTAGAGGAACTGCAGCCTCTAGTGGTCGGTAGAGGAACTGCAGCCTCTAGTGGTCGTAGAGGAACTGCAGCCTCTAGTGGTCAGTAGAGGAACTGCAAGCCTCTAGTGGTCGGTAGAGGAACTGCAGCCCTCTAGTGGTCGGTAGAGGAACTGCAGCCTCTAGTGGTCGGTAGAGGAACTGCAGCCTCTAGTGGTCGGTAGAGGAACTGCAGCCTCTAGTGGTCGGTAGAGGAACTGCAGCCTCTAGTGGTCAGTAGAGGAACTGCAGCCTCTAGTGTGGTCGGTAGAGGAACTGCAGCCTCTAGTGGTCAGTAGAGGAACTGCAGCCTCTAGTGGTCGGTAGAGGAACTGCAGCCTCTAGTGGTCGGTAGAGGAACTGCAGCCTCTAGTGGTCGTAGAGGAACTGCAGCCTCTAGGGAGAAGGAACTGCAGCCTCTAGTGGTCGGTAGAGGAACTGCAGCCTCTAGTGGTCGTAGAGGAACTGCAGCCTCTAGTGGTCAGTAGAGGAACTGCAGCCTCTAGTGGTCGGTAGAGGAACTGCAGCCTCTAGTGGTCAGTAGAGGAACTGCAGCCTCTAGTGGTCGGTAGAGGAACTGCAGCCTCTAGTGGTCAGTAGAGGAACTGCAGCCTCTAGTGGTCGGTAGAGGAACTGCAGCCTCTAGTGGTCAGTAGAGGAACTGCAGCCTCTAGTGGTCGGTAGAGGAACTGCAGCCTCTAGTGGTCGGTAGAGGAACTACAGCCTCTAGTGGTCGGTAGAGGAACTGCAGCCTCTAGTGGTCAGTAGAGGAACTGCAGCCTCTAGTGGTCGGTAGAGGAACTGCAGCCTCTAGTGGTCAGTAGAGGAACTGCAGCCTCTAGTGGTCAGTAGAGGAACTGCAGCCTCTAGTGGTCGGTAGAGGAACTGCAGCCTCTAGTGGTCGGTAGAGGAACTGCAGCCTCTAGTGGTCAGTAGAGGAACTACAGCAGCCTCTAGTGGTCGGTAGAGGAACTGCAGCCTCTAGTGGTCGGTAGAGGAACTGCAGCCTCTAGTGGTCGTTAGAGGAACTGCAGCCTCTAGTGGTCAGAGGAACTGCAGCCTCTAGTGGTCGTAGAGGAACTGCAGCCTCTAGTGGTCGGTAGAGGAACTGCAGCCTCTAGTGGTCAGTAGAGGAACTGCAGCCTCTAGTGGTCGGTAGAGGAACTGCAGCCTCTAGTGGTCAGTAGAGGAACTGCAGCCTCTAGTGGTCAGTAGAGGAACTGCAGCCTCTAGTGGTCAGTAGAGGAACTGCAGCCTCTAGTGGTCAGTAGAAGGAACTGCAGCCTCTAGTGGTCGGTAGAGGAACTGCAGCCTCTAGTGGTCGGTAGAGGAACTGCAGCCTCTAGTGGTCAGTAGAGGAACTGCAGCCTCTAGTGGTCAGTAGAGGAACTGCAGCCTCTAGTGGTCGGTAGAGGAACTGCAGTCCTCTAGTGGTCAGTAGAGGAACTGCAGCCTCCAGTGGTCAGTAGGGGAACTGAGTCCTCTAGTGGTCAGTAGAGGAATCGCATTCTCTAGTGGTCAGTAGAGGAACTGCAGCCTCTAGTGGTCAGTAGAGGAACTGCAGCCTCTAGTGGTCAGTAGAGGAACTGCAGCCTCTAGTGGTCAGTAGAGGAACTGCAGCCTCTAGTGGTCAGTAGAGGAACTGCAGCCTCTAGCCTCTAGTGGTCAGTAGAGGAACTGCAGCCTCTAGTGGTCGGTAGAGGAACTGCAGCCTCTAGTGGTCAGTAGAGGAACTGCAGCTGCAGCCTCTAGTGGTCAGTAGAGGAACTGCAGTCTCTAGTGGTCAGGTAGAGGAACTGCAGCCTCTAGTGGTCAGTAGAGAGGAACTGCAGCCTCTAGTGGTCGGTAGAGGAACTGCAGCCTCTAGTGGTCAGTAGAGGAACTGCAGCCTCTAGTGGTCAGTAGAGGAACTGCAGCCTCTAGTGGTCGGTAGAGGAACTGCAGCCTCTAGTGGTCAGTAGAGGAACTGCAGCCTCTAGTGGTCAGAGGAACTGCAGCCTCTAGTGGTCGGTAGAGGAACTGCAGCCTCTAGTGGTCAGTAGAGGAACTGCAGCCTCTAGTGGTCGGTAGAGGAACTGCAGCCTCTAGTGGTCAGTAGAGGAACTGCAGCCTCTAGTGGTCAGTAGAGGAACTGCAGCCTCTAGTGGTCGGTAGAGGAACTGCAGCCTCTAGTGGTCAGTAGAGGAACTGCAGCCTCTAGTGGTCAGTAGAGGAACTGCAGCCTCTAGTGGTCAGTAGAGGAACTGCAGCCTCTAGTGGTCGGTAGAGGAACTGCAGCCTCTAGTGGTCGTAGAGGAACTGCAGCCTCTAGTGGTCGGTAGAGGAACTGCAGCCTCTAGTGGTCGGTAGAGGAACTGCAGCCTCTAGTGGTCGGTAGAGGAACTGCAGCCTCTAGTGGTCGGTAGAGGAACTGCAGCCTCTAGTGGTCAGTAAGAGGAACTGCAGCCTCTAGTGGTCGGTAGAGGAACTGCAGTCCTCTAGTGGTCAGTAGAGGAACTGCAGCCTCTAGTGGTCAGTAGAGGAACTGCAGCCTCTAGTGGTCAGTGAGGAACTGCAGCCTCTAGTGGTCAGTAGAGGAACTGCAGCCTCTAGTGGTCAGTAGAGGAACTGCAGCCTCTAGTGGTCGGTAGAGGAACTGCAGCCTCTAGTGGTCAGTAGAGGAACTGCAGCCTCTAGTGGTCAGTAGAGGAACTGCAGCCTCTAGTGGTCGGTAGAGGAACTGCAGCCTCTAGTGGTCGTAGAGGAACTGCAGCCTCTAGTGGTCGGTAGAGGAACTGCAGCCTCTAGTGGTCGGTAGAGGAACTGCAGCCTCTAGTGGTCGGTAGAGGAACTGCAGCCTCTAGTGGTCGTAGAGGAACTGCAGCCTCTAGTGGTCAGTAGAGGAACTGCAGCCTCTAGTGGTCAGTAGAGGAACTGCAGCCTCTAGTGGTCGGTAGAGGAACTGCAGCCTCTAGTGGTCGGTAGAGGAACTGCAGCCTCTAGTGGTCAGTAGAGGAACTGCAGCCTCTAGTGGTCGGTAGAGGAACTGCAGCCTCTAGTGGTCGGTAGAGGAACTGCAGCCTCTAGTGGTCGGTAGAGGAACTGCAGCCTCTAGTGGTCGGTAGAGGAACTGCAGCCTCTAGTGGTCGTAGAGGAACTGCAGCCTCTAGTGGTCGTAGAGGAACTGCAGCCTCTAGTGGTCAGTAGAGGAACTACAGCCTCTAGTGGTCGGTAGAGGAACTGCAGCCTCTAGTGGTCGGTAGAGGAACTGCAGCCTCTAGTGGTCAGTAGAGGAACTGCAGCCTCTAGTGGTCAGTAGAGGAACTGCAGCCTCTAGTGGTCGTAGAGGAACTGCAGCCTCTAGTGGTCGGTAGAGGAACTGCAGCCTCTAGTGGTCAGTAGAGGAACTGCAGCCTCTAGTGGTCGGTAGAGGAACTGCAGCCTCTAGTGGTCAGTAGAGGAACTGCAGCCTCTAGTGGTCAGTAGAGGAACTGCAGCCTCTAGTGGTCAGTAGAGGAACTGCAGCCTCTAGTGGTCGGTAGAGGAACTACAGCCTCTAGTGGTCGGTAGAGAGGAACTGCAGCCTCTAGTGGTCAGTAGAGGAACTGCAAGCCTCTAGTGGTCAGTAGAGGAACTGCAGCCTCTAGTGGTCAGTAGAGGAAACTGCAGCCTCTAGTGGTCAGTAGAGAACTGCAGCCTCTAGTGGTCAGTAGAGGAACTGCAGCCTCTAGTGGTCAGTAGAGGAACTGCAGCCTCTAGTGGTCAGTAGAGGAACTGCAGCCTCTAGTGGTCGGTAGAGGAACTGCAGCCTCTAGTGGTCGGTAGAGGAACTGCAGCCTCTAGTGGTCAGTAGAGGAACTGCAGCCTCTAGTGGTCGTAGAGGAACTGCAGTCCTCTAGTGGTCAGGTAGAGGAACTGCAGCCTCTAGTGGTCAGTAGAGGAACTGCAGCCTCTAGTGGTCAGTAGAGGAACTGCAGCCTCTAGCCTCTAGTGGTCAGTAGAGGAACTACAGCAGCCTCTAGTGGTCAGTAGAGGAACTGCAGCCTCTAGTGGTCAGTAGAGGAACTGCAGCCTCTAGTGGTCAGTAGAGGAACTGCAGCCTCTAGTGGTCAGTAGAGGAACTGCAGCCTCTAGTGGTCAGTAGAGGAACTGCAGCCTCTAGTGGTCAGTAGAGGAACTGCAGCCTCTAGTGGTCGGTAGAGGAACTGCAGCCTCTAGTGGTCAGTAGAGGAACTGCAGCCTCTAGTGGTCGGTAGAGGAACTGCAGCCTCTAGTGGTCAGTAGAGGAACTACCTCTAGTGGTCAGCCTCTAGTGGGTCGGTAGAGGAACTGCAGCCTCTAGTGGTCAGTAGAGGAACTGCAGCCTCTAGTGGTCGGTAGAGGAACTACAGCCTCTAGTGGTCGGTAGAGGAACTGCAGCCTCTAGTGGTCAGTAGAGGAACTGCAGCCTCTAGTGGTCAGTAGAGGAACTGCCTCTAGTGGTCAGTAGAGGAACTGCAGCCTCTAGTGGTCAGTAGAGGAACTGCAGCCTCTAGTGGTCAGTAGAGGAACTGCAGCCTCTAGTGGTCGGTAGAGGAACTGCAGCCTCTAGTGGTCAGTAGAGGAACTGCAGCCTCTAGTGGTCGGTAGAGGAACTACTGCAGCCTCTAGTGGTCGGTAGAGGAACTGCAGCCTCTAGTGGTCAGTAGAGGAACTGCAGCCTCTAGTGGTCAGTAGAGGAACTACAGCCTCTAGTGGTCAGGTAGAGGAACTGCAGCCTCTAGTGGTCAGTAGAGGAACTGCAGCCTCTAGTGGTCAGTAGAGGAACTGCAGTCTCTAGTGGTCGGTAGAGGAACTGCAGCCTCTAGTGGTCAGTAGAGGAACTGCAGCCTCTAGTGGTCGGTAGAGGAACTGCAGCCTCTAGTGGTCAGTAGAGAGGAACTGCAGCCTCTAGTGGTCAGTTAGAGGAACTGCAGCCTCTAGTGGTCAGTAGAGGAACTGCAGCCTCTAGTGGTCGGTAGAGGAACTGCAGCCTCTAGTGGTCAGTAGAGGAACTGCAGCCTCTAGTGGTCAGTAGAGGAACTGCAGCCTCTAGTGGTCGGTAGAGGAACTGCAGCCTCTAGTGGTCGGTAGAGGAACTGCAGCCTCTAGTGGTCGGTAGAGGAACTGCAGCCTCTAGTGGTCAGTAGAGGAACTACAGCCTCTAGTGGTCAGTAGAGGAACTGCAGCCTCTAGTGGTCGGTAGAGGAACTGCAGCCTCTAGTGGTCGGTAGAGGAACTGCAGCCTCTAGTGGTCAGTAGAGGAACTGCAGCCTCTAGTGGTCAGTAGAGGAACTGCAGCCTCTAGTGGTCGGTAGAGGAACTGCAGCCTCTAGTGGTCGGAGACTAGCCTCTAGTGGTCGTAGGAAACTGCAGCCTCTAGTGGTCAGTAGAGGAACTGCAGCCTCTAGTGGTCGGTAGAGGAACTGCAGCCTCTAGTGGTCAGTAGAGGAACTACAGCCTCTAGTGGTCGGTAGAGGAACTGCAGCCTCTAGTGGTCAGTAGAGGAACTGCAGCCTCTAGTGGTCGGTAGTAGAGGAACTGCAGCCTCTAGTGGTCAGTAAGAGGAACTGCAGCCTCTAGTGGTCGGTAGAGGAACTGCAGCCTCTAGTGGTCAGGTAGAGGAACTGCAGCCTCTAGTGGTCGGTAGAGGAACTGCAGCCTCTAGTGGTCAGTAGAGGAACTGCAGCCTCTAGTGGTCGGTAGAGGAACTACAGCCTCTCTAGTGGGTCAGTAGAGGAACTGCAGCCTCTAGTGGTCGGTAGAGGAACTGCAGCCTCTAGTGGTCAGTAGAGGAACTGCAGCCTCTAGTGGTCAGTAGAGGAACTGCAGCCTCTAGTGGTCGGTAGAGGAACTGCAGCCTCTAGTGGTCGGTAGAGGAACTGCAGCCTCTAGTGGTCAGTAGAGGAACTGCAGCCTCTAGTGGTAGGTAGAGGAACTGCAGCCTCTAGTGGTCAGTAGAGGAACTGCAGCCTCTAGTGGTCGGTAGAGGAACTGCAGCCTCTAGTGGTCAGTAGAGGAACTGCAGCCTCTAGTGGTCGGTAGAGGAACTGCAGCCTCTAGTGGTCGGTAGAGGAACTGCAGCCTCTAGTGGTCAGTAGAGGAACTGCAGCCTCTAGTGGTCAGTAGAGGAACTACAGCCTCTAGTGGTCGGTAGAGGAACTGCAGCCTCTAGTGGTCAGTAGAGGAACTGCAGCCTCTAGTGGTCGGTAGAGGAACTGCAGCCTCTAGTGGTCAGTAGAGGAACTGCAGCCTCTAGTGGTCGGTAGAGGAACTGCAGCCTCTAGTGGTCAGTAGAGGAACTGCAGCCTCTAGTGGTCGGTAGAGGAACTGCAGCCTCTAGTGGTCAGTAGAGGAACTGCAGCCTCTAGTGGTCAGTAGAGGAACTGCAGCCTCTAGTGGTCGTAGAGGAACTGCAGCCTCTAGTGGTCAGTAGAGAGGAACTGCAGCCTCTAGTGGTCAGTAGAGGAACTGCAGCCTCTAGTGGTCGGTAGAGGAACTGCAGCCTCTAGTGGTCAGTAGAGGAACTGCAGCCTCTAGTGGTCAGTAGAGGAACTGCAGCCTCTAGTGGTCGGTAGAGGAACTGCAGCCTCTAGTGGTCAGTAGAGGAACTGCAGCCTCTAGTGGTCGGTAGGTAGAGGAACTGCAGCCTCTAGTGGTCGGTCAGTAGAGGAACTGCAGCCTCTAGTGGTCAGTAGAGGAACTGCAGCCTCTAGTGGTCAGTAGAGGAACTGCAGTCTCTAGTGGTCAGTAGAGGAACTGCAGCCTCTAGTGGTCAGTAGAGGAACTGCAGCCTCTAGTGGTCAGTAGAGGAACTGCAGCCTCTAGTGGTCGGTAGAGGAACTGCAGCCTCTAGTGGTCGGTAGAGGAACTGCAGCCTCTAGTGGTCAGTAGAGGAACTGCAGCCTCTAGTGGTCAGTAGAGGAACTGCAGCCTCTAGTGGTCAGTAGAGGAACTGCAGCCTCTAGTGGTCAGTAGAGGAACTGCAGCCTCTAGTGGTCGGTAGAGGAAACTGCAGCCTAGAGTGGTCAGTAGAGGAACTGCAGCCTCTAGTGGTCAGTAGAGGAACTGCAGCCTCTAGTGGTCGGTAGAGGAACTGCAGCTCTAGTGGTCAGTAGAGGAACTGCAGCCTCTAGTGGTCAGTAGAGGAACTGCAGCCTCTAGTGGTCAGTAGAGGAACTGCAGCCTCTAGTGGTCAGTAGAGGAACTGCAGCCTCTAGTGGTCAGTAGAGGAACTGCAGCCTCTAGTGGTCAGTAGAGGAACTGCAGCCTAGTGGTCAGTAGAGGAACTGCAGTCTCTAGTGGTCAGTAGAGGAACTACAGCCTCTAGTGGTCAGTAGAGGAACTGCAGCCTCTAGTGGTCAGTAGAGGAACTGCAGCCTCTAGTGGTCAGTAGAGGAACTGCAGCCTCTAGTGGTCAGTAGAGGAACTGCAGCCTCTAGTGGTCAGTAGAGGAACTACAGCCTCTAGTGGTCAGTAGAGGAACTGCAGCCTCTAGTGGTCAGTAGAGGAACTGCAGCCTCTAGTGGTCAGTAGAGGAACTGCAGCCTCTAGTGGTCGGTAGAGGAACTGCAGCCTCTAGTGGTCAGTAGAGGAACTGCAGCCTCTAGTGGTCAGTAGAGGAACTGCAGCCTCTAGTGGTCGGTAGAGGAACTGCAGCCTCTAGTGGTCAGTAGAGGAACTGCAGCCTCTAGTGGTCGGTAGAGGAACTGCAGCCTCTAGTGGTCGGTAGAGGAACTGCAGTCTCTAGTGGTCGGTAGAGGAACTGCAGCCTCTAGTGGTCAGTAGAGGAACTGCAGCCTCTAGTGGTCAGTAGAGGAACTGCAGCCTCTAGTGGTCAGTAGAGGAACTGCAGCCTCTAGTGGTCGGTAGAGGAACTGCAGCCTCTAGTGGTCAGTAGAGGAACTGCAGCAGCCTCTAGTGGTCAGTAGAGGAACTGCAGCCTCTAGTGGTCGTTAGAGGAACTGCAGCCTCTAGTCAGGTAGAGGAACTGCAGCCTAGTGGTCGGTAGAGGAACTGCAGCCTCTAGTGGTCGGTTAGAGGAACTGCAGCCTCTAGTGGTCAGTAGAGGAACTGCAGCCTCTAGTGGTCGGTAGAGGAACTGCAGCCTCTAGTGGTCGGTAGAGGAACTACAGCCTCTAGTGGTCGGTAGAGGAACTGCAGCCTCTAGTGGTCAGTAGAGGAACTGCAGCCTCTAGTGGTCGGTAGAGGAACTGCAGCCTCTAGTGGTCAGTAGAGGAACTGCAGCCTCTAGTGGTCAGTAGAGGAAACTGCAGCCTCTAGTGGTCGGTAGAGGAACTGCAGCCTCTAGTGGTCGGTAGAGGAACTGCAGCTCTAGTGGTCAGAGGAACTGCAGCCTCTAGTGGTCGTAGAGGAACTGCAGCCTCTAGTGGTCGGTAGAGGAACTGCAGCCTCTAGTGGTCAGTAGAGGAACTGCAGCTCTAGTGGTCGTAGAGGAACTCTAGTGGTCGGTAGAGGAACTGCAGCTCTAGTGGTCGTAGAGGAACTGCAGCCTCTAGTGGTCGGTAGAGGAACTGCAGCCTCTAGTGGTCGGTAGAGGAACTGCAGCCTCTAGTGGTCGGTAGAGAGGAACTGCAGCCTCTAGTGGTCAGGTAGAGGAAACTGCAGCCTCTAGTGGTCGGTAGAGGAACTACAGCCTCTAGTGGTCGTAGAGGAACTGCAGCCTCTAGTGGTCAGTAGAGGAACTGCAGCCTCTAGTGGTCGGTAGAGGAACTGCAGCCTCTAGTGGTCGTAGAGGAACTGCAGCCTCTAGTGGTCAGTAGAGGAACTGCAGCCTCTAGTGGTCGGTAGAGGAACTGCAGCCTCTAGTGGTCGGTAGAGGAACTGCAGCCTCTAGTGGTCGGTAGAGGAACTGCAGCCTCTAGTGGTCAGGTAGAGGAACTGCAGCCTCTAGTGGTCGGTAGAGGAACTGCAGCCTCTAGTGGTCGTAGAGGAACTGCAGCCTCTAGTGGTCGGTAGAGGAACTGCAGCCTCTAGTGGTCAGTAGAGGAACAGCTGCAGCTCTAGTGGTCGGTAGAGGAACTGCAGCCTCTAGTGGTCGGTAGAGGAAACTGCAGCCTCTAGTGGTCGGTAGAGGAACTGCAGCCTCTAGTGGTCGGTAGAGGAACTGCAGCCTCTAGTGGTCGGTAGAGGAACTGCAGCCTCTAGTGGTCAGTAGAGGAACTGCAGCCTCTAGTGGTCAGTAGAGGAACTGCAGCCTCTAGTGGTCGGTAGAGGAACTGCAGCCTCTAGTGGTCGGTAGAGGAACTGCAGCCTCTAGTGGTCGGTAGAGGAACTGCAGCCTCTAGTGGTCAGAGGAACTGCAGCCTCTAGTGGTCAGTAGAGGAACTGCAGCCTCTAGTGGTCAGTAGAGGAACTGCAGCCTCTAGTGGTCGGTAGAGAGAACCAGCCTAGTGGTCAGAGGAACTCTCTAGTGGTCAGTAGAGGAACTGCAGCCTCTAGTGGTCGGTAGAGGAACTGCAGCCTCTAGTGGTCGGTAGAGGAACTGCAGCCTGTAGTGGTCGGTAGAGGAACTACAGCCTCTAGTGGTCGGTAGAGGAACTGCAGTCTCTAGTGGTCGGTAGAGGAACTGCAGCCTCTAGTGGTCAGTAGAGGAACTGCAGCCTCTAGTGGTCGGTAGAGGAACTACATGAGCAAAGTTTCGAGGGTCTAGACAGGCAAAATCTGAGCAAAGTTTTGCATTGGCAGAAAACCTTCTATGGATACTGTCTGTCACTGTGTCCACAATGACATTGTGAACTTTGACCTTGAAGTCAGTATCAGCTGATGCTAGCTGCTCATCTTCTGCAAGCTCTCCTGGCATTCTTTTCTTTTTTCTGAACCTTCTCTCAGGAAGGACAGTCTGCACTACCAGCTCACACTCTTCCTCATTTTGCAACTTTCCATTAGCCCACTTCACAAACTCATCAGCTGTACACTTAAGTCCTTCCAAGTCCCTAGCACACTCCCTGAGACCCTCCTCTGTCCCCTCAACCAGACGTTGAGCTGTGATGATATCCATTCCCCTTGTCTGTAAGTATTTTGAAAGGGGGGATGTCTGCTCAAAAATGCGAAGGAAAATTTGAGCAGTGAGCACTGTCTCATATCTCAAAAGGCCTTCTATGAATCAGTGTAAAAAAAAAAACTTTTAACCCTTGAGGCTCCTGTAAATTAATTATACATATGTCCCAAAATGAGACACCTGATAAAACTGTGGTAAAAATGCAGGAGTTGTTCCTTCAGTTTAAGTTGACTACCTTATTGTAACAATAGTGATAGTGTAACTGCACTTGTATTTGCCTGTGACATTGATCTTGCGGGAAAGAAATTACTGCAGGGGACATCAAAGCTCATGTGATGAGCAGCATGAACCCTGACCTCCTTCTGACCGCCACCAGGAACCTTTTGTTCTAACACCACCTACTGTGGAGCCCTGGTCTCAGCTCAATAAACTTTGATCCTGCACTCCAAGGCAATTAACACTTCTGCTTTAGTCTGTAAATAGCATTTACTCACAAAAACAAAGTACCAAAGTAAAGTAAGACACAACACACTTTTATTTAGAAACAAAAGAAAATACCATTTTTTGTATTATAATATAATTAATATAATAGTTGCAATATTAATGGAACAAACATTACATAACAAAACATAGAATCTTACAATTTCAGTCTTATATACAATATTTACAAGTGTGTGTCCACCTCCAGATTATGGAGGTGGGTTTTGTGGCCTCTTTTGTTGGCGTTGTTCATGCAGCCACTCCTCTACAGTTTTGCCCCCTGAGTGGCGGGGGCAGAAAGTGGCGCTGCCAAAGCGGCTGTGGCCAAAGGCCTTTGTTTTTGGCTGCCCACACCTGCCACAGGTGTTAAAGGCCACTCCTCTGACGTAGCTCCTTTTGTTGCTGGATGCGCTCATGGTCCAGCAGTGGGACCCCCAGAGTGTCCCTTCCCTTCTCACTGTCCATGTCATCAATGAGGGCTTTAATCCTCCTGGCAGTCTCCTCTACTCCTCTCGTCCTCTTGCGGCAGTGCAGCGCCAACTCCTTCCTGCTGATCAGGTGATCCAGGGCCTGCTCAGAGACTGGACCAGCTCCTCTGGCTAGAAGCTCCCCCAGTTTGGCCAGCCGAAGAGCAGCAACGTCATCAGGATCCAGCTCAAAGATGCACCTGGACAGAGTTCATTTTGACATGTTATGTTTTAGTTGTAGACTTTGCCCCCCCCTAAAAAACAGATGTGTATTTAGTTTTAGTTCTGATTTAGATTAACTGTTATTATTTAGAGTTCAGTTGACAGAAATACAATGCAAATTTAGTAAATATAATCTATTATTAATTGATTCATTCAAGAAACTTTCCATTTTTTAATGACATTATTTTACTCCACCATATTAAATTCTCTCCTTCACAGAGCTTCTCACACATGGACAGAGCACAGAGCTGTTCTTTTAAAAGATATGAGGTTGAAGATGATGATAAATCTACAAACCAGATGAACGCTTTACCTGGAGAGTCGAGCCATGAAGGTGCCGTAGAGCGGATGAGCCTCTGTGATGACTCCTGCTGCAAAACGCCGCATGAAGTGCCAGATGTCCAGGCGCACTTGGAGCTGGCTCCAGTCTGCAAACATGGCCCTGACCGGTGCCTGTCCTTGTGCATGTCTCTGTCCACATATATCATGACAGGCGCTGCCACTCCTGCCTCCCTGTACCTCCTCATGAGACCCCTTTGCCATGGGCCACAGTCCATGCCCCTCTGCAGCGGTGAGCACTGACACCAGAACCTGGCCGTGCTCATTTCCCACATTTGTGCACCAGCCGGCGGTGTGGGCAGCTGCACCGGACAGTTTTTTGGTTACCTAAGTAAAAAAAAAGCAAATAAACAAAAACAACACACAGTGAATGAAACCAAAAGACTAAAACTATCAGCACTCACAATCATTCAAACTTGACTTTCTATATTTTTCACCTTTTTGGTAGAGTCCATCTTGAGGACAGAGCCAAAGACGGAGGTTATTTTGGCCCTGACCTCAGGTAGCCGTGAGAGGACGTCTCTGGCGTACACAGACAACAGCCACCTGGGTTTAGGGAGGGCTGGGAGGGGTGGGGGTGCAGAGAACAGTGGAGGCTCAGTGATGGAGGAGTCAGTGAAGGGCTCACAGGCAGTGAAGTACTCCAGCGAGCGCCGTGTCCAGGCTGCACTGTGCTCCTCCTGCAGCTTTTTGTAGAGCTGCGTGACACTGTTGCCCTGGGTCCTCTCCCGCATCAAAATCACCACACGCTAGTCACATGAGTACCTACAGACGCTAAAATAAGTCTGCTCAGAGTCACATTTGATTATTTTAGTCTTAATGCTAGTAAAGCATCACTTTACTGTCATGAAAGTAATGCTTGACAATTTGACACAATTAAAATGACACGACAACACAAGCACATTACAGCACAGTCCTGCTCTCATCAGTGTGTTAGACCTGTATGTCAGAATGGCGGGGAATTTCCTGCGGTGTCCCATGTCCAGCTGTCCCAGGATGTCCTCCGACCAGGCAGGATACTTCTTCTTGCACCCTTTACACTCCAGATACTCCGTGGCCAGCTCATACCACCCGTCTATGTCCAGGACCTTGAGCTCAGTGCGGTAGAGGCCAGCAGCTGTCAGCCTGTGGTTACTGCACCCCGGCTGGACTCAGACGAGTGGGATAGAACACATCTTCAGCGGCATCCAGAGGAAAAGAGGGCGACAGAAGAAGACGTCAGGAGAGGCAGGAGGCTGGCTAAAGACAGCCGGAGGCTGGGGGGGGTACCACCAGAAGTTAACATGAGCCATCAGTGTTGACTTCCCTGTTTTCCTGTTGGTGCTGAACAGACTCTTCCTGATCCATTCCTGCTGAAAGGAGGGGAGGTGCTCCTTCCAGTGTACAGGGAGCTCCTCAGGGGGCAGGGAGTCCACAGCTCTGGAGCAGCAGGAGCAACGGGCTGGAAGAGAAACACAATTAGTTTATTGTCGTTAGCCTTCATCTTGTGTAAGGGTCCTCACCAACCCGCTTGTTAGGGTAACCAGAGGAAGGTTAAGTAA
This sequence comes from Hirundichthys speculiger, assembly GCA_018398805.1. Taxonomy (NCBI): domain Eukaryota; kingdom Metazoa; phylum Chordata; class Actinopteri; order Beloniformes; family Exocoetidae; genus Hirundichthys; species Hirundichthys speculiger. The sequence continues at coordinate 14,888 of JAGFBZ010002827.1, forward strand.
AGACTGTCAGCGGAGGTCTGTTTAAGCACTGCCAGACAGCTGCGGAGCTTCCAGGGTTTAGAGCAAAGCATGATGTTAAGTGGAGAGGCGGCATGATGATGAGACACTGAAGTTAAAGAATGAATCACGGAAAATATTAGGATTTTCAGCCAAGCACTATCAGGTCAAACACAAGAAGAAAAGAAAAGTGAGATGGCGTCAGCTAAGTGTGACGCAAAGCAGCGCAAACACCATGAGCTCCTCTAACTAAACACCCCAGGGGGAGCAGAGTGGGGGACGTGAGATGAATTAGCTTCAGTCAGTGATGAGGATAAAAAGGAAATTAAAAAGTTCACATACACCTTCAAAATCCCTTTTTGCTTTGAAGAGTGAATGTCGACTGACACTCAATCAGTCCCAAATCTCTGTACAATCAAATAAAAGAACATTGTATCATGAAAAAAATGCTTGCATCAGAATTATTCAGAAAACATTGCACAGGATTTAAATACCTTGAGGAAGCTGTCTCTCAGCTTGTGCAGCTGCAGTCACCATCTCCTGGTCATCTTCCTCCTCAAAGAAATCCCCAGCAGCAAAACGAAGGGAGGTGGAATTTGCTTCTACTTGAATGAAGGTTGGTGTACGGATGTCACAGTGTTGAAGAAGTCATGTAGCCCTCACTTAGAGACATTTATCATGAACTGCAGACCATTTTATTCACCGCGGGCGTTCTCCTCAATTGTTTTGGTCGGTGGTTACATCCCACCCCAGGCCTGTGTAACAGAGGCATTACAACAGCTAGCTGACCAGATAACAGACGTAGAGAAAAATCACCCGGACTCCCTCGTCATCGTTCTAGGGGATTTCAACAGTGCAAACCTCACCCACGAACTTCCAAAATACCGGCAGCATATCAAGGGTGAATTCCAATTCCTCCCTTAACCCTCAATCTCAACCTTCAGTCTCAAAAATGCGCGCTCCCGCTAAGGGCAAGTGCTGTCCCGATTCTTAGCAAGTCAAGTTGAGGGACGAGTTTGAGGGCTGTATCGCCCTCAAAATTGAGATTTTCCGACACCACCCTTGGAAGTAAGGGCTACCCAGAAGGCACTAAAAAGCTAGCTACAAACGTAAGTATCTTCGTAGTTCTTAAAGATATAAATGTTACGAAACAATTTTATTGTGTTTGTTTGAGATTTTTTCCATGGATTTTCATCGTTGTTGCGTAACATTTATTTTTTTACTTTACGATGTTTGCTGCCGGACCGGCAGTCCCGGGAAGGGGTCCCGGTCCCGTCGGCGGTCCCGGAACGGTGGACCGGGACCACCGACGAGTACAAGTAACGTGAAGCCGCCGACCGCGGGTCCGGTCCCGTCGGCGGTCCCGTTCGTGAAGCCGCCGACCGCGGGTCCGGTCCCGTCGGCGGTCCCGTTCGTGAGGCAGCCGACCGCGGGTCCGGTCCCGTCGGCGGTCCGGGTCGGCTTCACGTTACTTGTATACCTTGTTGTGTAGCGACGGAGGACTGAATAATGTTTCCTCTATTGTGTTATTTGCTAATATTATTTAGAGAATATACAGCGCTCTTTTCAGTGTTATCCCTGTGTCATTTCAGGAAATACAGAGACAACACGGCTCTGATACATTTCAGTCTGAAGACGTAACTGCACTCAAGGGGTGTCCCATTTCTAAGTTACAAGATAACCCTGACACTTACTTTAGAGGGTTAAGATTGAGGGCCAAAAATTGAGGGTTAAGGGCGAGGGTTGAGATTGAGGATTAAGGGAGGAATTGGAATTGGCCCTAAGTGTCCCACCAGGGACACAAACACACTGGACCACTGCTACACAGTGTTAAAGGACGCTTATCGCGCTGTCCCCCGTGCAGCCTTAGGACTCTCTGACCACTGTGTGCTCCATCTCATCCCGACCTACAGGCAGAAATTAAAAATTTCCAAGCCTGCTGTAAGGACTGTGAGGAAATGGACGGAGGAGTCAAAGCTGGAGTTACAGGCCTGCTTTGACTGCACTGACTGGAGTGTTTTTGAAGCTGCAGCCACAGACCTCAATGATCTCACTGACACTGTGACATCGTACATCAGTTTTTGTGAGGACATGTGTGTGGAGACCAAGACCTTCTGCACATACAACAACAGCAAACCTTGGTTCACTCCCAATCTCAGGAAGCTGCGCCAGGACAAGGAGGGGGCCTACAGAGGTGGGGACCGGGCCCTGTTTAAGCAGGCCAGAAACAAGCTGACAAAGGAGATCAAGGTAGCTAAGAGGGGCTACAGTTAGAAGCTTCAAAAAAGCCTCTCAGCCAACGACCCTGCGTCAGTTTGGAGAAGCCTGCAACACATCACCAACTACAGGAGACCTTCCCCCCACCCGATGGAAAAGCCCAGACTGGCAGACGACCTGAACGACCTGTCGCTCTGACATGTGTGGTCATGAAATCCTTTGAGAGACTGGTGTTGAGCCACCTGAAGGACATCACAGGACCCCTGCTGGACCCCCTGCAGTTTGCCTACAGGGCAAACAGGTCGGCGGACGATGCAGTCAACATGGGACTGCACTACATCCTGCATCACCTCGACTCCCCAGGGATGTACGCGAGGGTCTTGTTTGTGGATTTCAGCTCGGCCTTCAACACCATCGTCCCTGAAATCCTCCACCGGAAGCTGGCCCAGCTCACCGTGCCTGCCTCCACCTGTCAGTGGATTACCAGCTTCCTGACTGACAGGCAGCAGCAGGTGAGGCTGGGGGGCATCACGTCGAGCATCCGGACCATCAGCACTGGCGCCCCCCAGGGGTGCGTCCTCTCCCCGCTGCTCTTCTCCCTCTACACAAATGACTGCACCTCAGGGGACCCTTCTGTGAAACTCCTGAAGTTTGTGGACGACACCACTGTCATTGGTCTGATCCGGGACGGTGACGAGTCTGCTTACAGACGGGAGGTGGAACAGCTGGTCCACTGGTGTAGTCAGAACCACCTGGAGCTGAACCCGCTCAAGACTGTGGAGATGATAGTGGACTTTAGGAGAAGCCCCCCGACACTCCCCCCCCCCCTCACCATCCTCAACAACACAGTGTCTACTGTGGATACCTTCAGGTTTCTGGGATCCACTCTGTCTCGGGACCTGAAGTGGACTTCCCACATAGACACTGTCCAGAAGAAGGCCCAGCAGAGGTTGTACTTCCTGCGACAGCTCAGGAAGTTTAACCTGCCACAGGAGCTGCTGATCATCTTCTACACTGCCATCATCCAGTCTGTCCTCTGCTCCTCTATCACTGTCTGGTTTGGATCAGCCACTAAGAGGGACCGGGCCAGACTGCAACGGACCATCAGGTCTGGTTTGGATCAGCCACTAAGAGGGACCGGGCCAGACTGCAACGGACCATCAGGTCTGGTTTGGATCAGCCACTAAGAGGGACCGGGCCAGACTGCAACGGACCATCAGGTCTGGTTTGGATCAGCCACTAAAAGGGACCGGGCCAGACTGCAACGGACCATCAGGTCTGCAGAGAGGAGCATCGGTGCTGACCTTCCCTCCATCCAGGACTTGTACCAGTCTAGTGCTAGTAAATTGTTATATTTTTATTTATTTTATTTTATTCTAATTTTATTCTAATTGTACAAAGAGAGCTTAGTAACCGGAGTCAAATTCCTTGTTTGTGTGCACAAACTTGGCCAATAAAACTGATTCTGATTCTGATTCAGTGTCTGTAAAATAATCCACAACTAAGCACATGTCAGCAACACACCTGTGAAGATGAAGCCATGCTCACCACAAGCAAAGAGCCGCCCGCCTCCGGGAAGTGGGCTTAGACACCGTGGGGGGGGGGGGGGGGGGGGGGGGGGGGGGCAACGTGGCACTGCAGCTGTCAAAAAAAGATGGCTGTTATTCCAGCACTGCATTAACTGCACACCCTGGATGAAAATCACCAGACAACTTACAGGGTTTGGCTGGAGACAGTATTTTCTCTGCCAGCTGTGAAGCAGACAGATGCTTCCCATGTGCCAGCAGGCTCTTCACACGGGCAGAACCCAGTGGCCCGCTCCGAGTGGCAGCAGGTGGAGGAGCAGAGATGGTTGCCGTGGTGACAGTGGGCAGGTGGGCTGGAGATGAAGCCTGCCTCTTCAGCACATATGCTTTGAAGAGGGCCGTGTTGGTGTTGGGCCGGGCCTTTGCCTGCTTCAGGTAGGTGATGAGAGCCCGGGCCTCCCTGCTTGGGTCCTCATACACCTCCTTCATGGACCTGCCCTTGAAATCTCCAAACTCCACCATCACACATCCAGGGTCACTGGTCCTCTGGGCCTCCTGGAGCATGGCCTCCTTTCTCCGGTCCACCTCCACAGCCTCCCCCACCTCCTTGATCTTGGAGGAGTAGCTGAGGAGCAGGTGTTTGCTGGCTGACAGCGGGTTGTCTCTCTCCTCTTCCCCCATAATGCTGCTGACCAGATAAACTGCATAGCCCAGAGAGTTCTCCAGCAGCCACCGGAACGTCTGGCCCTGGTGTTTCCCAAACTGGATCTTGCAGTGAGCCAGAACCAGGAGCTGGTCACCAGGGTCCCCTCCATTCTGCCTCACAAAGGTAGCAGCCTCGGCCAGAACCACCTCCTTATGCGCGGCCCTCCCCGCCACCACAATCTCACTCCTACTGGGCTCCTCAGTCGGGCCCATGAGGAGTCGGCCCTGAGGAGTTCTGCAGAAGGATGGATATCTGTACATGTTCTGAATGGAAACAAGAGGAAACACAATGTTTTACCAGGGTTTGAATTCATCTGACTGCATTCCTGTCATTGTTTTCACTCAGGATTCAAAGAACTTCTAAATGAGCAACATTTATTCACTGCAGCTGAAGCAATATTAAACATCAGCAGTAATTATTATGAAATATTATACAATCCTATCATTTTTAGGTTTCTTATGCTCCTCACACCGTATTCACACCGAGAAAATAACATTAAGAAAATGTCTTAAGTGGGACATTAATAAAATTATTTATTTTGGATATATGAAAATAATCTGAAGAATAAAAATGATAATCTGCGACGGACTGGCGATCTGTCCAGAGAGGACTGACTCCCCCATGATGGGCTCTGGAAAAGGCCACGAGTTGGAGAATGAATGGATTTCAATAAAAATATGATCGCTATATTTCATATAAGCCCATCAGTGTGATTTCATATAAGTAGTATGATCGTTACTGTCCCCACACGAAAAATGTTTTGCTAGCAAGTTAGCAAGATAAAGCCAAACTCTGACACACATTTAGCCGCTGAAAAAGAATATGGGCCTGATTTACTAAAGGTTTGCGTGCGTAAAAACGTGTGCAAACTTGACACCACCCGCAAACCAATGTGCAATCTGAACTACTAACAGCATGCAAAGAGGACTGCGCCTCTCAAATGAGAAAAATAGCACACGCTGTTCATTAAGCACTTTTGCCCTGATGAATAATCAATATGGGGCGTACCCGCCAGAAAGCGCTAAATACTGGGAGGGGAAAATGCAAATAGGTTCATTTACCACACGCAATGAGATTTACCAACCCTGAAAGTAATTGCGGGGATTGTGATTGCGTCTGTATTTAATACGTTCGAAAGGAAGGTAGCTAATCTGCCCAGCATTACGCACCGATGGCTGCTGTTATTGTGGCAAGGAGGCGACATCGCCAAAATCAAAGAATACGCAGAGAGAGAGTCTTTCGGACTCGTGTAAATTTGTTTGCACATGCAAAAGGAGAAATATTTTATTTGAATGTTAAATCGAGTATTATTCAGCAAAAGGTTGCCACAGGAGGCACCAGGATTTCCGTTGTCTGGTAATTGCTGGACTTTGTCTGGTAAAATATGCGGAAGTCCGGGATTTTATAATCTCTCCGGTCAAAATGTCCGGTGAAAATACTCCTCCCAAGCACAATTTCAGTTGTAATAAAATGGGTTATTTCCACATCATTTTATGAAAAACGCATCGGGATTCTCCCAGAGGAGCTGGTGGAAGCGGCCGGGGGATCTGGACCTCTGAAGCTGCTGCCCCAGCGACCCGACTTCGGATAAGCGGAAGCTAATGGATGGATGGATGGATGGATGGATGGATGGATTTTATGAAAAAACATATACTTTTTTTACGAATGAGTAGCGTGTGAGGACGAGTCGGCTCCAGCCACAGCTCCACTCATTGATGCCACAGCTGCGCGCAGAGACGCATCTCCGTAATGACAGCGCTCCGCGGTTATGGAGGCTTGAACTTCTCAACGGCCACTTAACCATCCGTCTTGTTTGCCGAAGTTTTATTAAAGGCCACTTTTTCTTTAGTTCTTCGCCTTATATCTTGCCACCTTCTTTTAACCTCATCTGCCGTTCTTTTTGTCTTACCAACTGCATTTATTCTATCGCAGATTTTCTCCCATATTGCGTTTCTTTTGGTAATATTTAAATTTCTTTGCTGTAGTTCATGAATGTGTTTATTTGCCTCTTCCACTAATATCTCTAACTCCAACTCGTCAAATTTCATTTTGCGCTTGCGTCTATCCTGCTTTCCATCCAGACTCTCCATGGCGCAAACCGTAAGACACGCAACACCTCATTTTAATACTGCGGTTTGCACCCGTTATCAATTGCGCGAGCATTCTTAGTTGATCACCCGCAAAACACACAGCAACAGCACGCGCAAACTTTTTCAGTGCACACGCAATTTAGTACTCTTTATTTAGGATCTTAGTAAATCAGGCCCTATATGTATAAACTCACCGTTCGCTGAAGTATTCGAAAAAGTTTAAACGAAGACAGCGCGTCCTGAGAATCCGAGAGTTTAAAAAGACTACAGGAAGTGAAACGTGATTGGTCAAAAGTAAGCCCACAGCGAGGGAACGCGATTGGTCGTTGGCGCAAAATAAGCCCAACGAAAACCCACAGTGAGGGAACGTGATTGGTCGTTGTGGATTCCCGTTGGGCTTACTGTGGTCTAACTTTGGGAGCCTGGTAGATATAGCTCACTGCAGGGGCCAGTGCTACGATAATGGTGCCAACATGGCAGGAAATTAAAAATCCCTTGGCCTCATACTCACCGTGTGCATCTCACAAGTTAAACTTAGTTGGTGTCTATGCAGCCCGAGTCTGCCCAGAAATGGACATATTCTGTGGCTTCATCAATCAGCTATACAAAGTCTTCAGTGGCAGCCCTCAGCGATGGGAAATCTGACAAAGAGTTTTGGGTTGTTCTCTGCACAGCTTGTCTGACACACGAATGGAGTGCACGGATAGAGGCAGTGCGCCCAGTGGCAAAACACTAACCCAGTGTGATCCAGGCATTAGACACCCTCATGACTACAGGTGACCTCACCAGTGAAGCCAAAGCTGAAGCACAGGGCCTAAACACCTACTTTTAGTCCTTCAATGCAGTTTTGCTCCTCACGTTTTGGGTCAAGGTGTTACAATGCATAGAGGACAGAAACCTCACCAGCCAATCCTCTACCATCTCACTTGATGTACAAGCTGCCAATATAAAAATTACTGTATTATCAGTTGACAAAGAGAAAATTATTCAAATTAAAATTCCTAATTTATTCTTCCCTGGTCTATTTTTCCTGCATGTATAAGAATTAGAAAATGTGTATGCATAAATCTTAATAATATTAGCAGGTCCTTTCATATTTAACTAAACCTTCAGCTGCCATGGAGAGCTAAGATTTCCTCCTCGTATACAATACCTTATTTATTGCATTACACATCACAATATATCAAACATAACTGGTGATGTTTAGTGACAAAAAAAAAACGGCGGTGGTGTAGGGGAGGGTCCATCTAACATGATCTTGTCCCGGGCCCAGACGAGACTGTCAGCTGGCCTGTCTGCACGTAACCACAATCAGAGAAAGAAGTTAGCCCTGCAGCCAGACTTCTCTCCCATTCACTCAAAAACTCAGAATTATCACAGCGATCTCAGCCGTACACAAGAAAAATAAGTTTAGAGAAGCAGTAGCGGGGGGGGGGGTCTCCGTCCGCTCTAACTGACATCACTAGTTAAAACCAGTTCCACAGCTAGACTAATAAAGTACAACACACATTACTTTATCCCTATAATATCTTCCTTCTTCTACTTCTGTCTCTGTTAAATTAAAACATCTGACAGACTTCTCCGCGCGTCCAGCTCTCAGCAGACCGCAGCGTGATCGCGCTTTCACAGAGGCGCTGCGCGTCCCCGCTACGTGGCCTCTCTCATGGATTCAGTCATCCATTCATTTAAAGTCCGGTTCTGTAAACAATTCTGCCCTGGGCCCAGAGTCATTCAACATTACATTTATAACACTTAAAGATGAACTAAAAGACGTCGATCTTCCACGGGACAGTAATGAAACTTAACTTCTGACGTCACAAGCCTGTTGCTGTATACATACAGCAACAAGACTTTTTAAAGCCTGTCTGTGTGACTTCAGTGTTGGGAGGGGGAGGTGGGGAGCAGTTTTTTAACATTGGTTATTCATTTTACACACAATTTGGTAATAAATGAATTTAAGTAAAAATTAAATCCAGGAGTTGTTTTTTTTTTCCATGAAAACCGCTGCTTCTTCACGGCCCAAGGTATCATGCATAATTACGCCGTCACTACAGTCCGGTTGGTCAGTTCAGTTATTCATATGCAAACGAGCCATACCTGCAGCAGGTGATTGGCTGAGACTCTGCCTGCCTGCATGGAGATAAGTGCGCCTACCTCACTTCTGAGAACTCTTTACAAAACCAAGACACACGTGCGAGCGCATTACTCTTTTTTAACTTTTTCCCTGTTCAAAATAACGACAAGGTAAGTGTTTTCTGCCATCTCTGCTCTCCTAATGATTTTATAAGGCTTTTTTAAATTGTTTTTACTTGTTTTTTAACTGAGCGTCTAATCAAAGTTTATTACGGTAAAAATGAGCGCAACACGGCTTCTCCTTTGATTTTTTCACCGTGTCGAGTGCGCGTCTCTTCGGAAGATGGAGTAGCCATATAATAAAGCGTTTGCTAGCTAAAATTGCGTGTGACTAAAACAGTTGGTCTTTTGCAGTGTCCTGCAGAAGTTTATAAAGATCACCCCCTCCCCCAGTCAATCACCTTTGCGGGGGGAGGCGGGGGGTAAACTATTGTTCTGCGTGACTCAGAATTCACAAGCTTTCAGCTCTTCACATTTATTTATACAGCAATGTACAAAGAAATTGGACAACTTCTCCCAGTGCAGAATAGATATTTATAAACAAAAAAAATTAAAATAGTTAAAAAGTCTCGTAGTTAAAGGAGGGGTGGGTGTTCTTTGAAAAAACGGTTTCCAGCAATCTTAAGTCGGGGGTGGGGGGGGGGGGGTGGGGGGGTGCATTGATATTTGATGGATGTATTCAGGGCCGGCTCTTGGCACAGGCGATATAGGCGGCCGCCTAGGAAGCCCATCTGCTGGGGGGGCGCCGCCACGCCGCCTTGAGGGAAAATAATAATAAAATAATAATTTTCTGTAAACTTGTAGTCTTTAGTTAAAAGACAAGTTGCGGTGGGCTCGGTGGGCTGGGGGGGTGTAATCTCGCCTAGGGCACCAAATTGGGTCGAGCCAGCTCTGGATGTATTAGGCAGCCAATGAAAGTAATGATGATCACTATTTTGATTGGTCAGAGTTTTTCTCTGATTATACCCTCTAGACCGGACCAAAACGTTTCGTTATTTTTTGCAAACATTTTATTTCAGTGGGTCTAAAAAGGTTTTCAGGCAATATTGTAAAAAGTGCTGCAAAAAAAGAACATCTACCCCACCTTTAAGTTGTTTATCTGCCACTGAAGGTCAAGCATTATGGGTGTGTGTGTGTGTGCTTTTTTAACCTCAAAAATGACAAAGTTTAAAGAAAGAAAGCAAGCATTTGCATGAAGTACAGTCATGGAAACAATTATTAGACCACCATTTTTTCTTCTTCACTTTCTTGTTCATTTTAATACCTGGTACCACTAAACGTCATCATGTGACTAAAACCAGACAGAAAAGAAAACACACTGAATGCATAAAAGCAGTGTTTTTGGCAGTACAGTACAACGCCATAGCTATTGATGTAAAAACTTAAATGATTTAGGTTATAATCAAGAAAACCATGGAAAATGGTAAGATATCAGCTCTTAAATAAAACTCTTATGAGCAATCTTTGTGGTTATCGTTATGTTTGTCCAAACAAATGTACCTTTAGTTGTACCAGGCATTAAAATGAACAAGAAACTGAAGAAAACAAGGGTGGTCTAATCATTTTTTCCATGACTGTATAATGACAGATTTTTCTTCTCTTTTCAGAAAAATGTATACCTGCCCCATTTGTCTTCAAATGTACAGTGTACTAAGAAGACATTTGCAGGTCATGCACCTGATTACTAATAAGGAGGAGCGTGGCATCCTCCTCCATATGGCTTCTGGAAGAGTAAACTTCCGGAAATGCAGCTGTCCAGTCACCGGCTGTGATTATAAGATGCAGCGGTTGGGCAGACACTTAAAATCACACACACAGAGCTGAGTGTCGAGGAGAGAGCCGCCATGACGCTGCTAGCCAAGAGGAAGGAGAGCCTCCACCTTCTGGCTCAGCTCAGGGCCACAAACCCAACGCCGGCCATGGTATCCACTCTTGACCTCGAGAAGAGTCTGAGAGGGAGGCCATCTTGGACGAGCCTCCCGCCATGTCTCCTCTGTTTGTTTGTGACAACCTGGAGTGTCGGGAGGTGATGAGGGGGTAAGTGGTCACGGTCCTGTCCGGTTTTCTTCTCTTCTGCTCACATCTGCAGCAGCCAGACACTCACACAGATGTGTTCTTTCTCTGCAGCTACTGTGAGCAGCTCCGCAGGAAGGAGGAAGAGAATGAACATTTAAGAGACACCATCAGCTCTCTCAGGGCTAAGCTGAGGAAGGCTCTAAGGGCGACAAAGGCTAAGATGCCCTCCAGGATCTCGCTGCCTCAGGCAGTAGGACAGCAGCTGGAGGTGAGCCCCGACACCCGCTTTCATGTCTGTCTCTGCTTTTGTACGAGTGTCTCCAACTGTTATTTGATTTGCTATTTAACAGGAGATTGGAGGTGGTGATGAAGGTCCATCGACCAGCACCTTCCACCGTCCACCTGTGCTTGAGAGGGAACTAACATCAGAGCCCGAGTCCCAGCCCCAGAGCCCGACTCAGACCAAGAGCCAGACTCAGCCCCAGAGCCTCAGCCCTAGAGCCAGACTCAGACCCAGTCAGAGACCAGAGACTCAGCCCCAGAGCCAGACTCAGACCAAGAGCCAGACCAGACCAGACTCAGACCAGACCAGAGCCAGACCCACTCAGACCACTCAGAGCCAGACTCAGACCCAGACCCAGAGACCAGACCAGACAGACCAAGACCATCAGACCAAGAGCCAGACTCAGACCAAGAGCCAGACTCAGACCAAGAGCCAGACTCAGCCCCAGAGCCAGACTCAGCCCCAGCCCGACTCAGCCCCAGCCAGACTCAGACAAGAGCCAGACTCAGACCAAGCCAGACTCAGACCAGATCCAGACTCACCCAGAGCCAGACTCAGACCAAGAGCCAGACCAGCCAGACTCAGACCAGACCAGCCAGCCAGACTCAGACCAGAGCCAGACTCAGACCCAGTCACAGACCAGCCAAGAGCCACTCAGACACAGACTCAGCCCCAGAGCCGGACTCAGACCAAGAGCCAGACTCAGACCAAGAGCCAGACTCAGACCAAGAGCTGGACTCAGCCCCAGAGCCAGACTCAGACCAAGAGCCAGACTCAGACCAAGAGCCAGACGCAGCCCCAGAGCCAGACTCAGACCAAGAGCCAGACTCAGACCAAGAGCTGGACTCAGCCCCAGAGCCAGACTCAGCCCCGGAGCCAGACTCAGCCCCAGAGCCAGACTCAGACCCAGTCACAGACTCAGACCAAGAGCCGGACTCAGACCAAGAGCCCGACTCAGACCAAGAGCCAGACTCAGACCCAGTCACAGACTCAGACCAAGAGCCGGACTCAGACCAAGAGCCGGACTCAGACCCAGTCACAGACTCAGACCAAGAGCCGGACTCAGACCAAGAGCCGGACTCAGACCAGAGTCAGACCAAGAGCCAGCCCCAGAGCCAGACTCAGACCAAGAGCCAGACTCAGACCCCAGAGCCAGACTCAGACCAAGAGCCAGACTCAGCCCCAGACTCAGACCAAGACCAACTCAGCCAGACCAGATCAGCCAGAGCCAGACTCAGACCAAGAGCCAGACTCAGACCAAGAGCCAGACTCAGACCAAGAGCTGGACTCAGACCAAGAGCCAGACTCAGCCCCAGAGCCAGACTCAGCCCCAGAGCCCGACTCAGCCCCAGAGCCCGACTCAGACCAAGAGCCAGACTCAGACCAAGAGCCAGACTCAGACCAAGAGCCAGACTCAGACCAAGAGCCAGACTCAGACCAAGAGCCAGACGCAGCCCCAGAGCCAGACTCAGCCCCAGCCAGACTCAGCCCCAGACCAGACTGACCCAGACGACTCAGACCAAGAGCCAGACTCAGACCCAAGAGCCAGACTCACCAAGACCAGACTCAGACCAAGAGCCAGACTCAGCCCAGAGCCAGACTCAGACCAAGAGCGACTCAGCCCAGTCCAGACTCAGACCAAGAGCCGACTCAGACCCAGTCACAGACTCAGACCAGGAGCCGGACTCAGACCAAGAGCCAGACTCAGACCAGACTCAGCCCCAGAGCCAGACTCAGACCAAGAGCCAGACTCAGACCAAGAGCCAGACCAGCCCCAGAGCCAGACTCAGACCAGAGCCAGACTCAGACCAAGAGCGACTCAGCCCCAGAGCCAGACTCAGCCCCAGAGCCAGACTCAGCCCAGAGCCAGACTCAGACCAGTCACAGACTCAGACCAGAGCCGGACTCAGACCAAGAGCCTAGACCAGACTCAGACCAAGAGCCGGACTCAGACCAAGAGCCTCAGACCCAGTCAGACTCAGACCTCAGACCTCAGACCAGAGCCAGACTCAGACCAGAGCCAGACGCAGCCCAGAGCCCGACTCAGACCAAGAGCCAGACTCAGCCCCAGAGCCAGACTCAGACCAGAGCCAGACTCAGCCCCAGAGCCAGACTCAGACCAGAGTCAGACCAGACCATCACAGAGCCAGACTCAGACCCGGTCACAGCCTCAGACCCGGTCCCGCTCCAAGCCTGCCTCCCCGAAGAAAAGTTTTTCCCCGTGGAGCGCGGGTCACGGGCGTGGCAACCGAATGAGGTTGACAACTTTGCCTAGAAGCATGGGTAAGGAGTTTTCTGTGCGAGATGAACGACGGTAGACTCGGAGCGGCCGTTGGTATGAACACTTTAACGTGACTAAACTCTTTATTTACGCCTGTCTCCACAGAAGACTACCTGGAGTCATATAAGACTTTCCATGCTGGCATCAACCCATCAGGGCGAGCTGAAGACAACGCAAAGTCCAGAGTTAGCCGGGTGAAAAACTTCTTACTTCTTACATTACATGGGGCACAATGTCAGTCTCCTCTCTGACTGGGTCTTCTTGAGTGACACGTCTAGGATTAGGGGGTGAGCATCCTTTTCCGCATCGCTGATTCCATTCTGCCGGGCCGTAGCCTGCTTTGCATCTAATTTTTTTTTTCTGTTTGGTCTACAGATGGGCGAGGAGCATCATGCAGTCGGGCAACAAAATAACCACTGCCCGGTTTTATCTCCTCCATGCCATGGACTTCATTAAGCACCTGGCAGAGACACCACCTCGCACCAGCAGGCTAACGGTTGCACAGATGAAGGGCATCACGAGGGAGATAAAAATGGCCCTCAAAAGCATCCAGGGCCAGGTGGTGGTCCACCAATGTAAGGTGCGGAGGGAGAAAAAACCGCCAAGCTGCCGCCGCCGAGCCACCTTAAGAGGTGCCTGGAGGTTGCTCCCGCCAAGATCTGCCAGCTCTTGGGTCAGTTTTCTCCAATCTCACCCGTCCTGAACTTTGGCGAGCCTCCTCGATCGCCGTTGCTGATGCTTCTGTGCCCTTTTGTGTTTATTTCTGTACTACAGACGAGATGGAGGGAGGTTGAAATGACTGCCAATAAGAGGTTCCTCTTTTATGGCTACATATCAGCCTACCTTTCCTGCCTCCACGGCCACCGTCCCGGGGTGTATACCAACATGCGGGATGAGGAGCTCCTGGAGGCAAAGAAGACAAAGGGCCCCCACGGATACCTCATTCATGTAAGTGCCGTGACTGCACCTCAGCCGGGAGGGTGGCACCGTTACAGCGGAGCGCCAATCTCACCATCTCTCTGCCTCTCGCTCTGTCTGTCACAGGTCCAGGAGCACAAGACATCAAAGGCCTTTGGAGAGGCCATAATCTATGTCACTGAAGAGGAGTTTAACTGGTTGGAGCGCTGGAGAAAGATAAAGGAGAGAACGCAGGGCACCAACCAGTTTCTCCTCTACACGAAGGGCAAAGGGCCCTATAAAAATCTGGCCGCGCTTCTTCGGAACGCTTGGATGGACATGGGCCTGGCTGGAGAGATCAACTTTACGTTGATAAGGACGGCCCTGTCTGCCTACGTAAGTACACACAGATTCTGATATCTGTGGTCCACATCAAATCTTGTTCATTTCACTCATGCCTCTGTACTTTCTTCTGTGTCACAGGCCAAGGTCACACAGAGCAGTGAGGTCAGAAAAAAGCTCACTGACTTTATGTGCCATGACGTGGAAACAGCGGACCGTTTCTATGCCAGGAACCCAACACTGGAGGAGGCGGCCCAGATAAGGGGCATCATGAGGGACATGCTGGAGGGGGACACAGAGATCCCCTCAACGTCAGGTGAACCCTCTGCAAAGAAAAAAAAGGGAAAGCAGGGCCAGGAGGAGGAGGAGGAGGAGGAGGAGGAGGAGGAGGACGATGACGAGACAGAAGAAGAGTCATCGAGTTCAAGTGGAGTTCAACCTGCAAAGCCAGAGCCCAGCCCCCATAAGAGCCCTTACAGGAGCCCTTATAAAGATATAAAAAAGATGAAGGCTGTACAGGTTAGGGTCACCAGGCTGATCAAAAAGAAAAAGTTGGCTTTTGCCAAAAAAAATTGAAGTACAAATTATAATTGTAATTTATAACTGTAAATAGTTGTTTAAAATTGATATTTTGTTCATATTTCTTAATAGTTTGTTCATTTAGGTGTTTTAAGAGTGTTTTTGTACTGATAGAGTTATTTTACTTATTTATTTCTATTTTTATATTATTTCTAATGTCTTTTATTTAAAAAATATTTTCTAAGAGTGTTTTTGTATTTATAGTTATTTCAGTTATTAAAATGTTAAACTTTAATTATTTGTGGTGTGTTTTTTACATTAATGTTGTTTTTTTAGGGTGATTTTGTGAAAAAGTACAAGTGTGGTGGTGATTGGACCTTTTTCGGCTAAGATACAGCCATTTAAAGGGTGTACCCATAGAGTATTTGTTTTAAGTACTTTCTGTTGATAAAAAGAATGCTGCACAAGCTGATGAAGATGATGGAGGACTCTTCACACCCTCTCCATGAAGATGATGGAGGACTCTTCACTCCCTCTCCATGAAGATGATGGAGGACTCTTCACTCCCTCTCCCTCTCCATGAAGATGATGGAGGACTCTTCACTCCCTCTCCATGAAATGAGGACTCTTCACTCCTCTCCATAAGATGAGGAGGACTCTTCACTCCCTCTCCATGAAGATGATGGAGGACTCTTCACTCCCTCTCCATGAGATGATGATGGAGGAGGACTCTTCACTCCCTCTCCATGAAGATGATGGAGGACTCTTCACTCCCTCTCCATGAAGATGATGGAGGACTCTTCACTCCCTCTCCATGAAGATGGAGGATTCTTCACTCCCTCTCCATGAAGATGATGGAGGACTCTTCACTCCCTCTCATGAATGATGAGGACTCTTCACTCCTCTCCATGAAGATGATGGAGGACTCTTCACTCCCTCTCCATGAAGATGATGACTCCACTCCCTCTCATGAAGGTGGAGGACTCTTCACTCCCTCTCCATGAAGATGATGGAGGACTCTTCACTCCCTCTCCATGAAGATGATGGAGGACTCTTCACTCCCTCTCCATGAAGATGATGGAGGACTCTTCACTCCCTCTCACTCCCTCTCATGAAGATGATGGAGGACTCTTCACTCCCCTCTCATGAAGATGATGGAGGACTCTTCACTCCCTCTCATGAAGATGATGGAGGACTCTTCACTCCCTCTCCATGAAGATGATGGAGGACTCTTCACTCCCTCTCATGAAGATGATGGAGGACTCTTCACTCCCTCTCCATGAAGATGATGGAGGACTCTTCACTCCCTCTCCATGAAGATGATGGATGACTCTTCACTCCCTCTCCATGAAGATGATGGAGGACTCTTCACTCCCTCTCCATGAAGATGATGGAGGACTCTTCACTCCCTCTCATGAAGATGATGGAGGACTCTTCACTCCCTTCACTCCATGTAGATGATGGAGGACTCTTCACTCCCTCTCCATGAAGATGATGGAGGACTCTTCACTCCCTCTCATGAAGATGATGGAGGACTCTTCACTCCCTCTCATGAAGATGATGGAGGACTCTTCACTCCCTCTCCATGAAGATGATGGAGGACTCTTCACTCCCTCTCCATGAAGATGATGGAGGACTCTTCACTCCCTCTCCATGAAGATGATGGAGGACTCTTCACTCCTCTCCATGAAGATGATGGAGGACTCTTCACTCCCTCTCATGAAGATGATGGAGGACTCTTCACTCCCCTCTCTTCACTCTGAAGATGATGGAGGACTCTTCACTCCCCTCTCCATGAAGATGATGGAGGACTCTTCACCTCCCTCCATGAAGATGATGGAGGACTCTTCACTCCCTCTCATGAAGATGATGGAGGACTCTTCACTCCCTCTCCATGTAGATGATGGAGGACTCTTCACTCCCTCTCCATGAAGATGATGGAGGACTCTTCACATCCCTCTCCATGAAGATGATGGAGGACTCTTCACACCCTCTCCATGAAGATGATGGAGGACTCTTCACTCCCTCTCCATGAAGATGATGGAGGACTCTTCACTCCCTCTCCATGAAGATGATGGAGGATTCTTCACTCCCTCTCCATGAAGATGATGGAGGACTCTTCACACCCTCTCCTCCATGAAGATGATGGAGGACTCTTCACTCCCTCTCCATGAAGATGATGGAGGACTTTCACTCCCTCTCCATGAAGATGATGGAGGACTCTTCACTCCCTCTCCATGAAGATGATGGAGGACTCTTCACTCCCTCTCCATGAAGATGATGGAGGACTCTTCACTCCCTCTCCATGAAGATGATGGAGGACTCTTCACTCCCACTCTCTCATGAAGATGATGGAGGACTCTTCATGGACTCTTCACTCCCTCTCCATGAAGATGATGGAGGACTCTTCACTCCCTCTCCATGAATGATGGAGGACTCTTCACTCCCTCTCATGAAGATGATGGAGGACTCTTCACTCCCTCTCATTCCAATCCCTCTCATGAAGATGATGGAGGACTCTTCACTCCTCTCCATGAAGATGATGGAGGACTCTTCACTCCCTCTCCATGAAGATGATGGAGGACTCTTCACTCCCTCTCCATGAAGATGATGGAGGACTCTTCACTCCCTCTCCATGAAGATGATGGAGGACTCTTCACTCCCTCTCCATGAAGATGATGGAGGACTCTTCACTCCCTCTCCTCTCCATGAAGATGATGGAGGACTCTTCACTCCCTCTCCATGAAGATGATGGAGGACTCTTCACTCCCTCTCCATGAAGATGATGGAGGACTCTTCACTCCCTCTCCATGAAGATGATGGAGGACTCTTCACTCCCTCTCCATGAAGATGATGGAGGACTCTTCACTCCCTCTCCATGAAGATGATGGAGGACTCTTCACTCCCTCTCCATGAAGATGATGGAGGACTCTTCACTCCCTCTCCATGAGATGATGGAGGCTCTCACTCCTCTCCATGAAGATGATGGAGGACTCTTCACTCCCTCTCCATGAAGATGATGGAGGACTCTTCACTCCCTCTCCATGAAGATGATTGAGGACTCTCTTCACTCCCTCCCATGAAGATGATGGAGGACTCTTCACTCCCTCTCTCCATGAAGATGATGGAGGACTCTTCACTCCCTCTCCATGAAGATGATGGAGGACTCTCATCCTCTCCATGAAGATGATTGAGGACTCTTCACTCCCTCTCTCATGAAGATGATGGAGGACTCTTCACTCCCTCTCCATGAAGATGATGGAGGATTCTTCACTCCGTCTCCATGTAGATGATGGAGGACTCTTCACTCCCTCTCCATGAAGATGATGGAGGACTCTTCACTCCCTCTCTATGACACAGTGATCAAACAACAGAGTGTGTTCAGTGAGAGGCTTCTTCAGGTCCGTTGCAAGACAGAAAGATACAGAAGATCATTCCTGCCAGCAGCCATCAGCCTCCACAACAAGACATAAAACCTAATATTATTATAAATTAATATTATTATTCTTGCTGTAATATTATTATTATTGCTGTCATTTAATATTGAAATCTAATATTGAAAAAAAAGAGCCCTTGCTACAGTGTTTAATTTCCCTTCTGGGATGAATAAAGAATTTTTCATTTCATGCTCCGACACTCTCTGTAAAGGGTCATTCGGTCTGAACTGCAGCCTCTAGTGGTCAGTAGAGGAACTGCAGCCTCTAGTGGTCGGTAGAGGAACTGCAGCCTCTAGTGGTCAGTAGAGAACTGCAGCCTCTAGTGGTCAGTAGAGGAACTGCAGCCTCTAGTGGTCGGTAGAGGAACTGCAGCCTCTAGTGGTCAGTAGAGGAACTGCAGCCTCTAGTGGTCGGTAGAGGAACTGCAGCCTCTAGTGGTCGGTAGAGGAACTGCAGCCTCTAGTGGTCGTTAGAGGAACTGCAGCCTCTAGTGGTCAGTAGAGGAACTGCAGCCTCTAGTGGTCGGTAGAGGAACTGCAGCCTCTAGTGGTCGGTAGAGGAACTGCAGCCTCTAGTGGTCAGTAGAGGAACTGCAGCCTCTAGTGGTCGGTAGAGGAACTGCAGCCTCTAGTGGTCGGTAGAGGAACTGCAGCCTCTAGTGGTCGGTAGAGGAACTGCAGCCTCTAGTGGTCAGTAGAGGAACTGCAGCCTCTAGTGGTCAGAGAGGAACTGCAGCCTCTAGTGGTCGGTAGAGGAACTGCAGCCTCTAGTGGTCGGTAGAGGAACTGCAGCCTCTAGTGGTCAGTAGAGGAACCGCAGCCTCTCTAGTGGTCGTAGAGGAACTGCAGCCTCTAGTGGTCAGTAGAGGAACTGCAGCCTCTAGTGGTCGGTAGAGGAACCGCAGCCTCTAGTGGTCAGTAGAGGAACTGCAGCCTCTAGTGGTCGGTAGAGGAACCGCAGCCTCTAGTGGTCGGTAGAGGAACTGCAGCCTCTAGTGGTCAGTAGAGGAACTGCAGCCTCTAGTGGTCGGTAGAGGAACTGCAGCCTCTAGTGGTCCGGTAGAGGAACTGCAGCCTCTAGTGGTCAGGTAGAGGAACTGCAGCCTCTAGTGGTCGGTAGAGGAACTGCAGCCTCTAGTGGTCGGTAGAGGAACTGCAGCCTCTAGTGGTCGGTAGAGGAACTGCAGCCTCTAGTCGGTAGAGAACTGCAGCCTCTAGTGGTCAGGTAAGAGAACTGCAGCCTCTAGTGGTCGTAGAGGAACTGCAGCCTCTAGTGGTCGGTAGAGGAACTGCAGCCTCTAGTGGTCGGTAGAGGAACTGCAGCCTCTAGTGGTCGGTAGAGGAACTGCAGCCTCTAGTGGTCGGTAGAGGAACTGCAGCCTCTAGTGGTCGGTAGAGGAACTACAGCCTCTAGTGGTCGGTAGAGGAACTGCAGCCTCTAGTGGTCGGTAGAGGAACTGCAGCCTCTAGTGGTCGGTAGAGGAACTGCAGCCTCTAGTGGTCAGTAGAGGAACTGCAGCCTCTAGTGGTCGGTAGAGGAACTGCAGCCTCTAGTGGTCATAGAGGAACTGCAGCCTCTAGTGGTCGGTAGAGGAACTGCAGCCTCTAGTGGTCAGTAGAGGAACTGCAG
>JAGFBZ010002828.1:7500-24191 GCA_018398805.1 Hirundichthys speculiger
AACCAAACCCTAACCCTAACCCTAACCCTAACCCTAACCCTAACCCTAACCCTAACCCCTAACCCTAACCCAACCCTAACCCTAACCCTAACCCTAACCCTAACCCTAACCCTAACCCTAACCCTAACCCTAACCCTAACCCTAACCCTAACCCTAACCCTAACCCTAACCCTAACCCCTAACCCTAACCCTAACCCTAACCCTAAACCCTAACCCTAACCCTAACCCTAACCCTAACCCCTAACCCTAACCCTAACCCTAACCCTAACCCTAACCCTAACCCTAACCCTAACCCTAACCCTAACCCTATAACCCCTAACCCTAACCCTAACCCTAACCCTAACCCTAACCCTAACCCTAACCCTAACCCTAACCCTAAAAACCCTAAAAGAAAAAGCACTGAAGAAGACAAAGTAAATGTCGAAACGTCTGCAGAAAACCCATGATAAAAGAAACAGTAAAAGGGAAAAGAAACAAGACAAAAGTACTAAGGCTAAATCAATTGGAAGGAAAGTAAGGGACAGAGAAGGTTAAATATAACAGATATGGTTTAAACAAAGTATTGTACATAGAGGCTCAACAGCGAA
Source organism: Hirundichthys speculiger (assembly GCA_018398805.1). Lineage (NCBI taxonomy): Eukaryota > Metazoa > Chordata > Actinopteri > Beloniformes > Exocoetidae > Hirundichthys > Hirundichthys speculiger. The sequence continues at coordinate 8,088 of JAGFBZ010002828.1, forward strand.
CGGCAGGAGAGGAGTGTGCACCTCCCATTCCTCCATATGGAGGGATGGTTCATTCCCCTACCCCTAACCTTGCCAGGTCCCACTGCCCAGTAGTTGGGGGGCCTCCTAGTTCCCTGATCCTCTAACCCTAACCCCAATCCTAACCCTACCCCCCAACCCTAACCCTAATCCTAACCCCTAACCCTAACCCTAACCCTAACCCTAACCCTAACCCTAACCCCTAACCCTAACCCTAACCCTAACCCTAACCCTAACCCTAAAACCCTAACCAAACCCTAAATATAAACCCTAACCCGAACCCTAAACCCTAACCCTAACCCTAAAAACCCTAACCCTAACCCTAAAGAACCCTAACCCTAACCCTAACCCTAACCCTAACCCTAACCCTAAAGAAAACCCTAACCCTAACCAAACCCTAACCCGAAACCAACCCTAAAAACCCTAACCCTAACCCTAAGAAAAACCCTAACCCTAAAACCCTAACCCTAACCCTAACCCTAACCCTAACCCTAACCCTAACCCTAACCCTAACCTAACCCTAACCCTGAACCCTAACCAAAACCCTAACCCCTAACCCTAACCCTAACCCCCCTAACCCAACCCTAACCCTAACCCTAACCCTAACCCTACCCCTAACCTTGCCAGGTCCCACTGCCCAGTAGTTGGGGGGCCTCCTAGTTCCCTGATCCTCTAACCCTAACCCCAATCCTAACCCTACCCCCCAACCCTAACCCTAATCCTAACCCCTAACCCTAACCCTAACCCCACCCCCTCCCTTAACCCCAGCCCTATAAAATAAATATAATATTAATATATATAAACCAAATGGAGATGAAAATGGAAAGAACAGGGGGTGCCTAATCGAAATTAAAGAAGGGTTACAAGAAAAAGAAAAAGCACTGAAGAAGACAAAGTAAATGTCGAAACGTCTGCAGAAAACCCATGATAAAAGAAACAGTAAAAGGGAAAAGAAACAAGACAAAGTACTAAGGCTAAATCAATTGGAAGGAAAGTAAGGGACAGAGAAGGTTAAATATAACAGATATGGTTTAAACAAAGTATTGTACATAGAGGCTCAACAGCGAACGGCAGGAGAGGAGTGTGCACCTCCCATTCCTCCATATGGAGGGATGGTTCATTCCCCTACCCCTAACCTTGCCAGGTCCCACTGCCCAGTAGTTGGGGGGCCTCCTAGTTCCCTGATCCTCTAACCCTAACCCCAATCCTAACCCTACCCCCCAACCCTAACCCTAATCCTAACCCCTAAACCCTAACCCTAACCCCACCCCCTCCCTTAACCCCAGCCCTATAAAATAAATATAATATTAATATATATAAACCAAATGGAGATGAAAATGGAAAGAACAGGGGGTGCCTAATCGAAATTAAAGAAGGGTTACAAGAAAAAGAAAAAGCACTGAAGAAGACAAAGTAAATGTCGAAACGTCTGCAGAAAACCCATGATAAAAGAAACAGTAAAAGGGAAAAGAAACAAGACAAAGTACTAAGGCTAAATCAATTGGAAGGAAAGTAAGGGACAGAGAAGGTTAAATATAACAGATATGGTTTAAACAAAGTATTGTACATAGAGGCCAACAGCGAACGGCAGGAGAGGAGTGTGCACCTCCCATTCCTCCATATGGAGGGATGGTTCATTCCCCTACCCCTAACCTTGCCAGGTCCCACTGCCCAGTAGTTGGGGGGCCTCCTAGTTCCCTGATCCTCTAACCCTAACCCCAATCCTAACCCTACCCCCCAACCCTAACCCTAATCCTAACCCCTAACCCTAACCCTAACCCCACCCCCTCCCTTAACCCCAGCCCTATAAAATAAATATAATATTAATATATATAAACCAAATGGAGATGAAAATGGAAAGAACAGGGGGTGCCTAATCGAAATTAAAGAAGGGTTACAAGAAAAAGAAAAAGCACTGAAGAAGACAAAGTAAATGTCGAAACGTCTGCAGAAAACCCATGATAAAAGAAACAGTAAAAGGGAAAAGAAACAAGACAAAGTACTAAGGCTAAATCAATTGGAAGGAAAGTAAGGGACAGAGAAGGTTAAATATAACAGATATGGTTTAAACAAAGTATTGTACATAGAGGCTCCAACAGCGAACGGCAGGAGAGGAGTGTGCACCTCCCATTCCTCCATATGGAGGGATGGTTCATTCCCCTACCCCTAACCTTGCCAGGTCCCACTGCCCAGTAGTTGGGGGGCCTCCTAGTTCCCTGATCCTCTAACCCTAACCCCAATCCTAACCCTACCCCCCAACCCTAACCCTAATCCTAACCCCTAACCCTAACCCTAACCCCACCCCCTCCCTTAACCCCAGCCCTATAAAATAAATATAATATTAATATATATAAACCAAATGGAGATGAAAATGGAAAGAACAGGGGGTGCCTAATCGAAATTAAAGAAGGGTTACAAGAAAAAGAAAAAGCACTGAAGAAGACAAAGTAAATGTCGAAACGTCTGCAGAAAACCCATGATAAAAGAAACAGTAAAAGGGAAAAGAAACAAGACAAAGTACTAAGGCTAAATCAATTGGAAGGAAAGTAAGGGACAGAGAAGGTTAAATATAACAGATATGGTTTAAACAAAGTATTGTACATAGAGGCTCCAACAGCGAACGGCAGGAGAGGAGTGTGCACCTCCCATTCCTCCATATGGAGGGATGGTTCATTCCCCTACCCCTAACCTTGCCAGGTCCCACTGCCCAGTAGTTGGGGGGCCCTCCTAGTTCCCTGATCCTCTAACCCTAACCCCAATCCTAACCCTACCCCCCAACCCTAACCCTAATCCTAACCCCTAACCCTAACCCTAACCCCACCCCCTCCCTTAACCCCAGCCCTATAAAATAAATATAATATTAATATATATAAACCAAATGGAGATGAAAATGGAAAGAACAGGGGGTGCCTAATCGAAATTAAAGAAGGGTTACAAGAAAAAGAAAAAGCACTGAAGAAGACAAAGTAAATGTCGAAACGTCTGCAGAAAACCCATGATAAAAGAAACAGTAAAAGGGAAAAGAAACAAGACAAAGTACTAAGGCTAAATCAATTGGAAGGAAAGTAAGGGACAGAGAAGGTTAAATATAACAGATATGGTTTAAACAAAGTATTGTACATAGAGGCTCCAACAGCGAACGGCAGGAGAGGAGTGTGCACCTCCCATTCCTCCATATGGAGGGATGGTTCATTCCCCTACCCCTAACCTTGCCAGGTCCCACTGCCCAGTAGTTGGGGGGCCTCCTAGTTCCCTGATCCTCTAACCCTAACCCCAATCCTAACCCTACCCCCCAACCCTAACCCTAATCCTAACCCCTAAACCCTAACCCTAACCCCACCCCCTCCCTTAACCCCAGCCCTATAAAATAAATATAATATTAATATATATAAACCAAATGGAGATGAAAATGGAAAGAACAGGGGGTGCCTAATCGAAATTAAAGAAGGGTTACAAGAAAAAGAAAAAGCACTGAAGAAGACAAAGTAAATGTCGAAACGTCTGCAGAAAACCCATGATAAAAGAAACAGTAAAAGGGAAAAGAAACAAGACAAAGTACTAAGGCTAAATCAATTGGAAGGAAAGTAAGGGACAGAGAAGGTTAAATATAACAGATATGGTTTAAACAAAGTATTGTACATAGAGGCTCAACAGCGAACGGCAGGAGAGGAGTGTGCACCTCCCATTCCTCCATATGGAGGGATGGTTCATTCCCCTACCCCTAACCTTGCCAGGTCCCACTGCCCAGTAGTTGGGGGGCCTCCTAGTTCCCTGATCCTCTAACCCTAACCCCAATCCTAACCCTACCCCCCAACCCTAACCCTAATCCTAACCCCTAACCCTAACCCTAACCCCACCCCCTCCCTTAACCCCAGCCCTATAAAATAAATATAATATTAATATATATAAACCAAATGGAGATGAAAATGGAAAGAACAGGGGGTGCCTAATCGAAATTAAAGAAGGGTTACAAGAAAAAGAAAAAGCACTGAAGAAGACAAAGTAAATGTCGAAACGTCTGCAGAAAACCCATGATAAAAGAAACAGTAAAAGGGAAAAGAAACAAGACAAAGTACTAAGGCTAAATCAATTGGAAGGAAAGTAAGGGACAGAGAAGGTTAAATATAACAGATATGGTTTAAACAAAGTATTGTACATAGAGGCTCAACACAGCGAACGGCAGGAGAGGAGTGTGCACCTCCCATTCCTCCATATGGAGGGATGGTTCATTCCCCTACCCCTAACCTTGCCAGGTCCCACTGCCCAGTAGTTGGGGGGCCTCCTAGTTCCCTGATCCTCTAACCCTAACCCCAATCCTAACCCTACCCTACCCCCCAACCCTAACCCTAATCCTAACCCCTAACCCTAACCCTAACCCCACCCCCTCCCTTAACCCCAGCCCTATAAAATAAATATAATATTAATATATATAAACCAAATGGAGATGAAAATGGAAAGAACAGGGGGTGCCTAATCGAAATTAAAGAAGGGTTACAAGAAAAAGAAAAAGCACTGAAGAAGACAAAGTAAATGTCGAAACGTCTGCAGAAAACCCATGATAAAAGAAACAGTAAAAGGGAAAAGAAACAAGACAAAGTACTAAGGCTAAATCAATTGGAAGGAAAGTAAGGGACAGAGAAGGTTAAATATAACAGATATGGTTTAAACAAAGTATTGTACATAGAGGCTCAACAGCGAACGGCAGGAGAGGAGTGTGCACCTCCCATTCCTCCATATGGAGGGATGGTTCATTCCCCTACCCCTAACCTTGCCAGGTCCCACTGCCCAGTAGTTGGGGGGCCTCCTAGTTCCCTGATCCTCTAACCCTAACCCCAATCCTAACCCTACCCCCCAACCCTAACCCTAATAATCCTAACCCCTAACCCTAACCCTAACCCCACCCCCTCCCTTAACCCCAGCCCTATAAAATAAAATATAATATTAATATATATAAACCAAATGGAGATGAAAATGGAAAGAACAGGGGGTGCCTAATCGAAATTAAAGAAGGGTTACAAGAAAAAGAAAAAGCACTGAAGAAGACAAAGTAAATGTCGAAACGTCTGCAGAAAACCCATGATAAAAGAAACAGTAAAAGGGAAAAGAAACAAGACAAAGTACTAAGGCTAAATCAATTGGAAGGAAAGTAAGGGACAGAGAAGGTTAAATATAACAGATATGGTTTAAACAAAAAGTATTGTACATAGAGGCTCAACAGCGAACGGCAGGAGAGGAGTGTGCACCTCCCATTCCTCCATATGGAGGGATGGTTCATTCCCCTACCCCTAACCTTGCCAGGTCCCACTGCCCAGTAGTTGGGGGGCCTCCTAGTTCCCTGATCCTCTAACCCTAACCCCAATCCTAACCCTACCCCCCAACCCTAACCCTAATCCTAACCTAACCCTAACCCTAACCCTAACCCCACCCCCTCCCTTAACCCCAGCCCTATAAAATAAATATAATATTAATATATATAAACCAAATGGAGATGAAAATGGAAAGAACAGGGGGTGCCTAATCGAAATTAAAGAAGGGTTACAAGAAAAAGAAAAAGCACTGAAGAAGACAAAGTAAATGTCGAAACGTCTGCAGAAAACCCATGATAAAAGAAACAGTAAAAGGGAAAAGAAACAAGACAAAGTACTAAGGCTAAATCAATTGGAAGGAAAGTAAGGGACAGAGAAGGTTAAATATAACAGATATGGTTTAAACAAAAGTATTGTACATAGAGGCTCAACAGCGAACGGCAGGAGAGGAGTGTGCACCTCCCATTCCTCCATATGGAGGGATGGTTCATTCCCCTACCCCTAACCTTGCCAGGTCCCACTGCCCAGTAGTTGGGGGGCCTCCTAGTTCCCTGATCCTCTAACCCTAACCCCAATCCTAACCCTACCCCCCAACCCTAACCCTAATCCTAACCCCTAACCCTAACCCTAACCCCACCCCCTCCCTTAACCCCAGCCCTATAAAATAAATATAATATTAATATATATAAACCAAATGGAGATGAAAATGGAAAGAACAGGGGGTGCCTAATCGAAATTAAAGAAGGGTTACAAGAAAAAGAAAAAAGCACTGAAGAAGACAAAGTAAATGTCGAAACGTCTGCAGAAAACCCATGATAAAAGAAACAGTAAAAGGGAAAAGAAACAAGACAAAGTACTAAGGCTAAATCAATTGGAAGGAAAGTAAGGGACAGAGAAGGTTAAATATAACAGATATGGTTTAAAACAAAGTATTGTACATAGAGGCTCAACAGCGAACGGCAGGAGAGGAGTGTGCACCTCCCATTCCTCCATATGGAGGGATGGTTCATTCCCCTACCCCTAACCTTGCCAGGTCCCACTGCCCAGTAGTTGGGGGGCCTCCTAGTTCCCTGATCCTCTAACCCTAACCCCAATCCTAACCCTACCCCCCAACCCTAACCCTAATCCTAACCCCTAACCCTAACCCTAACCCCACCCCCTCCCTTAACCCCAGCCCTATAAAATAAATATAATATTAATATATATAAACCAAATGGAGATGAAAATGGAAAGAACAGGGGGTGCCTAATCGAAATTAAAGAAGGGTTACAAGAAAAAGAAAAAGCACTGAAGAAGACAAAGTAAATGTCGAAACGTCTGCAGAAAACCCATGATAAAAGAAACAGTAAAAGGGAAAAGAAACAAGACAAAGTACTAAGGCTAAATCAATTGGAAGGAAAGTAAGGGACAGAGAAGGTTAAATATAACAGATATGGTTTAAACAAAGTATTGTACATAGAGGCTCAACAGCGAACGGCAGGAGAGGAGTGTGCACCTCCCATTCCTCCATATGGAGGGATGGTTCATTCCCCTACCCCTAACCTTGCCAGGTCCCACTGCCCAGTAGTTGGGGGGCCTCCTAGTTCCCTGATCCTCTAACCCTAACCCCAATCCTAACCCTCCTAACCCTACCCCCCAACCCTAACCCTAATCCTAACCCCTAACCCTAACCCTAACCCCACCCCCACCCTTAACCCCAGCCCTATAAAATAAATATAATATTAATATATATAAACCAAATGGAGATGAAAATGGAAAGAACAGGGGGTGCCTAATCGAAATTAAAGAAGGGTTACAAGAAAAAGAAAAAGCACTGAAGAAGACAAAGTAAATGTCGAAACGTCTGCAGAAAACCCATGATAAAAGAAACAGTAAAAGGGAAAAGAAACAAGACAAAGTACTAAGGCTAAATCAATTGGAAGGAAAGTAAGGGACAGGGACAGAGAAGGTTAAATATAACAGATATGGTTTAAACAAAGTATTGTACATAGAGGCTCAACAGCGAACGGCAGGAGAGGAGTGTGCACCTCCCATTCCTCCATATGGAGGGATGGTTCATTCCCCTACCCCTAACCCTAACCCTAACCCTAAATGCAAGACAAAGATAGTCGAAACTAGGAAAAAGCTAAGGGAAAACAGATAAGCAGATAAAGACAAACAAAAGACAAAATATACTAGTAAAGGACGGTAAGGGAAGTAAGAAAGAACGAAAGTTATAAAGCCAAAGTGGAAATCCAGGATCATTAGTGAACGGCAGTGGTGGAAGTTGCACCTCCAGTCCTCCCTCGGGAGGATTGGCTTCCCCTTCTCCCAACTGCCAGGTCCTCCTGCCTATTAATGATGAGTCTCCTAACCCTAACCCTAACCCTAACCCTAAGTTTGAATGGAAAGTGGAAGAGTAATTTTGATAATTTTATTGGTATTTCTGGGGTGGTCCCAGATTCAAGGGTCATTTCGGCCTTTAGAAGAAACCCTAATTTGAGGGATTTACTAGTAAGGGCCAGACTTCCACCGCTGACTCGGGATAAGCCCCAGTTATCAAGTAGTCAATTTTGTAAAATCAGATTTATTAGCAATAGTAAAGATAAGACATTGGTTGAAATTAAACAGGTTTTCACTATAAAGTCTAAAAATTGCATATATGTTATTTTTTGTACTAAATGTAGTATGAAGTATGTGGGTGAAACGAAAAATACTCTTTCAGTTAGGCTAACCCAACATAGATATAATATTAGAAATAAAAAGGAGACAGATACTCCATTGGTGCAGCATTTTTTGGTTCATGGTTTGGAATCAGTGAGAGTGGCTGGACTTGAGAGGAATTTTGGCTGGTCAGATTGGGAGCGCAAACGAAGGGAACGTCATTGGATTTATATTTTAGGGACAAGAGAACCCTATGGACTTAATTTGAAAACATAATCATAATTTAATCTGAACCTGGACCTCTAATCCCAATCCTAACCCTGGAGTCGGCCCTATTTCTGATTATAGCCCTAACCCTAACCCTGAATTTGGCCCCAATTCTAATTGTTAGTCCGAACCCTAACCCGGAATTTGGCCCCCTAATTATAGCCCTAACCCTAACCTGGAATTTGGCCCCAACCTACTTATAGCCCTTACCTGAACCCCTTCTAACCCAAACCCTAAACCCTAACCAACAACCCTACCCCTAACCCTACCCCTAACCCCAACCCTAACCCTACCCACCTACCCCTAACCCCACCCCACCCAGAACCCTACCCCAACCTAACCCCTAACCCCAAAACCCTACCCTACCCATAAACCTTGAACCCAACCCTACCTCCCTGAATTCTAATTATAGCCCCCCTAACCCTAATCCTAACCCCTGGCCCTAATAAGGTAGTAAAACATAATTTATTTGAGGTATATCATTTAAAAATATGCATTTATAATTCTATATATTAAAAATATATTTAAAATTCATGGGGGGGGAGTGGAATGTTAAAAAAGTTAAAAGGAAACAGAAAATAGAAAAAAGATTAAAAATATAGAATAAAAATTATATAATATAATTAAAAAGTTTAGTTAAAAAGGGGTTAGAATTAAATAGATTTTTTAAATTGATGGGTTGGATAATTTTAAGTTAAAAAAGAATACAGGTTAAAAAAGGACGACGAAAATTTAAAAAGCGAACATTAGAGAGAGAGGGTATAAACTAGGGGAGGCTGAGGGAGCTAATTCTGGTGCTGAACTTGAAGCAGCACATCTCCTCAGCTTTGTGCCAATTCACGTTTTCCTCATTGGTTTTATTTTTTTAAGAGCGTGCAGACCAAGAAGATCGTTAGGAGTCGAAACGTTGTCAAAGCACGCTGTTTTTGTTTTTTTGAGGGCAAGCTTTTTTATTTATTTTTTATAAAAAACGGTTTTTTTACTTCCGGTTGGGGGACACCTTAGGTTGTTTGTTGTTAACCTAATTTTCCATCATGGATGGAGGTGACAGTGGTAGCCCGTGGTAGGAGAGGGCGGAGATTTGCCCGTAGGATGATGGGGGCCGATTTGGTGGGCAGCCGACGGGCTGGATGGCCCGTGCACCGCCCGTTTCTCCGGCTGGAGAAGGGGGGGTCCTAACCCACCTCCTAACCCCTAACCCTAACCCGAACCCGAACCCGAACCCGAACCCGAACCCTAACCCGAACCCGAACCCGAACCCCGAACCCTAACCTAACCCCTAACCCTAACCCCTAACCCTAAACCCTACCCTACCCCAACCCTAACAACCCCAATGTGGAAATGAAAGAGGATGGAAGGGTAGTAAAGGGGGTGCCAACTAAATAATAACAGAAAGGAAAAGATACAGGGGGTGCCAAAGCTAATTGAAGTACGAAAAAGGAATGGAAGGAAGATAACAGAAGGGGTGCACTAAGTAAGATATGGGAATAAGAAAAATGCCTGATGAAGCAAAGATATGTCGAAACGTCGCCGAAAAGAGCTAAGGGAAGAACAGAAATAAGCAGAATTAAAGACAAACAGAAAGCACAAAATATAAGTCAAGGACGGTAAGGGAAAGTAAAGAAAGAGGAAAGTTTAAAGCAAGTGGAAACCGGAGGTTTGACGGCAGTGGTGGAGCGTGCACCTCCAGTCCTCCCTCGGGAGGATTGGCCTTCCCCTCTCCCTAACCTCCAGGTCCTCCTGCATAAATGATGAGTCCATAACCTAACCCTAACCCTAACCCCTAACCCTACCCCTGACTAACCCACTACCAACCCCTAATCCTAACCCTAGCCCCAAACCCTAACCCTAACCCCACCCCAACCCCAAGTGCTGGAAATGAAAGAAGGAGAAGGGATAGTAAAGGGGGTGCCAATACTAAATAAGTAACAGAAAGGAAAGAGATACAGGGGTGCCAAAAGTAATTGAAGTACAGAAAAAAGGAATGGAAGGAAGATAAACAGAAGGGGGGCAAAACTAAAGTAAGATATGGGAATAAAAAAAATGCCTGATGAAGACAAAGATATGTCGAAACGTCGTGAAAAGAAGCTAAGGGAAAACAGAATAAGCAGAATTAAAGACAAACAGAGAAAAATATAACAGTAAAAGGCGGTAAGGGAAGTAAAGAAAGAACGGAAGTTATAAAAGCCAAGTTGGAAATCCCAGGAGCTATTCAGTGAAAGGCAGTGTGGAGCGTGACCTCCAGTCCTCCCTCGGAGTTGGGCCTTTCCTCCCCTAACCTGCCAGGTTCTGCCTATTAACGAGAGGTCCAACCTAACCTAACCCAACCCCTAACCCTACCCCGAACCCTAATCGAAACCCTCACCTAACCTAGCCCCTAAACCTAAAACTAACCCCCCCAACCCAAGTGGGAAATGAAAGAAGGATGGAAGGGATAGTAAAGGGGTGGCCAATACTAAATAAGTAAACAGAAAGGAAAGAGCAGGGGGTTCCAAAGCTAATTGAAGTACAAAAAAAGGGGAAGAAAGATAACAAAGGGGTGCCAAAATAAAGTAATGGGAAATAAAGAAAATGCCTATGAGCAAATATATTCGAAACGTCGCGAAACGAAGCTAGGGAAGAAAAGACTGCAAAGTAATGACAACAAAGCACAAGGTAGAACTATCAAGGACGGTAAGGAAAGTAAAAAAAAGGAAAGTATAAAAGCCATTGGAATCCAGGAGGCTCTTCATGAACGCAGTGGTGAGCGGCACCTCCAGTCCTCTCGGGAGGATGGCCTTTCCCTCTCCCTAACCTGCCAGGTCCACCCGCTATTCACTGATGTCTCCTACCTAACCCTAACCTAACCCCTACCCTACCCTGATCTAACCTAATCCTAACAGATCCTAACCTAGCCCTAACCCGAACCTAACCACCCCACCCAAGTGCTGGAAATGAAGAGTGAAGGAGTACGGGGTCCAATGCTAATACGTAACAAAAAGAAAAGGGGTGCCAAAGCTATTGAGTAAGAAAAAAGGATGGAGGAAGTAACAGAAGGGGGTGCCAAAACTAAAGTAGATTGGAAAAAAGAAAATGCCTGATGAAGACAAGTATGCGAAAAGGTCGAAAGAGCAAGGGAGAAACAGAAAGCAAATTAAAGACAAACAAAAGCAAACTATAATAGGGAAAAGAAAGAAAAACGGAAGTTTAAAAGCCAAGTTGGAAATCCCAAGGCTCATTCGTGAACGCAGTGGTGGAGCGTGCACCTCATGCTCCTCGGTAGGATTGGGCCTTTCCCACTCCCTAACCTGCCAGGTCCTCTGCCTATGAACTGATGAGTATCCTACCCTACCCCAACCTACCCAACCCTACCCTGATCAACCCCTATCCAACCTAATCCTAACCTAGCCCCAACCTAACCCTAACCCCAACCCCACCCCAAGTTCGGAAATGTAAAGAAGGATGGAAGGGATAGTAATGGGTGCCAATACTAAATAGTAACAGAAAGGAAAGATACGGGGTGCAAAGCTATTGAAGACAAAAAGGAATGGAGGAAAATAAAGGAAGGTGCCAAAACTAAGTAGATTGGGAAATAAAGAAAAATGCCTGATAAGACAAAAGTCAAGTCGCGAAAGAAGTAAGGGAAGAACAGAAGAGCAATTAACAAAACAGAATGCAAAATATACTATCAAGGACGTAAGGAAAGAAGAAAATGGAAAGTTATAAAAGCCAAATTGAAATCCAGGAGGCTCATCAGTCAACGGCAGTGGTGGAGCGTGACCTCAGCCTACCTCGGATTGGCCTTTACCCTCCCTAACTTCCAGGTCTCCTCCTCTGACTGATGAGTCTCCTAACCCTAACCCTACCCTGATCTAACCCCTAATCCTAACCTAGCCTAGTAACCCTAACCCCCAACCCAACCCCAAAGTGCTGGAAATGAAAGAAGGGGGAAGGGATAGTAAGGGTGCCAAACGAATAAGTAAAGAAAGAAAGAGTACAGGGGGTGCCAAATCTAATGGTACAAAAAATGGAAAAGGACGAGAACGACGGGGGTGCCCAAAGTAAGATATGGGAAATAAGAAAAATGCTGATGAAGACAAGATATGTCGAACGTCGCGAAAAAGCTAGGGACGAAACAGAAATAAGCAGAATTAAAGACACCGAAGCACAAAATAACTGTCAAAGACGGTAAGGAAATAAGAAATAACGGAAAGTTTAAACCACGTTGGAAATCCCGGAGGCTCCTTCAGGAACGGGAGTGGGGAGCGTCACTCCAGTCCTCCCTCGGGGATGGGCCTTCCCTCTCCCTACCTCCAGTCCTCTGCCAGTACTGATGCGTCTCCTACCCTAACCTACCTACCCTACCCCTGATATAACCTAATCTAACCCATCCTAACCCTAGCCCGAACCCTAACCCTAAAAAACCCCAACCCCAATGCTAAAGAAAGAGGCTTAAGGATAGTAAAGGGGGTGCCATAAATAATAACAAAGGAAGAGATACCGGGGGTGCCAAAGCTAATGAAGTACAGAAAAAAGGAAGGAAGGAAAGATAAACATACGGGTGCAAAACGAAGTCGATATGGGAAAAAAAAAGCCTGAGAAACAAAGATATGTCGAACGTCGCGAAAAGGGGCAAATTTGAAAAAGAATTAAGACAAACAAAGCCAAAATAACAGTCAACGGTAAGGGGTCGAAGAACAAGTTTAAAGCCAGGAAATTAAGGCTCATTCATAAAAGCCACCTCCAGTCCTCCATCGGGGATTGGTTTCCCCCTGCCCAACCCTAATAACCCAAAAATAAACATAACCCAACGTAACCCTAACCCTAAAAATAAACCTTAACATTTTAACCCTAACCCTAACCTAACCTAAACCCACACTAACCTACCACACGTAACCCTATATAACAATAAAAACAAACCCCCAATAAAACCAACCCTAACAACCCCATAAAACCCCACAAAAACCCCACATCCCACCCCAACCAAACCCGTTCATAACCTAACAACTACAAGATTAAAAAACCACAATGGAACTCTTTAAAATATTTAAAAATTTAAAAACATTAAATTGTTATTCTGATATTTACAAATCATTGGGATTTGTAGGTTAAACTGGGTTCTAGGTTGAAATTAAATCAAAAACGATTGGAGTTTCTATTGAAAAAATTAAAAATTTCACAAGGGGGAGGGGGTATAAAAAGCAGGGGTAAATCCTCATTCATCTAACCTGCACAGGGATAGACCGCCTTATTAAAAAGCAGCTTGCCTTACTTTGTGGCCCTGCCATGAAAAGAAAACACGTGCACGGACATTTTCATTTTGATTGCATTTTTGCTAGAAATTAAAAAATATAAAAAAAAATACATATATTTTTTTGGGGTTTTTTTGTTTTGCCCACTCTTTATACATTATTTTCTCATAACCTTTTAAATATAAAACCTGATGATAAGCAAACGGGTGGTTACAACGGGTTCTAAAGAGCCACCCAAAAAGCTGGTGCCGTGCCGGTGGGGACGGACCGTCCCCTTTCTTAGGGAAACAGCCCTTTCCCTCCAAACCCTTACCCTAACCCCCTGACCCCTGCAGGGACACCACAAGGCCAGCGGCTTCCAAGGGTACTAGCACTGAAGACCCCAAAAAAACATAGCAAACAAAAGGAGGTGTCACACCCGCAGACCCCACCAAGCAGGGAGAGACCATTGCAAATAACCACCACCCACCGGAAGTTCAGGCCCTTGAATCCCCTGTCGAGGTCTCATCCTCATCAGATTACGAGGATTCAGTATCTTCCGAAGATGGTGAAGATTTCTCCACCCATGAGGGAGAGGCCTTCACTCAGGAAGAAGATCTATCCCTTCTCGCAGAACAATTCTCCGTACATGGGGATGAGGAGACCCCCAATTTTTGGAGACAACAGGAGGATGCCAACACAGGCACTCCTGATGAGGAAAACTATAGCTACAGTAGTTAGCCAGGAATCCTCACCTACTAAAAACACACTGGAAAATCCCGAAAAGCAACCGGGTTCCAAAAATACAGATGGCAGCGGAGAATGGCCCTTGGCCGAAGGACCCAGAGACCCTTCGCAGACCGTTAATCCATCAGACATAGCGGGGCCCTCCCCTAAGCAGAAACCAAACTTTCACCCTCATTTCAGCCAAAAATCCAGCGAATGGCACTGGAAGGTTACAAAAAAAATGGCTCTTTATTGGGGACTCAAATCTCAACAGAATACCCCCATACACAAAAGCTAGTCTACAAATAGAAAGCTTTTCAGGAGCCACATTCAGAAACATGGAACAAATTTTGACAAAAACTAACTCCCCAGATGATGGTGGAAAAATTGGTCCTTTCGGTGGGCATCAATGCCAGAACACAGAAGGCCAAGGAAACCACTGTCAAACAGCTGCAAAGAGCCCTGAGGGCAGCCAAAATTGCTTTTCCAGCCTCTGAGATATGGATTCCATTGATCAACTATTCTGATAAACTCCCCAAGAAGGAGCAGGATGCGTTGAGCACTATTAATGACCATATTAAGGCCAATATGCCATTCATATCACTGCTGCCGAAGAACAAATTCACTACAGAGAGAGACAACGTGCATTGGACGGCACTTACTGCCCAGGCCATGTTGGATCACTGGTCCAAAAGGTTAAACTTGGTGGCCCACTAAGCCCCAATCAGGGCAGTGGGCTCTCTCATTTACACAAGCATCATCATGATGATGATAGTAATAAAAACATTGTGGTTTTGTCCAAAACATTCACACTCACACAAGCGCAAACCCAGCTTCTCAATAGGGGCTTGTCCTTTATACCCACAATTCAGATCCACAAAAATCAAAAAATACAAACCAAACTGGATGTTCAGCAGTATCACAGAAGGTTGATGTTGGCCTCATATTTCGAAGGCAAGAGACAAAAATTTCCACCTCCATTCACACCTAAAAGCAGATGGTGCCCACCTTTGGGTTCCCTGCCTCCAACCATCCCAATAATCATACGGTCGGATCTGTATGCCACAAAAAATTTCCATTGGGGTATCAAGGACCAAAGCAACATCTCCAGAGAAGAATGGCTTGCGCTGAAAACAATTGAGAACCAACAAACAAATAGTTATCAAACCCGCGGATAAGGGCAGTGCCGTAGTCATCCAAGACAGAAATCAATATGTATGGGAAGCCAAAAGACAACTGAACAATACCAAACATTACAAAAAATTAGATAAACCCATTTACTTGGACACAATTTCTCAGGTGCAGGAAATATTAACCCAAATGCACCAAGAGGGATATATTAATGCCAAACAAAAATTATACCTAGAAGGGGAATCAAACCCCAGGCCTAGAATTTTTTATCTGCTCCCTAAAATCCATAAAAACCCGCAGGATTGGAGCAAACCATTTGAAATTCCCCCCGGAAGACCCATTGTCTCCGATTGTAACAGTGAAACCTACAGGACGGCAGAATTTATTGAATACCATCTTAACCCCATCTCATCCAAACACCCTAGTTTTATAAAGGATTCGTATGATTTTTTGGAAAAAACTAAAAATCTCAGATTACCAGCAAATTCCCTACTGTTTACCATTGACGTAGACAGTCTCTATACAAATATTGAGACGGAATCCGGACTCAGGTCTATAAAAGAAATGGCTACGAAGATTTCCAGATCCTAAAAGACCCGATGACCATCTTATGAAACTGTTGGATATTAATTTATCCAGGAACGACTTTGAGTTTGACGGAGAATTTTTCTTGCAAATTTGTGGCACAGCTATGGGCAAAAAATTTGCACCTTCTTATGCGAATATCTTTATGGCTCACTGGGAGGAAGTGGCCCTCTCGCAGTGTAGTCTTAGACCCCTTCATTATTTTCGATTCCTCGATG